>CM034543.1:6929999-6933366 GCA_020002185.1 Paraescarpia echinospica
TGGAAACATTTATCAATTTCTACCATTTAATTTAATTGAGTGTCCACTGTTTGCGAGCTACGCAAAAATTGATATAGGATAATAGTACAGCTATCTTTGTTTCAATAAGTCTAGATTAGTACTAAATTCATATACCCTATATGATACAATGTAATACGTTGATTTGATTTTGACTGACGACTACGGATAATAAATTTTATGAAAACATACTCTCCTCCAGAATTATCATGAAATTCAAAATGATACCACTTTTGTTTAAATTTCTTTGGTACTTTTTTATTTATTGTTAAAATTTAAGCAAATTTTAAACAACGACTTTTTGATATACGGTATAGTTTACACTCATAGTTTCTATTGTTTTTAAGATGTGGGTTCGAAAATGCGTGTATTGTATTACTTTTGGATTATTTGTTGAGGAAAATAAAATGGACACTGAAAGACGAGATGATAAAGTGTACATTTCTACAAAAATCACAAAATTGATGGGACATGACCCAGACCGCTATTTTGGCCCGCGTCCGAAATAGGCCTGTGCGACTCAACACCCGGTCCGCTGTGGCGGGTCACGTATTAATGTGTGCTACACAAGCGAGGTTCGCACCAGTCGGCATTAATAACGCCGTGTGTAGATGGATTGAACACAGGTGTAGACGGGGCAGGGTGTTGCACCCGCAGGGTAAGGAGGAATAACCAAAAATAAACTGCCAGATATCATGTTGCTACAAACGTCTCCGAATCGTCACCGCGCGTTGCGAACATCGACCTCGAATAACCCGGACCGCTTCACTTACTGGATATTTGTTTCGGGACATGTGGTTATTATGTTTTAGTTTCTGGAAACTCCATTCGGAGCTCGCTTAACATGTATCGAATGTTTAAAATCAAGTGTTTTTGAACTGATAGTCTAGACAGCTTGCACATGTGGACAGTAGACCTAGTTAGCATGTGTTTTTTTGCAAAAGTGTTTATAAAATGTATAGGCGTTTGGGCAATAGTTTTGACATGTTTTTTGTATGACTAACATTATTACCAGCAGAATATATCAACCAAAGTATTCAGCTAGTTGATAATATGCACACCGTGGAGTGTTACAACGACTAGCTTACGCCCACCAGTGAAGCAACACAGCAAGGACTTAAGTTATCACCTTTGCGTTAACGCCAACTGGAGACAAGATCACCATTCAATTGTCTAAGGTAGGAGAATAGCCCTCTAGAAAAAGAACTCTTAATAACTATCGTTGTCTTCTCTATACGTCGCCAGTTGGTAGGTGAGAGTCCAATGGTCCAAGGAAGCAACTGATCATACACAGAGGCGGATGCACGTCGGAGGAGATGTACTTACAGTATCCCAAAGTTGGCGTATTAATAGTATATAGACTGACTGCGTTTTCTCAACAATCACGGGAAACGTTCAAATGGCAACCAGCGAATACAAAACTGTGGTGCTACCCCTCAACGCGTGTGTGGAGGGGTGTGATATTGTAAATTAACCCCCGTTATATATGGAAAATGGACCTCCCCGTGACAAAAAAGTATTTTCCAATGTGTTGAGTTAAAGTTAAAGTTAGAGTTAAAAGTGGTTCATAATATAACAAAAACAAAACTATGAAAAATGTCCAAACCTTATTCGTATAAATCAACAATAGCCATTTTTGTAGTATCTGCTACAGTTACTAACACTGTTTTGTTATTTTTTGGTAAAATTTTGCCTTTCAGAATAGTACATTTGAATGTGTATACATCAGCAAACCATGTATATAATATATATTTAAATTACTAAAAACATAAACAGTTTCATTTTCACAAGGGGTCCATATACAACGCCCTGGTAAATTTACCCCCAGTCCATTTACAACGGGGATCGATTTACCATTTCACATGGATAGGCGGCGGGGAAAAACGAAGAAGTGATCAGAAAGGCGTGAGCATCACACGCTCAGCCCGCTTCCGGGCACGCAAGAATGCTTATTTACGGTGCCGACCCCAGCAAGGGCACGAGACGATCCTTGCTTGCTTGTTGGCGATGTCGCTGGTGCGTGCGCCCCTAACACCCAGCTACAACTACAGGGACATATCCCCCCGTACCCAGCCACTGGGTGGTCTTGGCCTAGACTCATGTACGAGGGGTGAAATAAACCCTACCAACACAGATCACAGAATCGCCGGGTTTTACTGCCTATTTATGGTCAACCTAGACTTGGAGACTTCGAGTCAAAAAGATACGAATCATGTTTGCGAATGGAATACATGTGTATGGATGGAGTAGTTTTTTGTTTACGTGCTTGCGTGCGAGCGAGCGTGCATGCTTATGTATGTATGTGTGTATGTGTGTATGTATGTATGTATGTGTGTAGGTGTGTAAGTGTGTGTGCGTGTGCGTGTGCGTGTGTACGTGCGTGCGTGTGAGCGTTTGTGTGTGCGTGCGTGCGTGCGTGCGTGCTTGCTTGCTTGCGTGCATGCTTATGTATGTATGTATGTGTGTATGTGTGTATGTGTGTATATGTGTATATGTGTGTGTATGTATGTGTATGTGTGTATGTGTGTAGGTGTGTAGGTGTGTAGGTGTGTAGGTGTGTAGGTGTGTATGTATGTATGTGTGTATGTGTGTATGTGTGTAGGTGTGTAGGTGTGTAGGTGTGTAGATGTGTGCGCGTGTGTATGTGTGTGCGTGTGTGCGCGTGTGCGCGTGTGCGCGTGTGCGCGTGTGCGCGGGTGCGCGTGTACGCACGTACGTACGTACGTATGTACGTATGCATGCATGTATGCATGCGTGTGTGTGTATGTATGTATGTATGTATGTATGTATGTACGTACGTACGTACGTACGTACGTACGTACGTACGTATGTATGTATGTATGTATGTATGTATGTATGTATGTATGTATGTATGTATGTATGTATACATACATGAATGCATGTATGCATGTATGTTTGTTTGTTTGTTTATGTATGCATACATACATACATACATACATACATACATGGATATATACATACATATATATATATATATATGCACGTGTACATAATTAATTTGCACTGGTCAGTCAACACGTTTCTCGTGTTCCGCGGTGTTTACTCTAAACAAACACAGTCGTCTGAATGCCAACGTTGTTGTTAACTTAACAATTGTGTCTTGTTTGTTTGTTTACTCTAAACAAACACAGTCGTCTGAATGCTAACGTTGTTGTTAACTTAACAATTGTGTCTTGTTTGTTTGTTTACTCTAAACAAACACAGTCGTCTGAATGCTAACGTTGTTGTTAACTTAACAATTGTGTCTTGTTTGTTTGTTTACTCTAAACAAACACAGTCGTCTGAATGCTAACGTTGTTGTTAACTTAACAATTGTGTCTTGTTTGTT
>CM034543.1:6934366-7299775 GCA_020002185.1 Paraescarpia echinospica
GTAGTAGTAGTAGTAGTAGTAGTAGTAGTAATAGTAGTAGTAGTAGTAGTACCAATTACCAGTAGTACTGATAATGGCGAAAGTCAATCAATTCTTTCGTCTGTATAAACAAAAAAACGTTCTTTTTTTCTAAAAACCAGCTGCGAGTAATACCTATACACACACCATAGGCCGATCAAGGGGGGCTGGGGGCACGTACCCCCTCTAGACCTTTGGAATTTGGCTGCGCTGTGTCCGCGAGGTTTTGCCCCCTTCGACTATCCGCCCCTGCACGCTACATACAATGTAGTTGAACAAAGACCACGAATACGTGTTAATGCTGTAGAAAAACGGAATTATGAGTCGTTGCTACCCGTATTCAGTGAAACAGAGAAAACTGTTACTTGTTTTTGTTTTAAATAATCGTACTGTTGATGGGCTGGTTGGCATGAGAGCATGACAGACGTCTGCAGCCACAGCGCATTGATGGGCTGGTTGGCATGAGAGCATGACAGACGTCTGCAGCCACAGCGCATTGATGGGCTGGTTGGCATGAGAGCATGACAGACGTCTGCAGCCACAGCGCATTGATGGGCTGGTTGGCATGAGAGCATGACAGACGTCTGCAGCCACAGCGCATTGATGGGCTGGTTGGCATGAGAGCATGACAGACGTCTGCCGCCACAGCGCATTGATGGGCTGGTTGGCATGAGAGCATGACAGACGTCTGCAGCCACAGCGCATTGATGGGCTGGTTGGCATGAGAGCATGACAGACGTCTGCAGCCACAGCGCATTGATGGGCTGGTTGGCATGAGAGCATGACAGACGTCTGCAGCCACAGCGCATTGAGTACGATGTCGTTCATGAAGAAAAGGTTCCTTCGTACATCGGCTGAAATTTCCGTAACTCTTTGGTTTTGTAGACATGCAGATGCTCATGTGCTGCATGTACATATGTTATACCTGCCGACATTTTGTTTAATTCCGGGAGATTCACCAACAGTGTGGGTCTCCGTTTGTTTTTTTTGTTTTTGTTTTTTTGCTTGTTTTTTGTTTGTTTGTTTGTTTGTTTGTTTGTTTGTTTGAGCGTACGTCCTGATAAAACTCCGTCACTTCTGTATGTGTGCTGAAATGTTGTAAGCGTAACCTACTTGCGGGTGGTTCGTAGATATAGGCTTTTTGAATATAGACTCGTCCCCAGGGATCCTTGGGGTGGGGTTCTTGGGGGCTCAATACTTCAAAAGGCGTGGGCGTGAAATTTTAATGGCAGCATATAGTGTGTTCTATATCAGTGGTCGGCAACCTGCGACCCGCTGTCCAACTGCGGCCCGCGAAGCTGTTTCATGCAGTCCGCGGACTAAGAGCGAGACTGCACACAATGCGGCCCGCGGGACGTCAACAGGCATTCGTATGGTGGACCTTCCGTGGGAGAAAGCACCAAATGAGATGTTTCGTTGAATGGAGATGTTTAACACGAAACTTGCCACGGACTGTAAATAATATTTTTGAGTTACTGTTCTACTCACATTTAACTAAAAGATAAAATAAAGGCCCCGACGAGATTTGAACTCGTGATCTCCTGTTTACTAGACAGGCGCTTTGCCAACTAAGCCACGGAGCCAGGACGTTTTCCTCGTTCAGTCATACAAGTGTGAAATCGGACGTTGAAAAGAAGATTAGATAGGAGCGTCTGTCGGAATAAGGATTCGCATGACCAGTGACCCAGAAGCGATTGTACTGGTGCGTCTACGGTTTGTAGGTGCCTCTGTGAAACTCTTCAAGGCTCACCTGGGTTTTCATTGATTTGCGCCTGTGTGGCAAAATCAATTAAAACACAGAGCCATGCATGTGCAGATTTTGCATTTCTTGTCGATATCACTGCATCTCAATATGCTGAATGTTCAACTCAAACGACGCTATTCAAAGAACTCTTCTAGTTTGTTTCTTACTGTTCGTTTCCGTTTTCATGATTAAGTTGCTGTTGTGGGAGACAACTGCGGAACGTCAAATACATACATTTCTCAATACTCATGGAAAACAAACCATCTATAGAAAGGTCGGTCACGTATATATACCTGCCAACTCTCCCGGAATTTCCGGGTGTTTCTTTAATAGTTGGTGTATCTCCCGGTCTCCCGAAATACGGGTAAATCTCCCGGACTTTCGCTTAAAATCTCCAACAACACCACCCCCTCTTCCGATGTCATCATCCGAGACAGCGCAACACCTCAGGAAACATGCTGAGACGCTGATGAATCTCCCGGAATTTTTCGTCCGTTAGGTTGCCGAAACGGGAGTTTGCAGAGCATTGTACAGTCATCAAAGATCGCAGTTGCTCTGATTTTAAAGCCCGTTCCAGATGGCAGTTGACTGTGGGCTGGACGTTTTGTATATGTAGTTCACCGGACTGCAGAGCGCCTCTGTTTCCCTCATAGCGACATTCGACAAGGTGCCGCCTGTAGAGTTCTATCCCACATTCTTGCCGATGAACAATTTAGTAAACTGATCAAACACGCCACATTCATTGTCTGTCTCTTTTGGACTAGGCATGGGTGTGAGCAGCAGTACTCGAAGAAAAATTTCGTGAAATGCAAGACAGGGACGCAGCTAACTGACGGACAATCGCATGACGCACGGAAGCTCGCAGGAACACGTCTGGGGCACTTCGTGGAGCAGCAAAAAACCCAGGCGGCACACTAGTGAAACTGTCAGTTGCATGCCAACAGCACATGAATAATGTGTACTTTTTAATAATCAGTTGATCAAAATTATACCTTGATAACTTGATACCCCGATAATAATAAATCATCATTACAGTTCATACATGCACTACCAAAATATGTATGTTCCACGTCAACGGATAGGAGCCAGAATGTCTGTATATTCGTAATATATTATGCCAGTCTCTATGAACGTTAGGCGAGTGATAATCAATATTTAAAAATGAACGTGTGGCCTGCTGACCTAGCTCATCTAACTTATTTGGTCCTCCAACCAAAAATGTTGCTGGACCCTGTTATATATCATCGTAGGGCTAATAATGCCATCTACAAATATATCGTTAATAAGTAAACAAAGCACCATCTCTGTATTTATGAAAGATATGCAGCATTTAATTTAGCAAAATATAACTAATTTGGTATGCATACGCTGACAAAACCATTTACGAATACATCTACACGCACGCACGCACAAATACACACACACTCACTCACATGCACACTCACACACACACACACACACACACACACACACACACACACACACACACACACACACACACACACACACACATACACACACATACACACATGCATATATATATATATATATATATATATATATATATAATTATATAATTATTTACATGTAGCGTATATATATATATATATATATACTTGTATATACATATATATATATATATGCGTATATATATATATATATATATATATATATATGTATACGCTACATGTAAATAATTATATTTTTGATTACAAATCATACCGTTGTGATGATTATCTAGTTCCATATATGATGTTTATAAATAGAGGGTAATACGTAGTATTTATGTATCAATTATTCGCAGTAGGTAAACAGACCCTGTAGGCCGTACACTTCAGTATAGTGAGTGTATAATTATACAAAGCTCTGTACATGTATTTTTATTTATACAAGATACAGTGTATATACGATATATTATACATTAATAGTATACCTGCTTTTATATGATGCATTTACATTAGTTGTAACGCAATACCATGCGTGTAATTAAATATAATTAAAAGTTGCATTCAGGTTTCTATTTAAATTATTTGTACACTTGTACTAACAAAATTCTCCTCACTTGACGGGGTGGCTTGGTGGTAGAAGACGGTTGTGAAAGTAATATGTACCAAATGTTTGAAAGCACATACCATAGTTACATAAACACCACCATTATTGTGCCTGCGTCTACTCCATGATGCCAAGTATATGACGCAGGAGCCGTTTTCCCGAAAAGTTTGCCGCGCCTGCGAGGTTACTGTAATTGTTACGTTACGAGTTATATCACGCGCACATTACGTTTTAAGTTCAGAACCGTTAAGGAACGAACTGATTTACCCCATAAAGCTGTCTTGACATATATGGGGTATTTTGAGGTCGTTGATTAATCTCTGTAAGTTTGGCTTTCGGGGTTCAAGCCGTCTAAAACGTTAAAAGATAGTTATATTTTATCCGTTGGAGGCGCTCCGTGGTTGGCTTGGCTGATTCTCACCATGTGGCGCCACTATTTTAACAAGATTTAACAAGATTGCCATCCAGAGAATTAACTCTAGATGGCAGGTGGACAAGGAAGCCCTTTGGCTTATCGAGAGTCCAACCCTTTTATCTACATATATCCAGCCCTTCTGAGGTATGTGTCGATTTTATTTTTAAACATATTCACACTACTAGCACCCACACAATCATCAGATAATCTGTTCCATTCATTTACAGTCCTTTGTGAAAATGAGAACTTTCTCACGTCTAATCTACACTGCTCCTTTACTAATGTAACTTTATGTCCTCTAGTCTTTCTATCTTTCTTAACTGAAAAAAACATATTTCTATCAATATTTTCATAACCATTCAATATTTTAAACACTTCTATCTGATCTCCTCTCAATCTCCTGGTCTCTAGTGTTGTTAAACCACATTCTTTTAGGCGTTTTTCATAACTAAGATCCCTCAGTTTTGGTATCATTTTAGTCGCTCTCCTCTGTACTCTTTCTAGCATATCTATGTCCTTCTTGCGGTATGGCCTCCACGCTTGTATACAATATTCTAAATGAGGCCTAACTATTGTTTTGTACAGCGGTATTATTAGTTCTTTTTCTTTATATGCTATATTTCGCCTAATCAATCCAAGGATTTGATTTCCCTTTGAAGCTGCAATTCCACACTGCTCTGAAACCTTCATGTCAGCACTAATTGTCAGCCCTAAGTCTTTTTCTTTTACAGTAGTACTTAGTACAGTTCCCCCCATTGTATATTCTACATATTCGTTCCCATGTCCTGTGTGGAGGCATTTACATTTCCCAAAATTGAACAACATTTGCCACTTTTCAGACCATTTGATCAACCTGTCAAGATCATCTTGTAAATGCTGTCTATCACCATCACTTTCAATCCTTCTAAACACTTTTGTATCATCTGCAAATTTCAACACCTTGCTAGCTATATCATCGTCCAAATCGTTTATATATATTAAGAATAATATAGGTCCCAGTACTGATCCCTGTGGAACCCCACTCAAAACTGATTTCCAGTTTGAAGCCTCCCCATCAACAACTACCCGTTGTCTTCTGTCAATCAGCCATTTTTCTATCCAGTTAATTATACCATTTCCTATGCCATGGGCTTTTAGTTTAAGCAGTAATCTCTGATGTGGCACTTTGTCGAAAGCTTTTTGAAAATCTAAGTAGATGATATCTACTGGTGATCCATCATCTACCCACTTAGTGATATCTTCCAAAAAACATAACATATTTGTTAAGCATGACCTCGCTTTTAGAAACCCATGTTGAGATGGGTTTATCAAGTTATGTTTAACAAGAAAATCCACCATGTGATCTTTAATTAGTCTTTCTAATAATTTACAAATCACCGATGTTAAACTAACTGGTCTATAATTATTTGACTTGTTTCTCGAACCTTTTTAAATAACGGTATAATGTTTGCTTCTTTCCATTCTAAAGGAACCACTCCCTCTTCTAATGACAAGTTGAAAACTGTTGCAAGCGGTATGCTAATTTGTTCTACAATTTCCACTAGTAGTTTGGGTGGAATACCATCCACTCCAGGTGATTTATTTTCCTTCATAGCCCTAATTTTCTTAGCTACCATTTCTGGGGTTACAATTAACTGTCTTAAATATTCTGATTCTGCCCCCTTGAACTTAGCCTCTGGTACTGGCAGTGAACTAGTGTCTTCTCTGGTAAACACTGAACTAAAATACTCATTTAGGTCTTCAGCCATTAAGAATCCTTCTGATATTATATTTCCAGCGCTATCTTCTAGAGGACCGACCTTATCCTGAACTTTCTGTTTGCTTCGAACATACGCATAAAAACTCTTGCTGTCATGTTTTATATTACAAGCTAATTTATGTTCATAGCTTCTCTTTGAATTTCTAATTTCAGCTGTAGCTTGGTTTAGTGCTTCTTTATAAAGGTTGTAGTCTTCGTCATTGCCAGTACGTCTATAAGACTTCCACATCATTTGTTTATACTTAATTTTTCTAATGGCTTCTTTCGATAAGTATTTCTTTCTGGTCCGTTTCCCTTGTTTTTTGAAGGGAACAAATTTATCTACGATGCACTCTATTTCATTCTTTAAGATATTCCAGCATTCTGTTGCTGTCTTATTCTTCAGTGTATTATTCCAGTCTATCTTTGCTAAATATTTCCTCATTTCCTTATATCTTCCTTTGTGGAAATTTCTCCTCAACTGCTTTTTATTATTTCTTTCTGATTTTACTTTAATGGTAAAATGTATCTGGTTGTGATCACTACTTCCAAGAGGCTCACATAATTTAACATTGTCAACTAATTCATTCTGTGAGGACAAAACTAAGTCTAACACATTCTCTCCCCTGGTTGGTTCTAGCACATGTTGAGAAAGGAAACTATCTTGTACTAAAACTAAAAACTTGTGGTCCTCACTACCCATACTCTGTAGAGATTTCCATTTTATATGCCCATGGTTAAAATCCCCCATAATAACACAGTCCCGTTTGCTCACTTCCCTTATAGCGTTTTGTATTTTTTCATTCTCTTCTATGCTTATGTTTGGACTTCGATAAACTAATCCAACCGTTAACGTTGAGTTTCCTGTAACTATGTTACACCAAACAGCTTCTTCGCAATCTGCTTCTCTGTCTAATTTTATTTCATAAGCCTGGATAGATTCTTTAATATATAAAATAACTCCACCTCCCCTTCTTCCTATTCTATCTTTCCTAAACATTACATTTTGGAGCAGCAACCACTGCGATCTGTCAGTGACGTTGTCGCGCTTACATTTATCCGGGGGTTACATTTTATCCGAGTGATGTTTATGTGCATATGTAAGGCATAATATTTGGCACCAGTAGGTCACGTAGTAATAAATAATATCCAGTATTTATATATGTTTCGTTTGTTGTCGTAATACGAGCGTTATAGTTAGAGTACATAATTATAATTTGCTGTTTCAGATTTGTGACCAAGTATAAGAGTAAGTCACGTGACGTGTGCGTGGAGAGGAAAT
This sequence comes from Paraescarpia echinospica, assembly GCA_020002185.1. Classification (NCBI taxonomy): domain Eukaryota; kingdom Metazoa; phylum Annelida; class Polychaeta; order Sabellida; family Siboglinidae; genus Paraescarpia; species Paraescarpia echinospica. The sequence continues at coordinate 6,941,616 of CM034543.1, forward strand.
TGTTTTACGACATAATTTTTTTATGTTTGTAGGAAGCAAACATTTTATAAATTATATATAATATATATATATATAAACATGCATAACGCCCAGATAAATGAAAACGCGACAGGTGCTAAATACGTTCCCCTAGATACGCGCAAGCGCAGAAACGTCACCCGGATATTATTTTCTGACTAGGACAACTCTCTCGAGCGAACGATGGTAATACTACACTACCTCAGGCACATATATATAATCCAGCACAGTGTACAGAATTTCGCTGCATGAATCAGTTGTAGCATGTCCAAGCTGTTGTCTTCGTCGGTCATGACTGTGTGAACCAAACGCCCGTGTCCCATAATAATTAATAATAATAAGACAAAGTCAAAGAGTAACTAGAAAATTCCCATATTTACCCGTCTGACCACCATCACGAGCCTTTTCTGCTAAGTACTTCTACTCCCAGAATATCAGCCATGATTGGCTAAACCCAAAACGGTATAGACTAAAAGGCAATGGTGTGGTTGAACAGCCGATTCCATGGGCGTGTTTAGCGAGGCTGGGGGCACGTCACATGCCTAAACCTTGGGAATCTGGCGTGCTCCCAGACGTTTTTGAATGTGCCCACGTGACCGTGCCTCCCACCCCCGTAGACTCTTGGAAATGTGCCCCCGTTCGGGTTACAATAAGCTGAAGTTACGTGGACGTAGCGGCGAAAAAATGTCAACAGCACAACATGTAATCTAATACAGTCCCCTAGCGTGGCTGATTTTTGTTTCGGGTGGGAGTGTTTTGACCTGTGATGGTAGGATAATCAAAGACCTCCAGTTACACCTCACTTGAAACCTCCAACTACACCAATAGGCAAATCCAAGGGGACCTGGGCGCACGTGCCCCCTAGACCTTTGGAATTTGGCCGCGCTATGCCTGCGCTAGAGTGGCTTGCCACCTAGATATGTTAAGTGTGCACCCCTTACGTGCCCCCTAGACCTTCGGAAATTGTGAACGTTGCCGCGAATAAAATGGAACAGCACCCCCTTCCCCCGTCTTTTCCCATCCGGCGATAAATCTTTAACAGCACACCCCTCCACACACACACACACACACACACACACACACACACACACACACACACACACACACACACACACACACACACACACACACACACACACACACACACACACACACACACACACAGACACACACACAGCACACACACACACACACACACACACACACACACACACACACACACACACACACACACACACACACACACACACACACACACACACACACACTAAACACACACACCCACCGTCTTCCGACGTCAGGTTCCGTCAGGTCCCCCAGCTCATCCCTCCCAATATGAAATGGATTCGGCCCCGCCAATAGGATTGTTGGCGAGCATCAAGGAGGGTGCAATTGAGGTTTGGAGCTCCCCCAGACTACCCTCTCTGGATCCACCCCTGGCACCCCTCTTGAGGTTTGCCAAAAGCCTCCAACTTCACGCCATGACAGACCCAACTGCATCCCGTCGAGGCTCACAAAATAATCTCCTAGGCTCCTACTCGTAAATTCAAGTGAAACGCTTTATTCAAGCGAGACGCTTATCTCAGCGGGGTGCGTTCGCAGACATCGCATCCCAAAGCCTACGGGCCAGTAACAATATTAACCGATCAAAATCCAAATTACTTTTACTCTAGCAATTTTGAATTCAACAGCTCGATGTTTACGAAAATCGACTTCGATGGAAGAGGCGGAGCTTGTCGTGTTGGCGGTTGTCACTCATACATCTAAACTTTCCAAACTGGAGTCCACAGCACAGCTTTAATTGAGGCAATGTTCAGTTTAGGTAACGTGTGTCCGTTATGACTGTGAAGCTTTGTCACAGCAGGAACACATCGCGAGTCATAAAGAAAACCCAATCTATTTGCCTTGGTTTTAATGTTGTTCTCTGTATAAATACAAGTCTTCCACAGCGACACATTGTGACTGATGGGATGAGGATGTTGAGAGCTGTCAGAGAGAATTGGGTCTCTACTACTATTAGTTTTCTCTGACAATTGCCAGGTGAGTCTTCTCGCAGGCCAAGAAACTCGACAGTCACCGTCACATCGCCATCTTTGACGATTCCTTCCTCCACTGGAAACTGTATGACAGTACAAGCAATCTTCTCAATGTGTCCCAATCTATGGAACAATCCACCAGTGGGCTCTCCTGGGGCAAGCGTGTGCCGCATGATATCATCAGCAAAGGACACAGCTCTTCTGTTTCCCCAAGTATCATTGTCAATACATGTATGTGCAAAAATTGTTATTATTTATTGGATTATTGGTGATGTTACACGTGACTAAGTTTGAAGAAGATATATTAGTAGTAATAGAACACTTTTATGTATCGTTCCATCTTTGAAGGGCCTACATTTTAGTTATACTTATATTTCTTTCATTCGTGCATCGTTTGCAAACAACAGTAAACAGTATTTAATAAATTAAATTTTATGTGACTTGAAGTTACAAGCTGCAATAATTTTGTCGGCATCATGATAGTTGCGGTTGCTTTGACGAGGTGTAACGAAATTACAATATTACCGGTTACAAAACCGTAACCGATATGTGAGATACACAAATTTGTAATAGACGTAAAACAGTTACGAAATTGTAAAATATACATAGATGTGACAGCCGTGGAGACATAACAACCCCGCAACGACACGATGTCGTAACAGTTGCGAAGTCGCAGATTCAACGTACAGTCACGAATCCGTAACTGACACGAAACCATAACTGACGCGAAGATATAAATGCCACGAAGCTGTAACATTATACATAAATATATACAAACAGACATGAAGGCGTGACAGACACGAAGACGTAACAGTCGCCAAGACGTAACAATCGCGATGACGTGACAGTAACAAACGCGGCACCGTGACGTAGGGCTGGTTTTGCGAAACTCTGTATAGTGATTTCGGTGTTGTACTGAACGAACTAAGTGAGCGAGCGGAGCTACTTTAGAAAGCACGGTAAACATGCCGCTTGCACACAATGCAAACATCGCCCCCTCCGACTTCGTCACATTTACAACGCAGTTGCAATAAAACATCGGCCAACATCCAACAGTGCGGTAACAACAGTGATTCAGAGACTTGTTAGTAGCAGAGAGAAGGGATAACGGTATCTATAGATAACATATACATGACTCAGCAGTTCGTGTTCACCGCTTAAAGTTATTTCATCAGCAAGTTTGACCATCTCGAATCTGGTTCTTTTATGTTGTGGGAACCCAGCGCGCCAACATCAAATAACAATTCCATTAATTTAGTATTAGCCCTATACTAAAGGTATACCTTCCTCCCACATAGCTAGTGTTTATTATTTTAATATTTTGTGTATACCATTTGAACGTTTCTTTGGCGAAATATTGAAACTGCGAATAACTGTTCGGGCTTTTGCCAATAAAACACAATCTGGCTGGCAGTATACATCCAACATATTATTCAACTGTAGGTGTATTAAGATCATAATATTATTGATAAATGAGAAACAGACAATGTCGTTTTAATATATATATATATATATGTATATATATATATATATATATATACACATACACACACACACACACATATATATATATATATATATATATATATATATTACACAACACAGGTTTATATGATCAAAATGTAGTCCCTAGTGTGTAAATAGTCACGATTTTCGTACCCGATGGTTCAGCATGGACAGGTCGGCAAAAGTGATATTGCAAGAGCGATACGCCCTGTCAAGATGTCGCAGACATAAATCCAGTGACACGCTCGTAATACGTGCGACGAAAATTAGCTATGCTCCACTAATTAATTGCCACACTAAAATCATTCAGGCCGGAGATGAAGGCTTTATCTTCTTTTAACGCGCTTCGCAATTCGCGTGCGATTCGAAGTCGCCGTGAACAAATCATAAATGTCAACGGGAGCCCTTTGATGCAAGCGGCCATGTCAGGAGAAGTCAGCGAGGTTATTAACCAAGATGGCGTCATTAGGCCGAGCTGCGAGCAAGACACGGCTGCATGGTAGACTGCGTAATCGTTGGAAGCCTATCCCTGATCACAGCTAACCCTAATTAGTTTCTACATACTTATTTCGCTCTGATTGGGACACAGGGCCGAAACGAAATTTCTCCATCGTACCGTGTTGTTAGTTGTTTTCTTTATTTTATTCCAGTTGGTATCAATCTTCTTTAATTCATCGATTGTTGATCTCATCCTATTGTTTTGGGGCGGCCTGTTTTTCTTTTTCCTTGTGGATTCCATTTTAGGGCTTGTCTTGTAACTGTTGTAGCTTTTTTACGGAGTGTATATCCTACCCATGTCTATTTTCTTTCATCTCTTTCTGTGTTGATACTTGTTTGGTATGTCCTATTCATCTGTTCGGTGTTAATGACTTTGTCTTGTCATTCGCCAGTTTCTACTACTGACCATGAATAACCCTGCCGTAGCTACGTTCCCTTAACACTAATGAATAATGATAGGCCTATTGAAACACTAACCATTTATCCGTCGTCTAATTGTTTCCAACGATTACGCATTATATGCACGCATGGTGTGAACACAGGCGCGTACGATTATAGGTACAAAACCACCCAAATTTATATATGTATATATATATATAAAACCATTTAACCATTTCCAGGTATTTAATCGTTACATCCGCCAACATATATACCTGGACTACATCTAGTCAACATATTATACGAATATATATATATATATATATACACATAAAATATATATATAATTAAAATTAAATGGTAAAATATAGCATTTGTGACTGAACATTAATATGGGCAAATATTTAAGGGATTCTATTATTGGGTTAATGTTCCACGATTTTCGTTGTGATGAATGTGAATGATTGATTGATTGATCGATCGATTGATTGATTGATTGATTGATTGATTGATTGATTGATTGATTGATTGATTGATTGATTGAATTAATTAATCCATTCATTCATTAATGGATGGATGAATTGGTGGTGAATTAATGAAAGGGTGAATTATTTTTTATAAAATGATTTTTAAAAATTGCTGAATAGGCATGCACATAACATTACGCGGGAAGTCCTATTGAAACTCTGTCGGCATTTTAAAATTAAAATCACGTATATTTTGGAGATGTTTCATACATATTATTTGTATAGATATATATTTGCCTTCTTCAAAACGGTGCCTTATTTACCGTTGAAAATGACTTTTAGGACTTTTTACCCCAGCTGATATTCAGTGAAATACGCCCCGATGAGATATATGATCTGATCTGCATATATGTATATGAAAGATGTATCACAAACTGAACCAGTTTATATAATATCGTCTCACGGAAGCGACTGCGGCCACTAATTCGTAAAGTAAAAATAACACAGACATTTATCACATCAACAATATATTCTGTGAAAACAATTATCATATCGTGCCATTTCTTCAATCGTTCAGACTAACAAATCATGACCGCGAATGCGCGCACGCGCAAACGTTGCTTCCGGCATACATGGTAGCATGCAGGCGCCGACACAAAACAAATCAGTAGGACTATAAAATGCTTCCAATTTTAACACTCATTATAAACAAATCTAACGTGATATATCGATACATTATATACATACAATGGCAAATCTACGCATTGCTACGGTTTACGTACAACTATGATACACACATATACAAACACATACAGCAGGCAGTTTGATTCTTCATGGCAACGAATGGAGACGACCTCGGTAAATTAACACATGTCGCCATTCGTCAGTCACTATTCTATCGTGTTTCTATAATCAATATTATGCCTAACGGTTTGGCGATCAGTTCAGTTCTAGTGTTGGTACCATTTGACCAGGGATAGATATGCCCACGACTGATGGAGATTATTGAAATATATTAGGCAAACATAATAGTGAACAGTTTTCACTGAAACTACACACAGTGTGAACACACAAGTTATAAAGCACAACGAACCACCTATCTTTAGTAACAATTATAATATATTATTCTTAGCGTAACGCGCACGCAATTCGTGCAAGTATACCTGCTGTCCAGTGTCATTAAACGTGGCAGGGCAATGTTTTTCCACGTCGCTCAATTGCTTGATATGTGCTATGTAGTTAGACGTCAAATTCTAAACCAATGATTCGTGTTACAGTTTACCTTTACTAGGCCACGAGCGAAAGTAGCCATTGTAAAATAATTCATTAAGTGGTCCTCGGATAATGGTCACATGATACGAGCAGACGACAACCGCGGTATACTATATTGCACTTTCGGGTCGACGAAACGAAGCGGTGGATCGGAAGTATCGTGTTCATTGCGGCGAGACGCACCCCGCGAATCCCCGTTCTCATTCTCCTCAGCGCGACGATAACGACAGCGCGGCGATAATAGGGGACGAATCGCGTCCCGTGTCGTCTGCCGAGTCGACCGCGCCGCATCTCTGCGCACCCGCGCGGATTCCGGCGGGCCGACGGAAAGCACCAAAGCACATGACGTCGCGCACGCTCATCAGTGAACGTGCACGCGCATGTGCATGTCGCACGCCTCCGACTTGATGCGATCGTCCATTTGGTGGTCCATGACGCCATCGCCCATATCCGTGGTACTTGGCGTCGCCGTGACGGTCTCGTCCCGTTTCCGCTTCTGTTTGCGCTCCTTGGCGCGTCGGTTCTGGAACCAGATCTTCACCTGGCGCTCCGACAGGGCGATGGCCCGCGACAGCTCGGCCTTGCGCTGTATCGTGATGTACTTGCTGTACATGTACTCCTTCTCTAGCTCGACCTTCTGGTACTCGCTGTACACGATCCTGTACTTGTCCTTTGTGCGGGTCTTTCCTGAACAACAAGTGAAGCACGGCGTTAAGAAGAGATATTCTAATTTCTATAGACAGGCATATGAGAGCAGGCAAGTCACTTCCGCGGAACATTTGCGCGCGGCAAACCGGGCAAGAAGTGGGGTCTGGGGGGGGGGCAACAAACAACGAAATTTTAGACATCATTGTCTGTGATGCAACCTAGTGTAGTTTCACACTGGTTTTTTTTATAATCCTGTAACTTCCGTTGTTGTATAAACTCCCAAACACAGTGTATACAAACACTACATTTGGGATTTTATATTTTAATACTTCTATTTAGATGTTGGCAATGTTATGTTGTAACTGCGGTGGTTTGCAAGAAAACATTCGGTGAATGATCGACGTAGAGTAATTGTATATCTACTCTGTATTTTCGCGTTGAAATACAGCGGATACTTGTGTAAATGATCATGTACAAATATGCATGGCCTACTATAACGAACGATTTGCAGGGAAATATAATTAGTAATATTATATTAAATTTACGTTCTGAGTTTACTACCATTTAAAAGAAATTATGAAAGTGTGTGTACAACACAAAAACATTTACATATTTAACCATATTTGCAATCGTATATGTAACGTTGTGGCATAAATTATGCTTTTGTAAAGTTACTAGTCACCAGATCTTGCTGTTGCATCCGATAGTAAAAATATGGCACGCGGATGTATAGTTGTTGTCTTTTTGTCATTTTATATTAAAATTGCATTTTATATGAAAAAGTGTATATTATATGGAATTGAGGAGTTATAAAATAAAAAACCATAGCGTATGGGGCATGTTGAGTAAATTGAAATTAGTATTTCAAAGATGGATCATCTCAGATCTTTAATACAACCACTTGTAAGAATGGCATTGACCCGGCGTGAGTGGATGCAGATATCCTTGAAAATACTTGCATGTTAAATTAAAAACTTCAATTAAAAGTGTCTGAGAAAACGTGGTTGATACAGGTAAATTCACCAACGACCCCGAGCCAGAACACATTGCATGTAGCCCAAAGCGATTCTTTAATGACCAGCACTGACAAGTGTCGATGCATTGTCGCCGAATGTAAATCGTCAACGTGTCCCCATTTTAATTAGTCCAGTCTGGGAGTTCGACTACACTCGCCGAGTCTTTGAACTTGTCGGCTCTTCTGGATAGAACCCCCGCCCCCAACGGTTGTTGTAGGCGTCGACTGCGTGTATTATGCTATACAGATCGCCATAGAAGTTCACTGTGTGGCCGCGCTAATAGCGACTAATTTGCCGTTTTCGGACACCACTCCGCAGTGCAGGTGGGGCCTTGTTTCAATGGCGGATCGAGCGTGCGGTTTGCAGCGCCATCAAACGGACTCTTGTTTGTTACGCATTAAAACGTCATTAACTCTGCCGCGCCCCCTGGAAACAGGTGGTGTGTCGCGAGCAATTGTCCCACCAAAACATATAATTTCCGCGGTTGACGGCACTTAAAGGTTAACTTTATTAACGTCCGTGAGCTGTTATTAGCCGTGCCGTGTTCCATTGATCAATCGGCGACTGTCATTGCGTTTATGTTTGAAAAAACAATAACTTAACTGTTTTAATTTGTCAGTATCGCTACGATTATTGATCGCAGAAAAGTCACATTTCAACCTTCTTAATTATAAGGCGGGAACGTATATAAATCTGACGTCTTGATTTTATTATTGTGTTGCTGTTTTATTCATTAATCGTGATTATTACGTGGGTGCGCCCTGATATATGGTTTTCTACTAATCATCGCAATCACATCTTTATAGAAAGTAGCTGGAATAGAGGCATGTAGTTCATTCGCTTTGATTTCGTCGCCGCTTTTTACAGATTATGTCTGCTAATCATTATAAAAGTCACATTGAAGTATGACTTTTATTTCTGTAAACGGGCGCGACATCTGGTGTACATGGCGGTAATAAACTAATATAGAACTTACTGGTTGGAGCTTTGAACCCTGCAACGCCTTCCATTTCTACAAAGGAAGGGAAGTTGATTAGAATTGTTCAATCATTATAGTCTCGTCTGTTGGCAGCATGTTAGCACACTTAAACCATGTACGCAATTTCACAATTTCAAAATGCAAATTTAATTACAACTCGCAAATTTGTCCTCGGACGAATGTAACTATGTTAGCACCCATTCCAAATTAACAGTACATAATGTATAATAAAAAATTAGTAGACGCTATTTAGTTGAAAAAATAAAATATGGTAAGAAATGATATAACACTTTATTTTACATAATACAAGGTGTGTATATAGCAGCATATGTATGTATATATATATATATATATGTATATATATATATATATATACACATATATATTATATATATATATTATATACATATAAATATAAAACATAAATTATATATATATATATATTATACATATACATATAAAAAAATTATAATATATATATATATATATAGACAGTGTTAGTAAAGCTAAATAACCCTAGCGACGATATTCCTATTTAATTCACTATAGAAACATATTTCTAACCGTAACACTTCGTTAATTTGAATTACACCATGATATTGTATTATTCACAGTACTTATATACCAACATGTTGTTCGATCGAACCTTGGCCCGTTAAATGATTCCCAACATTATGATTTGTGTTCCTTGTTTGATACAGCTCTCGTGTACATGTTGAATGTGCACATTGTACTATTAATTAATTAAATAAATAAATAATTAATCAGTTTATTACATTTTGTTCTATTTCTTAATTACCAGTTAATGTACATCACGTTTGAACGCTAAATTAATTAACCATTATTGAGGTCGTTCTCTGCTGTTTCTGTTCATTTATTTACATCAACATAAAATATTTGTTGATGTTTTAAAAAACTTATATTTTGTGTCGTATTTGTATTGTTGCATTGCGCGCTTCCTGCCAGCCGTGCCTCTCTAATTATACGGACTAAATCGTATCACTCACTCCCCCCTGTCGACAGCAACGCCCGTGGAGGCGTTGACTAAAATATTTATAGCTAATTGGCGACTTCGGCCACAATTAATTGCGCTGCACGTGGCAGCGTCGTTAAAGTCGAAATTAATTCGTCGCTGTAGTCCGACGGGCTATCTTTAATCAGTGTAAACTAGACGGAGCGGAAGCATGTATACGCCCAACAGATATAGCGCCAAAGCGACCGCGCCTGGGCTTTCCTTCAACAGGGCGTCACACCTCATTACGCTACAGTCACGGTCACGCTACTGTTCCGTGAAACCAGCGCACCCCTCTCGTCGCCCAAGCATCGCGTTCGTATCAGAGCGCATGGGCGAGAAAACACGCACCACCGCAGCATAGCTTATGTTCGCTTCTTATCTATATGGCAATTTCGTATTCATTTTTTTTTATTAATTTCACAAATGTGTTGTCACGCGTTAAAATAGAAAGGTTTACCATTATCAAATAAAGGAGCGAATTTTTTTTTTAAATCATCTATTTTGATCGACCCGCTTGTCATGATGCGACGCAGAGATTCCTTCTGTTGATTTATGAGCAAAAGAGGTTAACCTGTTATTATCTGTAAATCATGTAATTTGAGCAAATGTCTATCATTTATAGCCTGTATATTGAGACTGAACATATACATATATATATACATATACATATATACATACATTATATTATATACTAGCAATTTAGATGTACTTTTAGATTGAAAAATCTAACTAGTTGTTTCCTTTAAACCTTATGCAAATACACTTACTATTTTCACTGTGCGTATAAAAAGGGCAGTCTAAGCATATTTTATCACATCAAAGTTTAAATATATGTAATGCACTTTGTTCATTTCGTTTATAGATGTGCTGTATTAAATTAACGAATTTTAGAGACACTGACAATAACAAATGTCTATATAGAACCTATACAGCCTAACACTTTATATGATACTACTTAAAAATAAAAACATTGTATTTAGACTGTGCTTCTTTCTATAACTTCATAAATTCTCCTATAGAAATTGTATCGTTATTTTAAATATCAACGAAAAAGTGAACACTATATATTAATTCCCCTCCAATGTAATGTTGACTTCCATCCAAGTATGACGCCTCGCAAACAACGCTGCATATATCATATCAGGTATAGAGTGACTCAGGTCGCTGAAGTCTACGTGATTACAATCATGGAGTCACGAATTGTCCGGTGTAAGTGACCCCACGAAACCAATAAACTGGTCAGTAATAACACCTCTGATGACGTTGGCAGAATGCGCTTCATTGGAGCTAAGTCTCATTGCCAGCCGTGAATGGGAGAATTGAAATTAGAGCGGCGGTTTTATGGCGCGTTTTCAATCAGAGTCGCCAGAGATCAGCCTGTCCCGATTCGACGCCAACAAGAAGGTAATATTTGACCATCGGGGTCAGTTGACCTCCCTCCCCGTCATTCCAGTTTCCCGAGGCGCATGCGTGTAGCCTGTACCATTACATGCCTATACCAATATTTTGTCTACTGGACATAGTGCGAAGGCTGTGATTAGGAGTATTTATATCATATATAATCGTAATAGAAGATAAATAAAATGAATGTATATTAAATGTAATAAAATTAATAATAATATGTTTAGTCGTTGTTAGATATGTTTATTCTCTGTCAAGTATTGGAAATGCGATGCATACCCTTTATGAAAGGCATTTCCTATATTTGACAACGAATAAACACGAGCTAAGCGCGTAGATATTAAGAGACTGATTTTAAGATAAATACGATAGAGTCTATTATTATTAAATATGCATTTTGAGATCACCCATCTTTTAAATACAAATATCCGGTGAATCAACATGTCACACAGACTATACACTGCATATCTCGCTCCTCAACACCATATCAACTGTGTTCCATAATATGCAATTGTAAAATAAATTGGCGCTAAAGACGAAACATTATATCAGGATGCTATACGCTTATTTTTCCACTGGTAGGACAACACGGTAATTTTTCAAAAGCATTTAATTGATCGAATAACATCAAATAACAAAGTGACAAGTGACATAGGCCTATTAATTTATGATAGCGAGTATGTTCAAATATAGTAAATAGAGTTCATGTTGAACGTACTCTTGTCTAAAAGTGTTTAAAATGGTAGTTTAACTCAGAATGCACCTTTAATTTTCAAATATTGACTCGGTTAATTATGTAACCTTCTGCTTTTGAAATAGTTGGTGTAGACAGTGTAGTTAATGAAAACATAAACAAGAGCCTACTAATTTAATAATCCTAGCACAAATCTAAGTGAATCGCACACAAATAAAGCGCTATTTGAAATAAATATAAATATATCGTCTCGCAAAATCTCTCACAATGCATTGTAATATTAAATTCGTTTAAAGTAAATAAGAAAACAGACAAACAGCTTTCGTCATGTCTATAACGCACGAGCAAGCGAACCTCGTGAACTCCATAGATAGATCAATAACACGACCTCCGAGCGACGTCTAACATTGCCACTCTGTCTTGTTTACGGAGAAGCTCAATGAACTCTCTTGTGTCGCACTGAAATATCCATCGCCTCCACATAGGCAATTTTGAGCGCCGCGTGACACGATTGAAGTGTACGCGACGCGAAATACGAGTAATTTAATTTGTGGCAGAGTTCAATCAAGTATAGCGAGTTGTCACCGTCTAGCATAGTACAGTTTGCATGTTAGATTGTTATGATCACAATGTTCTTCGGATAGTTCAACCACTGTCGAAGATTTTTGCATTTTAAGCTTTCTAAACAGAAAAAAACGTTGCTATTTGGGTTTTTCTTAACAATGTTAAGGAAGACTAGTGTCAGTTTGGGAATCAGGTTTCCTTATACGAGATTTCGTTAACATTTTATTTTACAATTATTATTCGAACTACAATGAGTTAATAAAAATTATATTCTTCCGATATAAATAATTCTGACGGAATGTAGAGCCGCGTATAGTTTAGTTTGTTATTGTTCGCATTATAGTAGAAAGGCCAGTTTTTATATTGCATTATATTGTGTGTCGCAGATGTAAATATATTGTCTATATTTAATTCTACGGGAAACTAGATGTCTGTGTTTTGCATTGGTAAAAAACGATTATTTACATAATTGTATAATAAATAAAACATTTACGGCATTTGTCTGGTTATTTTATAATATCGAAATTTTGCGTTTTATAAATATATATATCTTGTATTGTTAGTATGATTACTAGCCTCTGTAAACAACGAAACTACGATGGTAATGGTCGGCGTTCCATGATCTTATTGGTGTTATTATTCAAAATAATAAGCTGATTCTTATGTTATTTGTATTTTAATTTTGTAACGAATGAGCCATGAACAGTGAAACGCAGATGCAAAGGTAAAACGCACTGGTACTATTTATTTAAAGGGAACGTCTGGGAACAACATAATTTAATAATGCAAGTAACAGCATGCATCGATAACGGTATCATATAAAAACATATATAAATTCGTTATATATCAATTCATAGCGTTGATGGTAAAAAATTTATAATATTTAAAATTATGCTTTGTCAATACCATTGCATAATTGGACAATACAATTTTGAAATAAAAAATATATAGTTGTGTCCAGTTCAACCGACATTAACGTGGACGGAGTCGAATCAACCACTATCCAGCTTGCTCCTTGTTAGTAGCTGCTAAACGCGGCAACATTTGGCGGGCACTGGCATAAAAGCAGACGACACATAGGACGCGCGCGCGCCTCTAACTAAACCCTCGTTTAGCCCATTCACATGGACTATTATGACACCTATAATTTATTCCATTCAGTCGACAAATGGTTGGGTTGAAACGCCACCATATCCATTAACCGCCATCAGCCCATTCTGAAGCGTGCTGGCGAGCCGCGCCATCTGTCGGGCGGTGACGCCGCGCCATGCACATTAGGTAAAGCACACCATATTATTCAAATTATTTTAATTCAATGAAGGGTAATTTATGCGATTGCTTTAAGATTGTCAGCGCGCGTCTTTGAAGACGTTCCCGTGCCTCCTATTCGCGAGCGTTGATGGCGCGAACACGGAACACTAGAAAGTGATTCTTCTGATGTGCGCGTGTGGCATTGTGGGAAGAATTCAATTTCGCGAAGGTGTTGTCGCCATGTTGAACGCACCTTTTATGTCGACATTAGTTCTTTATGGCATCTTAAGTGTTATGAATCGAGCCCGGTGGCCTCCAGGTAGCTATATTCCGTCGGCAGTCTTCAAAGAAGCCCCTTTAAAAGGAATCCCTGTTTCCGATTAAGGTAACCAAAATGGTTCGTTTTGTTGCAATGGTATTCTCGTATGCCCGCAATTAATCAGATTTGCAGATATTTGCATTTCAGATTTTATGTGAAACAGTTCCGTTTTCTTTGAGTTGCACCAAATAAAAAGACGCGCGTAATTTTATTGAAAATATTTTATGAACACTCAAACGTTTGCGTATTAAGCCTAATTAGCAGAACTTGTCCCTATATATATATATATATATATATATATATATATATATATATATACTTGCCCTATATATATATATATATATATATATATATATATATATAATATATATATATATATATATATATATATATATATATATTGTGCAGATGTACGCGCTCGTTGGGCCTATACCGACAGTCCCACACACGCACGCCTGCCTCTGTGAAAGCGCACTTGTTGCGCGACCGCTCACCCATTAGCCAAGGGAAACTTTCTGGTAAATCACATATGAACATTCAACGATAAAAGCAGCCGTCTGAATTCGCACGGCAAACTGTAGGAAATGGAGATTTTACGACGGCACTCGTAAAAGTGCCTGTTCGTGCTTAGTACGATAAACGCACATATATTGACCAGCACGACATTGCGGTTGCGTAATGTAGTGACCGCGTTATCGACACGCAGATCTGTGGCTTACTCGGGATAAACAGATAGCAAGCTTAACGACAGACGCGGGATCATTAGGGGAACAAGTACTAGGTGGCTTGTTAACTAATTAGAGACGACCTAACAAGCTGAACGAAACGTAAACATATTATATTAATTATAAAATACTATAACTGTTCAATACACTCTACTACTAGGTATTTGCGTAATATACACGTTGCAATACTATATCCGAACACATTCTGCAAATAATGTTACATTGTCTGGGTTTATTTAGTATAGTTTATAAATTATAATAAATTTTAACATTTCCATCCCAGAATATAATCTACATTTTCACGTGTCGCTGTTTAATTGTTTATGTGTTTCGTATATATTTGCGGACGCTCTTAAATAATATCAAGATACCAAATAAGTCATATTCGTATTCTTATATAGAACATGTTCGTTTTCGGTCAACGAACAAGAGCAAATATGCAGTAATTGACTTATCGTTACCTTTGTGATTATCTGTATAACTAATTACTACATAAAATCGAAATAAACTAAATGTAGTTTATATGTATTAGTTTCTTGTAAAGGGACTTTTTAGTTGGATAGCGCATCTTTGTTTCCGTTTGTTTTACACTCGGTATTTGTGGTAAAACAGAAATAATCTTTCACAAATTTAACGTTTAACACATGATATTGTATTTTATGCATTGTTTAATTTACATGATATACTTACGTCAAAATATAATTTCGTAGTTTGCGATTATTTTTATATATAATGCTATTGATAAAGTTTTGAGAAATTCAGTGAAGATGTGTAAATGAACACATTTTAACGAACGATATGCTGTATAATTGAATAAGTTTTCAAATATGTTCACATGGAATATGTTATGATTCAAAATAACGCTTTAGTAATTGCGAGTAATCTATACAACGTCACCGTTTGTACCAGCATAGGCCTATATGTTTGTCAGCATTATACAACCTCATGTTAAGGCACATTAAAATCGGAACGAAATTAAATGCACCAAACAAAACGAAACGAATCCACAAGATCCATATAGGTATTAAATTCACCAGGGCCGCTAATTATTTCGATGCTAAATGTCTTGCATACACAAAAATCAATTTCTTATATTCTGTTGCGTTATAGCGTTGTGCCAGGCTGTTGATAATCCCGTTGTTGTTACGCCTGAGTCATTTATGACAACGACGAGAAAATAGAAACGAGACAGGTAAAAGTAGTTGTAAACTAATAATGCTTTCCATGTGCTAATTATATAAGAGGAACGCGGCCGACGACATTTCCGCTGACGCCATTATTCCCCGTGAAACGGTGCGTTTTCGCTCGACGGGAACACGCACATCTTCCATTATCGGGCGTCATTTACAGAACGCAGAAGGGCACGGTTTTGTCTTTGTCTTCGTCCAACAATTGCCGGCGTCACTTATTGTCTACTTACTGTTTGCCTGCCGCATTCACAGCACGATATCGTTAAACAAATCTGACAGCGAACAGATTTAAAGAGTCTACCTAAATTCGATTTTTCGCACGTCACTTAAATGCATGTTGCGAAAGATTGAACTCATCTGTAGTATAAGGTACACCATTAGCTCCTTGTTACAGGTTTGTTATTTGTTTTGTTTACTATGCTAATTTCAGTTAGACCGAAACCAAGCGGGAAAATGCTCTACACCTCTGCCGTCTCATCGCGGTTATTCCCATATTCGCAACTTACCAGATTTAACGATTAAAGTCAATTATTGTTATTATTATTATTTTAACAAAAGGACACATTCTTTTATCGTTCTGACTGTGCATATTTTTCCTACAAAAGCAATTCGCACCTCATACGGACTTGAACACCAACGAACGTATAGCTGATTCGTGATTGGCTAAATGTAGCAGTGAATACACCGTACACGTATAGTACGTTCATGGGTATATAATTTTTAAACAATTAGACAATAGTGGATATATGTTAACGAATAGACCTCGTGTGGCAATTGTAGTATGACCGAATGCTTCTCGTAGAAGTCGAGTTGATATTGGGGTGAACAGAGCTTCTATAGCGCACGGGTAAAGATCGAACACTGCGCAGGACACTGCACAATCTAGGAATTAACATTTCAACATTTACGTTAATAATAACCAATCAGAAGCTGGCCCAGTGCATACCGAAGAGGCGAGTTGGGAGATAATGAAATTGATTAATGTCCGTTAATAAAATCCACCTATGTATAACATTTCGATGGTTATTGATAGGGCTGGTGTAGCATATATATATATATATATCACCAAACACAAACGTCATTAGCGCAGGATCGTTTAGCCTTGTGTAAAGTATTGATGGATTATCTTAGCTTGACAGCAATACAGAGCCCGATTCTAATTCGTTTTCTGCAATTAATTCGTGCATGTGCGTTCATCATTCTTAATCAAAGTGATCGTTAAGGCTGTTAGTTCCTAGTTCCTCGTAATATATAGGATCAAAATAAAGTACCGCTTGTAAAGATTGGTCTTGTATCTACATATTTTATAATATCGTTGTTTTGATGGTTACCGTCAAAATGACAATACAGGATAATTGACACGTTAACAATATATATTAATTCAAAACAATGTATGATTTAGTTTCACAGATTAGACGCGTGCAAGTATATAATGTATAAAATATAAATTGTATTAAGATGTCGACCGTTTATCTTGTAAACTAATTGTACAACTTTACATAGCATTAAACAAAATTCATGCGATATATACCACCCACCACAATTTATTTAGCCCATTGCTATTAAATCAGGTTAATTGCTGTTCAGATTTGTAGGACGTGAATATAATAAAACTGCGTAGTTGGATTCATTAGAGTGCATAGATAAATTATTTAATTAATTGATTATACTAATTAGATAAGTTAACGTGCGAAAGTGAACAGCCTTGATAAGATCACACACAACTTGTTTCCAAATAGCTTTGGCCGGACCGAAATTAATCTACAAGTTTGTCGCGTGATTTAATTAAAACTAAATAACAGTTGTAACATATGTGTACCAAGCAGGTTATAATTTAGCTAACTGCTGAACTATATTTAGCACGTGAAAACGTTAATTCCTATGCGAGATTTGTTAATGAATCTGACAAAACAGGACAGCCGATTTGACAAAGATGATCTGCGCATCCACACGTTCGATCGCCATACCACCGCATCGGCAGCCGCAATATCGCCGAAGCAACATCGCCGGAACGTGCTACCGCCGTGCCACCGCAACGTGCTACCGCCACGCCACCGCAGCAATGATCAACGACTTCGACCACACGCAGGTACCTGCCAGCGACTGCTCGCTAAAACGGAGCGTTTGTTTAGACGCGGGCAGAGAGGAAACGAGAAGAAATAAAGTCGGCGGCGTAAGCGTTGGGCCAATTTCACTTTAAATGGCCACGGCTACAAAAGCGGCGATTGTCGGCGTTCTGTTCGCCGAGAGACGGACGGACAGTGGGCGCGCCACCGCGGATCGATAGTGCTCGGCCTTTGAAGTCAGGGCCATAAAATGACGGCGAAGGTCATCAAGTACGCCGCCCGGTGCACGGCCAGTCAAAGGATGCACCCACGGTCGTCGCGGGGACGATGAGTGAAGTTGCCCTGTCAAAGGTTTCGTCGAGGTCGTATGAGTGCCTAAGCGAAGACTACTCACTGTGACTGCATTTCCGTACGTGGAAGCATGGACGTAACTCAAGAACTCTCATTTCTGCACACCCTCCCTTGCTCCCACGCGGGGTGACCTAAGGGTAAAAGTAATTATGCGGGTTTGTCCACCTTATTCACTATTTCTTTTCATATTTCTCGGTATTCTGCGATGATCATCTAGTCTCAATTGATGGTATAAATAAACGTACTTGCCCTTCGAGATATCGCTTTTTAAATTGACATTCCCGCTTAATGTTTGGCTTCCTGATCGTCACCGTCTATTACCCTCTTCTGTTTTCCTTGCCATTCTGTCTAACTAAATATCTCACGTGCATACTGTATACCGAATTGCATTTTGATGTTATAACTTTGTTGTAATTAAACAACTCCGAACATCAGAGACGAGTGAACACGCTTGCACACGAGTCTTCCTCCATGTAGGGTCTTACAGGTTTCCTGGACGCCAATCTTTAAGACATATAGGCGTACTTCAATCTTAACACCACCAATAATAAATATTTTGTATTAAAAGAGCGTCGCTACGCGCGATTGAAATTCGTATTCTCCGCAATCCCTTTTAGGCTGGTCCCGAGGGTGATAACTGTCAGGATGCGTGTCGTCGTTGGTGGTTCTTTTACGTCCCCCATTAACGAGATGGTTAACCACAAGGCGCTTTGATGTTCGGCGCATTCGCATGTTTCCCGCATTCTAGTACAACCGATTCAACCAATTTCCTGCTAATAATTACCACCAAAGGCTGATTCTGTGTAAACGAATAGACAAACTCGCTTTATCGTGGCTAGCTGGGGTACTATATGGTCTACACAATTCCCTGATGATGAGAGCCAGGTTTATGAACTACATTTGCTAGGTCTGGTTCGGGTCTTGAAACAAAAACTCTGCCGTGGAAACTGGATGTAGGCCATTTATACCTAACCACTACGCTATACTGCGTTACCTGAAATCATATCAGCCAGCAGAGTTGAGGTTAAATACAGTTGTAGTTAAGTATTTCCCAAAAATATTTGAAATTTTAAAATACTATTTCAAATACTTTGGACAAGGGTATCTATAAATGGAAAGTTAGAATGTGTGTGTGTCTATCTGTTCTACCTCTTGAAGGTCAAATAAGTTTACTCTGCCATTTAACAATTGACAACATTTTCAATCAGAACTAACCCTAATCCGTTATGTGGGAAGTCATTGAGATCACCGAGAGCATACCAGAGAAGCCACCATCACCCTGTTTGTTCGTCGTCACCATGGTGTGCTCAGCAATAACTGCTCTGGCCTGTCTGTTTTTAACATGGCCCCTGCTAACAAACCCGTTTTATCGCATACCAGACAAAGCCAGTGAATTTGTAAAACCACAACATTGTAGGTAAGTATTCATGCTAAATGATAATGGCATCTGGCTTAAACAATGTCATAGTTGTACACAAGACCATAAAACTATGTCGATAAACAACATAAATATCATTGTCATTGATGATATATATGATACTATATATGTATTATGATTATTATCATCAGGACAATAAAATAATTCATTCATTCATCTTAATATAATAGTTGCTATTATTTTTTTATATACTTTCTTGTAAAAAGATATTTTGAAAAGTATTTGAAACACTTTCAAATGTATTCGTATTTAAATACGTTTTCATTTCATAGCTGTAATTGTATTTAAACCATCTCAAGAATATTTGCATTTAAATACATTTCAACGTATCTGACCTGATATTTGTCCACCAGAAACATGTCGCCATAGCAAACATCAAAAGAGGGAGACAAGTGTTTGTTTTTCGGTACTATCCGACAGATCGGTCAACACACTTACTGCATCACGACTGACCACTCGGTCAACACGGCAGACTGCGACTTTTAGCGAGTCCCGTCCAGTGGGAATGTCTATGTACTATCGGGACAGTGTGAAGGCAACTGCGCACACAGATGGAACAAGTTGGCGTTCATAAACCGTCAGCTACAATGTAAATTCACCGGGAAACAGCGAACTTTTTGAGATTTTGAATATTGCACTGCGATGTTGTGACGGTTAAATATATGGTCGTTTTTTATAGTGCGATCATGGTATATGAACCAAATATATTAACAAAGTGTGGTTCATTAAACCAGCGGTCAAAATAATAACAACGATAATAGTGTTTAATGTGTTTACGATAAAAACGATCCGATGCCGTATCTTTGATATAGGTGGACACGTTTCTCCAAACAAGCCAACCAATAACAAGGGCAAATACATTAACAAATGTCATGTATGCGTTGCGTTCGAATGTATTTTTTACAAATAAATAACCCTGAAACTCTAAATACTACCCGCGTTCGCAGTCATCACAACTATCCAGAAGCTATAGCAGGATATCCGGAAAAAATGTCCATATAGGGCAAAACGCCTTCTAACAAAACATCAGCATGCAAGTGTCAGTGGACCGGCGAGTCAAAGATTTGTGGTCTTTATTCCTTTTCTCTATATGCTACGAAAACTACGAAAGATGTATAGAAGGTACATTGCGTGATTTAAGATATTGTATAAAACATAAACTATTAAACATAGGTAGGATTAACTAAAACAAAGTAAGTATAGTGGCAACAGTTTCAAGATATCCCAATAATAAAACAAAAACATATTAATATTTTATTAGTTTTTTTCTTATTCAAGATCATTCAAATGGTTTTTTTGTTTATCATCAATCGACGAACCTCTTCACAAATAACAAATGTGAAGTTTCTCGCACTTCATAAACTATTTATTTTAAATGTGGTTATTAATTGTTTTTAATGTATTGACATTTTTTATTGTTTGGTTATATATTTAATAATTTACTTTTTTTTAATGTCGTGATACAGTTTGTGGAATGGTATAAACAAAACACACAAATCATTACATGTTTGCCAAAATACGTAAATACATTTTGTGGATATTTACCCGAGGACATGTTTATCAACGATCATAAAACAGATAATTCTTCAACGGTATATTGGACGAATTCAAAGAGACGTGCGCGCGCGATTTGGAACCAACCCCGTTGGAATTATTAACCTGCGAGTGTCTAACTAAAGATGTGTTAATTAACCATGAGCGTGAAGAACGAAACACACACGTAGGTTGTTTATCGGGTCCGTATCGATGTGCGACGTGTGTCGGTGACACGTCCGGGCAACGAGGCTTTGAAGATTGCCGAAGAGACACTCGGCCTGATAGCGCGCGACAGACAAGTCCTCGACCCGACACGCGACTATCACACCATCGGATACACAGTCTCCCGTCACACCTAATCACGGCGGCTGACTGCGTTTATCAAAACGAATACGAAACGCCGACTTTATGTAAAGATTAGATCAACGCCCAGCGGTGCTATGATGTGTTATCTTGTATCATTACGTACACGTGCAATAGGCACTGTCTAATACAGATGTGCAGTTATGTTTTCATAACTGCATTCGTCCGATCGGCTGTACTTTTTATTTACATCATGACGCGATCGTCACTTTCAAAACGACGCGGTGACGACGAAACTATACTGTTTAAGCAATAGCGCCGATAATGGCTGACGAACATTTCAATTGTTTAAACCGAATAATCGTAATTGGCCTGCGGCCTAGTCCGATTACGTATGCTACGCCGCCACCTATCTTCCCATTCCAGCTACATGCAATTATCAAAGGTGCAGTTTGATATAATAACTGAAATGACGTAAACATTGTGACGTCATAATGACACGGAACAGGTATTTACTATGTTGTTTAGACGCGGGCAGAGAGGAAACGAGAAGAAATAAACTCGGTGGCGTAAGCGTAACGTTTTGCTGTAAACGTCCTCCTGTTATGTAAGCAATCGTTCATTTGTAGATTTGCATTGTTATTATTTAAAGAAATATTTGTTGATTTTGTGTGGCCAGTTTAGCCGGCCACGGAAGAGAAGATAATGCCTAGCAAATAAACTAATAATTATTATCTTGATTTTTACATGATGAATTAACACATTGAAGTTGGAATTACGATTGTTTTTTTTCAAAACGTCACACCATGATAAATATTAAAAGGTTACGCACATGTATATGAGGGAAACATACATATACATATTCAATTATCTCCATAACATCGTTGTGCCGTCATTATAATAATATATTAAAGTACACATAACCTAATAACTTCGATATCGGGCTGATATAAATATGTTATAAACCTCCAGTTGCTGTTAGGTTTTAAGTGTAGAATATATTACTGCAATGCTAAACTGCGTGTACTGCAATGCCACATACACCCCATATTGCTATATGGATGTGAATCCTGGACAATAACCAAAGGTTCACAAAAAACATAGAAGCCACAGAAATGTGGTTCTTAAGAAGAATGCTGCGAGTGCCATGGACTGCAAAGCAAAGCAATGAAGTCATCCTTAAGACAGTCAAATAAATAAGAAAGATCGCCAACAAAATTAGAACACAACAAGCACGATTTATAGGCCATTTCATGAGAAAGAAAAGGTTAGAACAAATAGTAACAACAGGAAAGATAGAAGGAAAAAGATATAGAGGACGCCAGAGAATAAAATTAAAGATAGTCTGTCAACATGGTGTGGAAGGAGCACAACAGAACTGGTACAAACTACAAATGACCGTTCAGTTTGGAAGGCCATGATCGCCAACGCCTATGACAGACATGGCACATAGAAGGAGAAGAATATATATTTTATATCACTTTGATGTTACAGTTGTTGTAATCCAGTTTAATTTGCGATCAATGTAGCTCCAAGCGTATCAAACGGTTGCCCTGTTCATTGCAAGGTATCGGAATCAGCCGACAAGGAAACACTGTGTCCCCTTCGGTAATATCCCGCTTACGGACATGGCCACTTTGATGTTGACCAGAGCGATTGCTCAACGAAACGCCTTCTGCAAGCTTACATAACAACGCCGACGCTGAATCGTACGAATTAAACTTCACGCCGCTGATCCGAATCAATCTTCAAATAACCGCGAACAAACCGCGGCGCGCGATATCGATACAGCGCGCTTCCCTGAAGAGACGCAAATTGAAAGACTAACGGACAGAACAAAAGTCTCGTGGCACGTTTTCTCCAAACACCAGCGGCCGCTTTGTCCAGAGTTGTTTTATCCCGGCATGTGTCTTTGTCCGGCGTCATTGCTCTTTCTAATCTCTTTTCTTTTAAGCCCCGCGTCGTTTGTTCGGGGGTGTGTACAGGGTTCCCTGCCCCGCTCACTGCGGCCGGAGGCAAGCGGTTTCATTAAGTGAAACGAACCCGCTATGCAATACAAAGCTAATTTATTCTCGCTCGTCGGAAGGCGAAGCGGGCGTCTTTGAAGTGTTTGACTCTGCCATCTGTTCTACTGCAGGAGTAGTCTTCTGCAAGGAGACACCTGCTTCTGTTACAAACGTTCCTCCTTGGGCTATGACGCCGGCTAACGAGGCAATGGAGGGTCGCAATGTCGTCATCTATGTCTGAGCTATCATTAGTCCTCCTATCGACGTACGAGTATGTAAACACGAGGTTGACAGTTGTCAACGCCGCCACAGCGACAACAGGACACCCGCTGGCGTGACAACAGGACACCCGCTGGGTGTGACAACCGGCACACATGCGACTTGACAGATCACGCTTGCTAAATAGAGAACTCGACACACGATATTCTGTCATTTTCGATTAATAAAAATAAGACATTACACCATGCATCTATCGCAGTGGAACAAGTAACAAGCGTGCGTTTCTGGGGTCTGGCATCTAGCGTATATGTGTAACATTGCGTAAATATTGATGTATAAATTAAACTATTACTATGGATAGATGTATCCATAAAATGCATTATGCATACCTACAACGGTTATTACAATCCTTGCAGCGTGATAAAAATACTAAAATTGTGCAAATTTATAATAAATATGAAAAACCACGGTTTGAAGGTATGAACGCTTACATTACGTGGGTATCATAATAAACTATGCGCTGAATAAACTGGATTAGACGGATCGCGCACGCCGTTTGATGGATCACCGAGGGATCGCTATACACTGTGGGAACTTTCCAGGTAATCGACCGACAGGTGTCATAATGCGGGAGGCCCACGCTGGCCGGCGACACCCTGTCCCGAGAAGAAGGCAGTCCACACACCTTGCACGACACCACACCAGTCCCGAACCCCGCTGAGACCAAATTAACCAATTTAGACGCGCGACGACTCAAAGCAAACGTCGTGCGTTTAATCCAATTTCGACAACTCCGCTTCGCCTTTGTGCGACCCGATGTCGCCAATTGCACGCTTCTATTCTCCGCCTTTAGTTCGGCTTCGTTAAGTCTACAAGCGCTCGCTTGTTGACATCGAGACCTGCTTGCAAACTGGTCGAACACAGCTTGTCCGTGGAACAATGCACTCGTGGAACAACTCGCTAATTCGCCGTTGCTTGATCACTTAATCCGCCCCATTGTCAACGTCCGATCAGCCGAAGTGTGTACACTGCTTATGGTTGTTATAAACTCGTCGCAATTAGCCGTGAATAGTTGTAACTCGAAATAATAATATACACACTTAAGTGCGCTAATTTTTGTTGTGCCCCAGTCGGCAGCGTAAACATTTATACGGTTTTACAAGTAGGCCTAAGTCACTTTCCGATTTTATGCACACCGACGCCCATATACACACAACGGCGCCGCGGGCAATTTTCGGAACGCTTATTGATTAGAATTATGGCGTCGGCGCTATTTTATAAATATGCTAAATTCAGTTACGATTATTGTAAATCATTTTATTACAGCATGCTAGTAAACTGTCTGTTTACAACGGCTTATTATCCGCGAGGCGAACCCCAGGGCCACATTCTGCCGTTGCGTCTCGGCGGACTATGGCGCGTATCAATGGGTCTCCGCTTACAGTGAGTATCTATGCATATTTTTACAATTTCTTGCCGTTTTACATTCCCGTTAAAATACCGTTGGTGCGATAAATGGCGGCTTTGATGTACGCAAATCTATTCGTGAACGTTAATGTCCAGCTTACGTAGCCTTGTAATTTAGGTTATAAAATGCACGTAAACTAATCGGATAACTTGTTTGAGGGCATCACGTTTTAGTTTGGTAAATACTTATGCTATGACATAACAGTTTTCTTAGTCCTACAAGTAGACATCCAGCGTTGCGGAAACACCCATTATTTCAAGAGATGTTGCTTGTACGGACCAACTGCTGCGTTCGTTGGAATATATTTACATTTTAATGTTTTCAGTACGATACCGTTATGCTACTATCATGTAAACAGCAGAAATATATAATTATTTAATCGATAATTATATATTGCAAGATGCGACACACTAAGAACACTAAAAAAACATGTAATAGAAAAATCTTTCAGATAGGTTCCCAAGTAGACAATTTATCGACAATTCATGCATATTTTTTCTTTTATTTTATGATATTATAATTTTATGTTCACTAATGTATTTATCATTTCGTGAGGACAACTACAATAATTGCGTATATAAAAATGTCAACGACAGTTTCTGTGCGCAATTTATTTCAGTGTCACGTCAAATTAAGTTAATTACAATTCATAATGAAAAACCGACGTGATTAATATAAGAAAACATACATATAGTTGGTAGAATTAATGCATACCAAACGTGTGAATTTGAATGAGTTTGTGTTAATTAAACAAATATATATGTTATATATACATATATATATATGCATATATGAATAAGAAATGTTGCGTATGTAGAATAGGCGCGTATATACGTAGGTATTAACACCTGCTTCTCCGGAAAAAAAAGTTTGGGGAAAACTCTCGACTTTACGACTAACCAAATATAGTTAAGATGCACACCACTTTTAATTAGAGTTTGATTAAATGTGGGTCTGTGAATCCAACAAGCTGCGTTGTGGCATTATTCTACAATGATTTAATTAATTAACAATATATGTTAATATGAATATTCTTAATTCGCGCCACGTTTTGGAAGTATTACGTTAGTACCATAAAATTATAACCTTTCAAAAAGGCGTTTTTAAGGAAACGAAGCAGGCGACATAAACAACCGAAAGTGGCGATATTTATTATAATTTTTTGATTCATAAAATAATATTATTATAAATGGACTATATTTTTAATATGTTTCGCGTATTCATATGACCATTTTTGGAAATATTACTTAGTGACATAGACCTCTCATAAAGGAACTTGTGCAAACTACCAGGGGTAACGAGACTACAAAAAGGTGACTTTGTTTCAATGAAACAAAACCGGCGACATTTACAATAAAAGTTTGTGTTAGTAGTTGTATATATATACATACATACAATGGGAACCTATTATATAGAGGATCATGAAGACAGAATGATGATTATGATGATGTATGAACTCACCGTTGACGAGCGGAGACTGGAACGCCTGTTTCTTCATCCAGTCAAATGGAGGCCGAGTTTGTCTTCCCGTCATGGCGACGTTCGATCCGGGGGAAGAACACATCATTCCGGGGGTTTCGGGGGAGTGATTCAGGTTCGGAAGGGAGGTAACTGGGAGGGGACTGTGCGTGTTCTGTCCGTAGTTCATGTCCGCTGGTAGCGCGCCGTGTCTGTAGCCGTATCCGGCGTTCGGATGTCCCTGCATCGTTTGTGTTGTCATGAAGGCGGACCAGTCGTCGAGTCCTGACGGCGACCGGCCGGGTCCCACGGCCGTCGGCGCTCCCACGTACATGCCTGGCCACCCAGTCGAGGAGCACGTTCCGGACATCGTCTGCTGAAGACCGGGGGCGTCCGTCAGCTGGTGGTACTGCCCGTAGTCGGGGGTGTACTGGGGTTGTGGGCCCGAATAGGAGTAGGCGTTCATGTTGTGTTGGGTCTGCCGTATCGCAGGATGCATCGCGCAACTATCGTATCCCGCTAGCTCCTGGACCATTGTACGAGACGGACCTGTAACATGTACGTTAGAAGTGACAGCAAAAAGTACTGGATGAGATCTTATATAGCGCACTATCCAGTCTTCAGGACTACTCAAAGTGCTTTACAATTTACTCCCTGGCAGACCTGTTCAATCGAACACCATCTCGACTTCTCTGGGAAGCATTCAGCCATGCTTACATTAATGTGTGCATATTATTCGTACACAAATATACACCGCTGGCTGTAGCCAGGTACTCAGTCATACATCTGAATGAACTGGAGCAACGCAGAGTGAACGAACTTGCCCAATATTCGACACCGCAGCACAGGATTTGAACCCAGGTTCTCTCAATCGAGAGTCCGAAACTCTAGCACTGAACCACTGTGCTCCACGTAAAACGTACTATGAACAATTGTAAAATGTACTGCATGAGTCGTAAATACTGTCGATATCCTATTAAAAAAAATGGGTACTATTTTACGTAGATGGCCTAAATTGGTTTTCCTCTCACTGAACCTAAACATATAAGACTATTACCATATCACTATTTATCATCCCATGCTGGCGAGTATCCAGTAGGCGAGAACGGAAATAATTTAGGCCAGTTAAGTCAATGATTGCCTAAATATCCTCGCCATAACCACGATGTTCTACGTTGAGCTGATGACCTGCGCGAACTACCAAGTCAACTCATTCTTTTGGTAGACAACTTAACTCGCAGTTTAGATTATATGTCGTTTAACAACGTTAAAATGTTTTCTATGCACCGTTATTACCCTTATAAACGTTGAGTTTTCTCGCCCCCCCCCCCTCTCTCTCTCCCTCTCCCCTCTCTCTCTCTCTCCCTCCCTTTTCTCTGTCTCTCCCTCTCCCCTCTATATATGAGCTATTTGCATACAGATTATTGAAATACTATCTAAAGTGTCGTCGTCTTGTTACTATTCTTTTAAACAGTTAATCGTATTAATTTACGTTACTACACATAGTCGACAGTACGTTAAAAGGTAGCATTATATGAAACACATTCCATAATATAAACGTACGAATATTGATTTAATGATCTGGATCAGTCATACTAATTCGAATATCCAATGCGTTGACAGGCGAGATACTGCACGGTCGTAAATTACTGTAACAAGTCGGTAGCGCTACATGCAGTATACAAATCACAGTCCCGTATGGAAGCGAGTGATGTGACAAAAGCATAGCATGTATTGTTACCAACTGACGAAATATAGTGACTCGATCAGGCGGAAATCCGTGAAGAAGATCGCGGTCAGAACACAGCGACATAAAACATCAGACCACCACCTACGATATAGTTGTCGCCATGTCTACACATAGAATCCCACCTGTCTGTCTGTCACCTAGGAACACCTAGTAGACGTCACCTTGTCAGCAGGCAAAGCAGCTATACACATCCATGTTTGAATCACAGCAGATCGAACCAAGCTCTGTAGAGCACGCTAAATGATGTGACCACAACTCGCGCTGGAGTTAAAACTTGACGACCTTTTAACGAATTCGTTTTACGAGTGACGTGAACTTACGGGAGGGTTAAACTCCGCTCAGGCCGCCCCCACCTGGCGGCAACCCTCTGATGAACACGTCGGTAGCGTGCCGGGCTAATTTCGGTCGCTCGTAAAACACGGCGACGACGATTGAGCGTGTACCTACGTTTTACTGAACGCGAGCGCGCCGCGGAAAAATCGCTTTCTTGCTGCGTAAAGTGACGATTTGGCGCAGAAACGACGTAGCTTCTATCAGCGCAGCTCTCTCTCCAACATCGATCTATCGCGTCGGGAACACAGCTATCAAACGTGGCTTGTTGACGTTGTCGTCAAAATGATATTTGCCAAGCTAATCTGTACCGGCCATGGCAATAAAATTCTCCACTCACGGACCGCGCGTGCATAATTGCGTTCGTCGCCGCCGCGTGATTGGTCGGTCGGCGAGATCAAAGGGCGCGGCCAGCCAATGGGAGACGGGTGCGCAGTGAATGGATGACGCATGCTCGCGGTCAACGCAGCCAACTGGACGCAGTGGGGGGTCCCGGTAGACACAAGACTTCTGGCGACCAGTTGGCATTAGTTGCGCTGTTTGTCGCTTGTAAAGTGAACAAGGCGAGCGTTGTTTGTGTCACGTCCCGGCTTCCGCCCCACCGAGAGGGTAGAGCACCCGACGGGACTCAAGAGTAGCTACTCACCCGTGTATGCGCGTGCGTGTACTTGGGTGTGGGCGAAGTTTTGTTCGTGTGCGCGCATATATAATATCATAATTATGTATATAGAAATATAATGTGAATATATATTCACATGAAATAATACGTATAATGATAATGTATTTCATGGTGTTATATAATATATATATATATATTTCTCACCTTTCCCCGTCTTCTCCCTACATATATATATATATATATATAACACCATAAAATACATTATCATTATATAAAATAAACTATCGTTATATGAACAACCATTATCTATATAATAGACTATTCTATAATAATAATATATGTATTGTTACAATTACTGACAGGTTACAGCAGTAATAAAAATAATGTTGCGTAAGAGACGTGATGCTGTCTAATATAATAATAATTGTTTAAGCTAGTACCAACAATGAGCACTAATGTGTTTGCAGCATATAAGTAGCAATCAGCCATGCTTCTGGCTTACAGCTGTATTGTTGCACGTTTGTCTGCCTAGGACGACTGCGAGGAGATGTACAACGATTTTTATTGGCTAACTAAATTACTGATTAACGGGGCATTGCAATATTAAATGATTTACTATTTATAACATGCCGGTTGGCTAACAATACCATCCTATCAAACGAGTTACTATTGCCATTATTAATATATTATTATTATTATCATTACTATGGAAAGTATTACTATCATGATAATCAAACTCTTTTTGTTATAATCTTTTTGAAACGTGTTATTCTTATGATCGTTAATCTCGTATTACAACTATTATTATTATTTTATTACTAGTATTATTATTATGAAACGTGTTACTTACTATGGTGATCATTAAACTACAATAATCTACTGTATTATTATTTTCGAAAATACACGATTGATGATTATTAAAATGTCATAGTTTACGACACATTTGTAAGGCGAAATACATCTGTTTACCGGATTATTTAATTATCTGTAAAATTCCAGCTTTACACACTCTCTGACGTTACCTATGCTAAGTAGGACGATACAGTAAAAACGATGAAACATCAAACATTTACACTATTCATTTAGGTGTATTTTTAGATTGAAAAATTAAGATAATTGTGACATTTTAAAATAAATCTCCAACTATATATATATATATATATATACCATGTATATATATATATATATATATATAGTAAATTATTATATATGAATGTATATATATATATATATATTATATATATATATATATACATATTAATATATATACCCGGCAATAAATATAATAAAAAGTTTAATAACCAATTAAAATAGTTGATGGCCTATGCCTATAATTCCTCGTAAACCGGCGCTACTTCGGCTACGACCAGCAACACCCTTCCCGCTGCTTAAGTGAATTCCAACACAGCACGATTTAGGCCCTACTTCCATTTCCAGACCGAGTCCGAATGGTCAATAGTAGCCAGTGTGCTATATCGTACGGTACTCGGGGCTAGACAGACTTCACGGACAATAAAGATAATCCGGCCGATAGGCGGCGTTGTAAAGCTGCGAATCAAAGCGCAATGTGCGACACCGATGTCGCACCGAATTGTTGACGGTGTAATAAACCTGCTCTGACGACAATCCTGGAGTAGTCTTCAACCCCCTTTGACTGCCGACAGGGTACTATTTCGACACAACCGAGTGACACAGTCCCCGGACCGCGCACATAAACCATACGCCCGTACACCATTGGTGTAGTAAACGTTATAACAAAAACTGCGCAAAATTGATTTAAGTCGACCAAATTAAATAATTTAATATTCAAATAATTTAATATACAATATTATGATTAAATGTTTACACACGAGGGCCTGCTTCTGTGGAAAACACCGAAGTTGAAAGAATATAATAACAAAACTCGCCCGATCGTGACAAATTAGTATAATTTTTTGGAATTATATAAAAAAATATCGATGGGACGCGAAAATGTCTATAATAAAAATGAATGGTTATTGTCTTAATTATGTTTGCAATTTGATTTTAACAGATTGAACATCACAACAGTGCAGGTGTACTACCGTAGTTTGGTTCAAATGTACCGTCACGTTGTAAGTCGTGTTTGACGCATAAAAATATGTCCACGCAAGATGGGAAGGAACACCGATTATAGCTTTGATCTTCATTTTAGTTGACATTTATAATCCTCGTTTAACATAATACGTCTAGCGTGATATGTATGCGCGAACGCACATAACATTAATTAAACTGGTCGATCTTTTCCCGTGTGCTCGACGACACCCGATGTTGCTTTCACGTGGGCCTCCACATATATATATATATATATATATATATATAGTTTTATACATATATATATACATATATATATATATATATATATAGTTATATATGCAAGTAACGGGTCAATTTGTGTGATATGGATCCAAATTAATAATATAACCCAACGAGTGTAATCGATAATGGTTTCTTATAATAACTAAAAATATACAAGCTGCATGCTTGCTCAACTGGCTTAGCCTATCGTATGTCCGGGGTTTTATGTCGAAATGTGTAATATGTGCATGACTAGGTTATAATAATACTGCCCGACATACATAGGTCTACATCTGTTTAAATATTCCATAGAATTGGCGTTGTTCGCTATATCTCTAATTTGCCAAAACCAGTTGCCGTGCTGACAGTTCGCCTTCATCAACCCAACGATTTTTTTGTTTACATCGTTTTTGTTAGAGCATGGAATTATTTTAGCACCACTTGAATTGATTCTTGGGTAAGAATTCAATAAGTTAATGGTTTGTACCAAAGGCGGTTTTATGTCTACAAAGGTTGAACAAACGAGCCAACATGTCGGAATGGATACTATATTATAAGTATGCTCTTTTGTAAAAGTAAAAATGACGCGAGCCAAAAAATCGAATTGCGGTGTCACATTTAATCCATTGCAGTAAGATGTTCATTGTAGTAAGACCGCCCGACATTTCCGTGTCGCGTCTGTGCGAATCTGACATTAATTAATACTCGGGCGATCCGCCGCCTGATGTCTGCAGCAATAAGATCCGAGCTGTCGTTTCGTGCTCTAATCACTTTACGGCTTCCGCAAAGCCACCAGTGCCCGCTGCCTCACTTCGCCTCGTCGAGACCTCCATAAAGCCATCATCGCGGGCCGTATAAGCCGCGGAGATCTCTGACGGGAGTTGGGAGCCCGATAATTACTCGGGGGTTTGTCTCGGACAGCGAGGACAAAGGACTGCTCGCGTTACAGAACCTACAGTTGGTTGGGTGTAGGATACCTGTTTGCTGAATGTCACACACACACACACACACACACACACACACACACACACACACACACACACACGTATGCTGCGTTTTAGCTTGAAAACTAATGCCTTGCGATATGCTAGAGGTGGGAGACATGTAACTGGTTTGCTCTCACAGTGACGTCCCACATAATGGTTTTATTTCTGACTGGAAATGGTGTAGTCAATTGCCAAATGGCACAGTAAAATTATTTTTGACTCTCGAGAAATTAAACAAGACAGGGGTTTCCAAAACCTAAGTCGGCTGTCTTGTAGAAACAATTTTTTCATGTCATGGTATTTGTAATTATACATTTGAATCATCTCAAGAGAATTTGCATTTAAAATATATTCCAGTCTATTTTACCCCATATCTGAGGTTTTTCGTTGTTGAATGTTCTGTTGATAACTTAAACGCAACATTAAAATTGCGAACAACATTTCAGGCTTATTAAACGCAATTTGGCGGGCAGTACACTTTCAACATATTTTCTCTAATATTAAGAACATTATATTTAAAAATAAACTGATGCCCAGGTCTGACAGTACCCATCACTCCCCGACCGCGCTATCGCTGCGATCGAGTTGTTTATCGTGTGAAGAGATCAATATCCCTCTCCCATTCTCCGCCGGAGGCCGTGCGCCGCGCAGTGCTTTGTCGTCACCGGCTTGACGCGCGCTAAACGACGAAACGACTTTGCCAAACGTCTCCTTTGAAATGCGACAGTTCGCCGCCACTTCATTCGCCAACTCAGAAGGCAAAACACGACTTTTCAACTATTTGTGCTT
This sequence comes from Paraescarpia echinospica, assembly GCA_020002185.1. Taxonomy (NCBI): domain Eukaryota; kingdom Metazoa; phylum Annelida; class Polychaeta; order Sabellida; family Siboglinidae; genus Paraescarpia; species Paraescarpia echinospica. The sequence continues at coordinate 6,975,228 of CM034543.1, forward strand.
TTGTGGCGAAACGGCAGGTGGTCTGACAACTAGATCTTTTCTCGGTTTAGTTTGTTCGCCATTCTTTCTATTTATAGAACCGTGGAAGGTTACTTTCAAATCAGCATTGCAAGGTTGCCAAAATACATGTCTTCATAAGGAATGAATTCCATGTAATCTGGTGAAAGGCGTTTTATTTAACAAGAATTGAAAGCATGTCAAAGTCTATGTGAGACTGTTAGAGTATACTTATACACAAAACGTTAAATTGACAATATTGTGAAGTTTACTAAGTTGTTTTATTAAACGCACGCAGCAACGTAATAATAGTTATTTGTGTCACAGTGTTTCCTTGTGAGATATGAAACACAATAAATAGTCAACATATTGCACGCTTACTTATATAATACGAAGCAAAGCATCTCGAACAAAAAACAATTGATGCGTTTCTGACTCTGCAAACATCTCCCGTGTGAACATATATTTTGATTTAGCTACATAAGTGTTTTGTGAACTAACGTCCTCCGATATTTCGTTTTTATCGATATAAGACAAATTGACTAACACATTCATTGTGGCTATTCCCCGTGGAAAGTCTGAAGAAAAGAAAAAGAAAAAAGTACCCTCTTATTTCCCTATTACAAATTGCAGACCTATGTTATAATTTAGTTTGCATACTAATAGTTTTCTCCGATAATTACATTTAAACAACACGAATCTATACCCAGGCCACCATGCGCCATAAATCACCGTTTCTCAGCAGGACTTGCATTAATTCACACCGACGACGAATAACTTTTACGTTTTTGTCGAACGCGAAATTAATGTCACATGATTATCACGCGCGCGCGTTGATTTGTTCTGGTTAGACCCGGGTTTATGATCGCACCCCCGCTAATGTGTCGGCAGGGAAATGGCAGCCGAGAGTGACACAATCCCAACCTTGATTGACCTGACACGTGCGGCGGCGATACACAGCACACCAAATATGCTTATTTTAATTTATCCCGACGAAATCTATGTAGATGGACCGGAGTGGTGTGAATCGATACCCGGGGGCTGGCACCCGACGATCGGGCAGGTGCAGGGAACATCTTGCCGCCCGACGCCCACCCCTGATGGTTGTGTCGACAGGAGGACGCGAGGTGCTAACGACGTCGCTGTTAATGACATAGTTGGCACCCTACCCCTGGTCGCTGGTCACCCCACCCTAGGCGCGGACAGCGGCCATACGACCAGCCGACGGCGTCTGCTGAATGCCGCGACGTCGGCGCCATTATGTGGCGCCCGAAACACCGACGAACTGTTGAGGGTAAAGAGTAATTTAATTCAATTGAAACGATTCCCTACCCGATCCAAATACCCCCACCCCTGGGCTACCTGATCAAACCACACTTAGACGCCCTCCGAATATGAGACACGCGATTCTTGTCAAAGAAACGGCGATGTCTGCATTGCTATCTTTCTCCGTTTAATTCGACCACCCCAGTTCGTTGTATATTTATCAAATTATACCAAATTTCAAATCCCCAAAACTATAAGTATTATATGAAATTCCTGACTGGTTTTATAAAAACCCAATTAAATTTACTTATAATATTTTCGCAAATTAAAGCTTTCTCCACCATAAAATAATTGTTGAATTACAATTTAGTATCTCAAGTAAAAAAATGTCGGAAGAATGTTCTCGATGTTCGCTTCAAACCTGTGGAAGTCTGACTATCAGGGAAGTTGGAATGCAACTGTCCCTGATATAGTTAAAGGTGGTTGTCCAATCGTTACCCGGAATCAGCCACGAGTGATCATTATTAGCAGACATTTAGCTGAATGAGTTGCCTTAAATGAGCAGCAGCGCAGAGTATGTTTACAATTGTTGTTCTGGTAAATTTTTTAACATTTCTTTAATCCGGTTTGAAACTCCTCAATAAGACATTCGTATGACGCGCTATTGAGCCAGGGTTCTCGAGGATTTCGGCGCATTTTAGAAGTTAAAACTGTCTTTATTTTATTGTAATGTCCGCATTTCTAGTTTATAGCAAGAACTGTAACCGAAGGACGAGCAAAGTATGTAGCCCTAACATACTTAAGCCATATACCATTTCAATAAGTCATGTACTATTTACTTCACTCGCCCGAGACCCGAATTGCCTCCAGTCTTTGTCCTTAAAAATCAAACAAGTGTGACATGAGTATATATTGGCGTCATAAAAGGTGTACATCGCAAAATCCTCGTGGTCAGTCTGTTTCACCAGATCGGTGACCACTGTGACGTCAGGCGTTGGCAGTGACGACCTGCCACACGCTGCTACTTGTGTAATTGTTTTATTGTACCGAAACCGGAGCTTCAATTCCGTTATTGTGGACTCTTGTGGCGTTGTGGACATATATATCCTGAATCATAGTAACGTGACAGTCTACACGTGCTCATCCAAGACCGTGTCATGACCTTGTCGTAAAGAGGTAATAATTTTGCTTGACTAACTTTCTAGTGTCCGGGCAATGCCCCATAAACTGTCCGGTTGGTAAGTGCGGAAATCATGTTTGTTGAAACCGTCCAGAGTGCCGGAATACGTGCACGTACATTCCTTCTTTCTGAATTAATTGGCTGCCCACATAATTTTCTGCAAAAGTCACGTTAAATCTTGAAAACACCCAAACTTATCATTGTAGAGAAAAGCTTTGCTCAGCGGGGCACGAAAAAGCGAATGGAATGAACCAGTCAAAGACGATTTCGCGGCCCTTTATAGTTGAATCTCCGTATAATCGGGCATCCTGTTAAACGTTACTCTGCGTTTTCATCAACACATCGCGAAGAACAATTAATTACGTGAATTTAATTACTCAATAAAATTTTATTGCAGACACCAACGAAGTCCGAAGACGCTTACCTTGCGGCGTAAAGAGAAGGGCGAATTTTACCACGACGGGTGATACAGGGTCGAATAACGTCGCGAGAGAAATACCAGCACAGCAAACTCGAACAATTCCGAAGAAAATTACAACCAAATTCAACAGGACCGTCTGAACATGCCAGTGCAACTTTCGCTGTGATGATGTGATAAATTCGTGTTTTAACGCCGTACCCCCGGGGCAAAGTCCCTAGGACGGAGAACGAGTTTCATTGGTCGACGTCAGCGCGAGTCAAGATGGCGCCATTGGGTGAAAGCAGACTACATTTGCAGTGAGCGAAACGCCGTCTTTCATCGGGTCAGCTTCAGCCTTTGTTAGTTGTGTTTGTACAGTAGGCGATAAGCCGGTTAATTTTATTTGCGTCCTCGTTCCTAACCATTACTGGCGGCTTGATTAAAATCGAAGTTGTGCATCGGGCCAACGGGGTTTAGGGGGATTTAATTAACATACGGTCGCGAGCGAGCAAGCCGCGGGACGCGAGGTGTTGTGCTCTAAGCCAGGCCGACTCAAGGCGAATGTTTGCCGAGCGGGGCAACTCTTTCACTCGGGCGAGTGGCTTTGATGAAACTGAAATGACGGCTGGGCGTCGGAATGCAATTTTGTGCGCTCGTATGGGAATTCGACCATTATACGGACATTACTTCGACGCAGCCAGTTGTACTTCGCACATTGGCGAAAAGCCTTTAAGTGGTACATTTCCCGACCTTTGTGCGTTGAAGTGGAGATTTCGTAACGGCGAATATTTAGTCACCTCTGCGAACGTAATTCACAAATCACTGTCTTGCCGTCCGTTGTAACTAATGACTGTGTATATAAGGATACAGTTTCTAATATTTTAATGAAATACACAAATAAAAGATGCCTTTCGGCAAGGGATGTAATGTTTACCTTGTTGCATAAAAACACACGATTGTTCACCCTAAACTTACACCCGCGTGGTCGGTTGAAATTATAGTGAACTTTTAACCGGGATCGTTCGAACTGTACATATTAAAACCCTTCCTGTCAAAAGGTCTGGATCTTTCAGTTACCCTAATAAGTCATCACCGCTCGTCTTACTACATGACATTCCGATAGGTTATTTACAATTAGCTAAAATGCGGATGTTTCTGTGGTATAATATATATAAAAATATTGTGTCTCGGCGCATTTTGACAGCGATCTGGTCTGTGCCAGTATGCTACGCTACGTTACTGCGCCGCACTCTTGAAATGAGCGGTGAACAGCTCACGTTGATGTAAACCTGGCCGTCTTCTAAGCTCAAAAGTGCGCTAAGACGCAATATTTTTACAACGTAAACATGTCTGGGATGAGGTGGTATGATGGAGTTAACGCACTGAAGTATCCCAATTATGCAAAAATACAGTTGTAACGACGAAGTTGAGGTGGGTCCATTGCAAACAAAAAAGCTTTATTCATATGGCCTGCGTCATTTGGCCACACGACATTTGGTCACAATTTTATTATGGTAATCACAATAAAAATATATTAATAATAATCACATCTTAGTCTTTAATCAAGTACAGGTACGAACATTGTGTGTCCAAATGTCGACCGAATGTCGTGTGAACAAATGTCGTAGATACTTCGTCACACGACATTTGTTCACAATAGGACAGCGGTTCTTAACCATTGGGTTGCGACCCAAAACTTCTGCCTGGGTCATAAAGAGTCTTTGAACGTGTCCCGCATGCCTCAGGTGTGTACGGGGGGAGTCATTTAGACGTGTCCCGCATGCCTCAGGTGTGTACGGGGGGAGTCATTTAGACGTGTCCCGCGTGCCTCAGGTGTGTACGGGGGGAGTCATTTAGACGTGTCCCGCATGCCTCAGGTGTGTACGGGGGGAGTCATTTAGACGTGTCCCGCATGCCTCAGGTGTGTACGGGGGAGTCATTTAGACGCGTATGCCTCGGGTGTGTACGGGAGGAGTCATTTAGACGCGAATGCCTCAGGTGTGTACGGGGGGAGTCATTTAGACGCATATGCCTCAGGTGTGTACTGTTGGAGTCATTTAGACGCGTGTGCCTCAGGTGTGTACGGGAGGAGTCATTTAGACGCATATGCCTCAGGTGTGTACTGTTGGAGTCATTTAGACGCGTGCGCCTCAGATGTGTACGGGGGGAGTCATTTAAACGCGTATGCCTCAGGTGTGTACGGGGGGAGTCATTTATATGCGTATGCCACATATGTGTACGGGGGGAGTCTTTTAGACGCGGGTGCCTCAGGTATATACGGGGGGAGTCATTTAGACGCGTATGCAAAATGTTGCGTGAATATGAAACGCTGTGTGATGAAATACTTATTACACGGCATTTCTAATTCGCGCGATATTTTGCATAAATCTTTCACTTCGTATGTATCTGATATATAGGCTAGTCACGATGGACGTTCTGTATAACATAAAACATCTTTTAGACGCACCCTACATCTTTTTGCGAAATGACCGCGTTTTTCGTGACTAAGATATCATTGTCATCATTTAAGACAACGATGTTATTGCTCCAAATTCCTTTGCATGCAACTTTTTAAATGTAATACACGTTAAGGCAACACGGACACACATGTTTTGTGTACAATAAACACCCATACATGTCAGACGACGAAGTCATTTTCGAAACATCTGGAGAACACTGTTGGCAACTTCAAAGTCTTAATTCGAAGAACCATCTGGGAATCGTAGCATTTATTGCCATAGCAATGGTTAAATGACTGTGGAAGTAATCCAGATTGTAGTTAAGACATTAAAGACAATATGGCACGTGAAACGGGTATAACACGAATGCCAACTGCATCCTCAACAAAAGACGAGGCAAGGCAATACAAACCACATGCCACTGCAACAGGACGTGTTTTGGCTGCACCTACAAGTATAGTTGTGTAATGAGAAAGCGATTTTTAATTTACACTATTTAATTGTTTCATTTTTCATTAGTTATATATATATATCTTAATATAAAGCACTGGAAAAACAGTGATACTAATTGTATACCAATAAATGTATAACACTATATAACATTTGATTATAAATTAAGACAAACAACTTTCCCTGCGTATATATTTACTAATATGCATTCATTAGCTAAGGAACGTATTCATTATGTAACAATGGTAAACTCTCCGTGTGTTCAATCCGGACGTGTCATATCTCTCTCTTAATGTAAAGGGGGAATGTCCGCTCTTTCATTTCAATAGGGGGAAATGTCCGGGGCAAATGTCCATACATCACTGGGCACAACCCCAGGCTGGAGGACACTACATCCAGTCGGTTTGTACACATTGCGTACAACTTGCACACATGCAGCTTCTGGTGTACTGGAATGAAGCTGTAAGTAGGTGTGTGTGTGTATTGGATGGTGCACTGCCGTAGGCCACTTCTACGAACTGTGCGTGCCATTGGAGGTAACATATCACATACGGGAGTAAACGTGTAGTCGGAGCATCAATTGGATGATGATGAAAAAGAAGAAACAGAAGAAACAGAAGAAGAGGAGGATGAGAAGAAGTAAAGAAGAAGATAATAAAAAAATAATATAATAGAAGACTTAGATTGTATATATTGTATTGTATTTATTCAGATTCCAACAGGTCCAGTGGAGCCAGTAACAGGACTGACAACTCAAATAATAATAATAAGAAGAAGAAGAAGAAGACTTATAATAAAAGAAGAAGAAAAAGAAGGCAAAGAAGCCAACACAAGACGACGAAGAAGAAATAACAAAAAAGAAGGATATCATTTTGATTACCTGGATAACATTAAGACGACTCGATGATGTTGTTTCTGCGGCTATCAGTTAGAAGATACGATAATACAGAACACAAATACACGACTGCAAGAAATGCTTTTGAAACTGACGCTCATCGGAACAGGCGTTTTGCAGCCAAACGGGTACGCAAGTAACTTATCTTAATTATTCGCCCGAGTGCCGTTTGAACAGTGGTGAGATCTACGGAATGTAGATCTAACTCAGATCATATCGCCTGCAAACACTCGTGGACCGGTCAGCTTCGGTTTACCCAGAAACGACGATAATGCTACAAACAGGTTTTTCCGAAGTTTCTATCGCTCGGCTGATTGTAATAACAACGAATGACAGAGCTTTGCGGAAGTTGCAGAATCTGAAATGATGCGAGTAATCTTTGAAGATTTAAAATGGTTAATCTCCCGCATGTTTTCTTCTATAGGATTGAGCATGCACGCGGATTGGCTTAACTGTAATAGGAAAGAAATAAAACAAATTATGATCGTGGAATATTACGTTTTAACTTCATGAAATAAATCTGAAACCTGATCCCCATTTTGAACAACTAAAAGATTGTTGGCATACCCTAATTCTGAACACTGAAGATTGACCCACTCAAAGACCTTCTCTTCTGTACCCCTCTCCCGTCGCCTCCTCTTTCTTCCCCTCTCTCTCTCTCATAAGATGTTGCCTTCTTACGAAATTCGACAAGCCGCAGCTGGGCTTGATGCGAATATTTAAATAAACATCACACGCACACCCAGGGCTAGCCTTTGAAGTCTGTCCGCAAATACGACAGACATGGCGCTCGCTCCTGCGCTCGCGTAGGTGGCGTAACATCGCTGTAACGGCTACGTAACACAGTGTAAGAAAGACACCTAGAAAAAAGATAAGTTCGTACGAGAGAGCTTAATGTCATATTAAACGGAGGTTGCATGGGGCGGGTGGTACCTTTGTATTTTCTGACCACCACCTGGTTGCCGGGTCACATACCTATGTGCCCCCCGGGGGGGCGTGACCAAGGGGGTGACTAGCGAACAGCTGGTACCCGTAGTTTTGAGAGGGTGCAGTCGAACCATCGCTACGGTTCGTGCGGTCGTTACAAAAGGATTACGTCGATTTTCTGCGTATCCCAATTGGTGCGTGTGGAGGGGGGTGCGTGTGTGTGCGTGCAATATATAATGTACGTATGTATGTGCTTATGCACGTCATTTTAATGACCTTTCTCGGATAGCGTGGTGTTGGAAACAACATGCATGCATAATGTATGTTGTGTTCTGCAGTTGTGCCTTTCACTGCAGCAACGTGATTGCGGAAGAGGAAACGAACTGGAAAATCTAATAGTTGAGATGTTCTTGTTCCTAGAGTTCAACATTGGGCAGACTGAGGTGCGCCGTGATGTCGACCGAAATGCAAATTCGCAAGTCCTTGTGGAGTCAGCAAATTCTAATACTTCTGTTCCCTTCTGCTCCACTATAACCCCGTACCTCATGCGGCGCACCTCGTTGGCGCTTGATATTGCGCAGTAATCTCGGCCAGAAGGTGTTGGAACTTCTGGTGGTTTAGGCCACGAGCGCGAACGTAGTTCAGGGTATTCACGATGACGCCCATTATGTTCTACATTTTAATTCACTTGCCATATTAACTTTGTTGAGGGATGATGTCAATTGCAGTATGTTAAAAGCATCTACTGTTATCATCCAGAGGGCCGCTTTGTGGACAATACCACGGTTCGTGGCTCGCGGGCCGCTGGTTGCCAACCCCCTGGTCTATCTTGTTCGGCGCGGAGCATTTGGGGAATTGCAAACTATGAACATGATGTTACCGTAGCGACTTGACTAACTTAGCTCGTTTCTATTATTAGCGCCTGCTTTGATTTAACAACACAACACTTATTTGGTTTTCACTATTATTATTTTAGGAAATGGTACATCGAATGACAAAAAACACCGTCAACATTCAGCCAGTCATTTACTTTAGATAATTAATATCCGGTTAAAATTACTCACAGTTGAAGGCGGCGGGTAAGCCGTGGAAGGAATCTGCAAGCCGGCCACCCAACCTCAAAATCCCTGTCGTGGAAGGGAAGAGTGATTTATATACGGGGCTCTAAGTAGCGAAAAGAACCATGGTTACCTAAAATAAATTACAACGATTAACACCTTATAATATTTAACGTCCGATAATTATGAATAATGTTACAGTCCCAAGGGTAATTATAAGCAGCAGCTTCGCCACCTTGAACGGTCTGTCATATCATCTCTTTCGGTCGAAATTCGCGAAATTCCTTCCTCAACTCAAGTTCCTGTCGCCGTGTCGCACGCGTTGTAGAGCTTGTGGTCCACATCTGAAGTCATCGTGACCGTTTACAACGATCAAACAATATAAATCTGATGATAAATTATTATTAATAATAAAAAAGAGGAAGAAAAAGACCAAGAAATTGGAGAAACACGTCCTGCAGCGGATCCTCTTCCACTTCGTACACCTGTTACGTACTTACAAATGACGTCAGGTAGGAACCACGTCATCGCTATTGTTGAATAAACCGGTTTTATGTCAACCGCAGCTGCGCACTGCACAACTTCCTGGCAATATATTGTGTACACTGTGTGCACAAATTGCCATCGGACATTTTGTTAAAGTATGTTTGTATTCCCCAAAGGACATTTTACCAAACGTATTTGTTACGCGAGGTTGTATGTTATAATATCCGGAATGAACAGGGGTGGTATTATTAGCATGCCGTTCGCTGAATCAGTTATCACGAATGTGGGGACATCGCGAACGAGCTGAACATCAAAGAGCCTTGCGGTTACGATAGCATGCCTATGCAATGTTGCCAAAAGAGCATGTTTTGTTTACAATTTTAAGATTTCCCATTATAAAGATACCATGCCCCCTAAGCAATAAACACCACTGGTACTAACTTAGACTACGCAGCACTAGAGTTAATCTAATGCATTTTCATTTTTAACAAGATTGTTATCAAAAGTTACAAGCTCCAAGCATATGAAAAAGGATGTCTTTGGCTTACTGATAGTCCAACAATGTCCCGCTTACCTATATTCCGCCTTTGATATCTTTCATTGTTTGAGCTATTTTAAACTTATATTTGGTCTTCTAGTGGTATCAATGCATGATCTATATAAACGTATCTTTTCTCCTAATTAGCCATAGAATGTGCATGATTACCATTTGAAGCAGCTGTGAAACTTTCATGTATGTACTAACTGTTATTGCTACGTATTGGTTCTCAATTCGTTCGTCGGGTTTGACGTTATTTTAACGTGAATCAAAAGGAAATGTGTGGGCCTATACACCTTAAAGAATTAATGCAGTCGAACCATTTACAAATACAATGAACAGTATCACACTTGTGGTTTACTCAGAATTTATTTTCAAAGTGGGTGATTCTTGTGAAATCTTACAGTTCCCGACGGCTGACATATTGAGACACGTCTCCGATGCTTGACTAATAAGCGCCAAGAACGTATTTGACCATGACGCTGCGGTGACGTGTCGAATGCCTGTGTTTCCTCAACATATATAGACTATATTATATAAATATATGCTAGCTCAAATGTTGACTCGCCGCGTTCCCTTCGATTCAGAGATACATTTGTAACAGTTGTTATAATACAGTGCTGACTAATAACACTTTTACTAGTTATAGCGTCAACACAAATTCGGAAAAATAGGCATTGGTGACGTCAGGCTTTCTATCACTATAGCACTGTCTGGTCCGTGCAATTTAAACTGTGTCTTCAACAAGATTATTCTATAGTTATACTAGTATACTATTGGCATAATGTTATTGATTGTAGTTGCTAATGGTTTGTTTTTATGTCTTTTGTTTCCCTTTATAAGTACACTCACGAGAAGCTTTCCATTTTGAGAATCACTGTAATTGTGTCCATAAATAAATAAATTTGTAGTATTCTGACGACTGTACCAAAACAAGGTAAACTAAGTTACACAAACAAGCTAGCACAGCATTGTGCAACGAGGTAGGTCTGCTCTTACGTTAGTGGCATGCGTAATGCCTTAATGACAAGATTTAACAAGATTTAACAAGATTGCCATCCAGAAAATTACTCTGGATGGCAGGTGGACAAGGAAGCCTTTTGGCTTATCGAGAGTCCAATACTTTTTATCTACATGTATCCCGCCTTTTTAAGGTGTGTGTCGATTTTATTTTTAAACATATTCACGCTACTAGCACCAACACAATCAGGAGATAATCTGTTCCATTCATTTACAGTCCTTTGTGAGAATGAGAACTTTCTTATATCTAATCTACACTGCTCCTTTACTAATGTAGCTTCATGTCCTCTGGTCCTTCTATTTTTCTTAACTGAGAAAAAAATGTTTATCAATATTTTCATAACCATTCAATATTTTAAACACTTCTATGTGATCTCCTCTCAATCTCCTGGTCTCTAATGTTGTTAAACCACATTCTTTTAGGCGTATTTCGTAACTAAGATCCCTCAGATTTGGTATCATTTTAGTCGCTCTCCTCTGTACTCTTTCTAGCATATCTATGTCCTTCTTGCGATATGGCCTCCATGCTTGTATACAATATTCTAAATGAGGCCTCACTATTGTTTTGTACAGCGGTACTATTAATTATTTTTTCTTATACGTTATATTTCGCCTAATTAATCCAAGGATTTGATTTCCCTTTGACGCTGCAATTCCGCACTGCTCTGAAACCTTCATATCAGCACTAATGGTTAACCCCAAGTCCTTTTCTTTTACAGTAGTACTTAGACAGTACCCCCCATTTTATATTTTACCTCTTCATTCCCATGACCTGTGTGGAGGCATTTACATTTCCCAAAATTGAACAGCATTTGCCACTTTTCAGACCATTTGATCAACCTATCAAGATCATCTTGTAAATGCTGTCTGTTTCCATCACTTTTAATCCTTCTAAACACTTTTGTATCATCCGCAAATTTTAACACCTTGTTTGTTATATCATCGTCCAAATCGTTGATATATATTAAGAATAATATAGGTCCTAGTACTGATCCCTGTGGTACCCCACTCAATACCGATTTCCAGTTTGAAGCCTCCCCATCAACTACTACACGTTGTCTTCTGTCATTCAGCCATTTTTCTATCCAGTTTATTATACCATTTCCTATGCCATGGGCCTTTAGCTTAAGGAGTAATCTTTGATGTGGTACTTTGTCGAAAGCTTTTTGAAAATCTAAATAGATGATATCTACTGGTGATCCCTCATCTACCCACCTAGTGATGTCTTCCAAAAAACATAACATATTTGTTAAGCATGACCTCGCTTTTAAAACCCATGTTGAGATGGGTTTATCAAGTTATGTTTAACAAGAAAATCCACCATGTGATCTTTAATTAGTCTTTCTAATAATTTGCAAATCACTGATGTTAAACTCACTGGTCTATAGTTCTCTGACTTGTTTCTCGAACCTTTTTAAATAACGGTATAATGTTTGCCTCTTTCCATTCTAAAGGAACCACTCCCTCTTCTAATGACAAATTGAAAACTGTTGCAAGCGGTACGCTAATTTGTTCTACAATTTCCAATAGTAGTTTAGGCGGAATCCCGTCCACTCCAGGTGATTTATTATCCTTCATAGCCCTTATTTTCTTAGCTACCATTTCCGAGGTTACAACTAACTGTCCTAAATAGTCTGAATCTGCCCCCTTGAACTTAGCCTCTGGTACTGGCAGTGAACTAATATCTTCCCTGGTAAACACTGAACTAAAATACTCATTCAGGTCTTCTGCCATTAAGAATCCCTCTGATATTGTATTTCCAGCACTATCTTCTAGAGGACCGACCTCATCCTGAACTTTCTGTTTGCTTCGAATATACGCATAAAAACTCTTACTGTCATGTTTTATATTACTAGCTAATTTTTTTTCATAGCTTCTCTTTGAATTTCTAATTTCAGCTGTGGCTTGATTAAGTGCTTCTTTATAAATGTTGTAGTCTTCATCATTTCCAGTACATCTATATGACTTCCACATCATTTGTTTATACTTAATTTTTCTAATGGCTTCTTTCGATAAGTGTTTCTTTTTAGACCGTTTCCCTTGTTTTTTGAAGGGTACAAATTTATCGACTATGCACTTAATTTCACTCTTTAATATATTCCAGCATTCTGTTGCTGTCTTATTTTTCAGTGTGTTATTCCAGTCTATCTTTGCTAAATATTTCCTCATGTCCTTATACCTTCCTTTGTGGAAATTTCTCCTATACTGCTTTTTACTATTCCTTTCTGATTTTACTTTGATGGTAAAATGTATCTGGTTGTGATCACTACTCCCCAGTGGCTCACATATCTTGACATTGTCAACTAATTCTTTCTGTGAGGACAAAACTAAGTCTAACACATTCTCTCCCCTGGTTGGTTCTAGCACATGTTGAGAAAGGAAACTATCTTGTACTAAAACTAAAAACTTGTGGTCCTCACTCCCCATACTCTGTAGAGATTTCCATTGTATATGCCCATGGTTAAAGTCCCCCATAATAATACAGTTCCGTTTGCTTACTTCCCTTATGGCGTTTTGTATTTTTTCATTCTCTTCTATGCTTATGTTTGGACTTCGATAAACTAACCCAACTGTTAACGTTGAGTTTCCTGTAACTATGTTACACCAAACAGCTTCTTCGCAATCTGCTTCTCTTTCTAATTTTATTTCATAAGCCTGGATAGATTCTTTAATATATAAAATAACTCCACCTCCCTTTCTTCTTATTCTATCTTTCCTAAACATTACATATCCTGTTAGTCCCAATTCGGCATCTGATATATCAGTGGTGGCCCACGATTCGGTTATACCTATTATGTGAGGGTCAATATCTTCTACCATAATGTTTAGTTCACTTCTTTTGTTTACTATGCTCCTTGCATTTAAACAAATGCATTTATATCCTGATTCAGAACAGTTTTCCAGGCTGTTCTTTGCCGATTTATTTCTGCTGTCTTTATCTATGCCTCCAGTTTCAGGCTTCTCTGTGAATCCCCCCTGCGAATCTAGTTTAAATAGATGCAGCCTGTCCCACTGTCAGCAGATTGCAGCAAGTTCTCTGAGAAAACAGCTGCCCCCTTTCCACTTAGATGTAGGCCATCTCTCATGTACATATCTTCCCTCCCAACAAAGTATCCCCATAAATCTACGAATCCCACCCCCTCTTCTTTACACATCTGCTCAACTAGTGCGTTGATCGCCATCCTCTTGCAGTTTCTATATGTCGGCCCCCTTCCTCCCATTACTGGCAACATTCCTGAGAGGATAATCTGTTCTACTCTTGTCTTCTTTAACTTCTTCACTAACTGTCTGTACTTCTGAGCTATCCCAGTTGTTCCCTCCCTCTCTGCGTTATTTGTCCCTACATGTACTAGTATAGACCCTCCCTTGCCATGCCCCAGTACCTTCTCTACCCTTTCAGTTACATGTTCTATCTTAGCCCCCGGTAGACAAACAACGACGTCCTCCCCCTCGCTTAGAGTCTTATCTGTCTTTCTCATAATCGAATCGCCCATAAACACCCTCTCTTTCCTCATTGCCCCAATGAGAGTCTCCCTGACCATACATTTCTTTACAATTATTTGCTGTACATAATATGTATTTTATGGTCGAATAAATGATTCTGTTGTTCTGCTCTTTTACTAAATGAATTTGAAGTGAGACGAACAAAACCAGAATGTTGTGAAAGTTACCAGTTGTGGCGCCACCTCACGGACACAGTACGTTGAATAGTAATGCCACCTTGCGAACGTTTGTCAAACTGGTTGGGTTTGCTTATCCATTCCGGATGGGTGCAGCTTTGGTGAATTGTCTACAGACAGCTCTTTTGTTTGCCAGTCTCCCAACTCGCCAGACATCTGCTCCCAGTTGTTTTTATTGTTAAACTACTTAACAAAAATACGCGTGGCATCCCTTACAAGTTAACATGAGCATTTTAGAGAAGCGTCACTCGGTAGCGCCACTTATCGTACTGAGGCAGTTTTAATATGCTGTGTTCTGGCTGAGAATTCCCATTTTGGAGGCAAATTATCAGATGTGACGACTAAGGTTAATTGTTTTAACGTACGTGCTTTACATTAAACAAACCACAGATGTTATTTAAATGATTCACTCATTACGTATTTGAACATCAAATATCCGTATTCGTGATGGTCTAAACCAGTCGAGGAAACAGTTTCAACAAAAGAAAAATATAATTATAAGGAACAAGAACTAAATGAATCACAGCATCATGATGTGTTTAATATATTTCATTAAGTACGACTATGAAGCAACATACACTGATGTACTAGTCACATTTAGAGCAGCAAGACACACAATCTACAGCAGTATCATCAATATACAAATATACCATTATATACAAATATTGCTGGCAACCACTCATTCAGACAAATCCTAAACAATTCTATACATGACAAGACTCCCGAAAATTCACCATCTTCTGAGTGATGTCATGAGTAGAGCAGAGACAGCGGAGAAGCTGAAGTTACAGTGGTAAACGAATGTCAACACCTCCCGTCTTTAAAGATCAGAGACGGCACAACACAAGAAGCTCAACTGCTGATAAAAATCTTCCGGATTTCAAGAAAAAAACGACAGTTATACAGTTCTAACTAAGCAGCTAAATGAATTAGCATTTTCATAAGACACCCTGCTTACAGGTCAGCTATAAAAATGTGCACCTTTTTAATCACAACCTTACACAAGTAAAAAAGAAGGTGCAAGTTGAATGAAGATTACTACAAAGCAGAACCTATTTATAGGATATTTACAAATTTAGAAAAACTCAACTGAAAGTACAAATATATTACACCACAGCTAGAGACAGCTTAAATACATCGATACTTTGTACACGATATGGCTTGAAGCAACATGCAACAAAAGGTGTGCACACCACAAAAACAAACTTCTGATATACATATACTGGCACGCTCGCGATTTGATCACATTAATCGACATACGCCTGTTTATTCAAATATCAGTAGAAATGTTTGCAAAGTAGACCCATATTCTAATTCTCTAACACTTATTTTAATCAATTTGAGCAAACAAATTGTGAAAAAGCTGGTTTCCAGAAAATACTAACAAATAATGACTACAAAACGAAATCATGCGAATACACTTCCGTGGCAATATATATACATAATTAATTACACTTCGCATGGTCCACGTGTCATGATAACATACCATAACTCTTCCATTTAAACACACCCTGCTGTCACATAACAAAACAAATGACATACCAGCAAACAATAAAATGACGTCTGGCAGGTGTGCAAAGTAATTTTACATTGGTGCACATATAAATAGCTGTGAGAACTAATACATCTGATACGTGAGCATGTCCTAGGTGGCTAAATGACTATGTTCGAGTTTGTTGTCACATGGCATCACTCGAGGAAGTCGTCAAAGAGCTGCCCGAGCCTCCTCTTTCGTTTCTTTCCCCCCCGCTCTTCCTTCTCCCCGGAGCTTCCCACGCTGCTGTCTCCCAGGAGACTCATGGGAGGAAGAGTGAAGTTTCCGCTACGTTTCTCCCACGCCGTTCTGGCCGGTCTGGCGGGATGGAAGGGGTGGGACGAGATATCTTCCACGGAAGCACCAGAGTCATCTCTCCCCGATATACAGAATGTACTGTCCATCGTCTGGGGAAAGAACAAAACGTCAGTGATCGACA
This sequence comes from Paraescarpia echinospica, assembly GCA_020002185.1. Taxonomy (NCBI): domain Eukaryota; kingdom Metazoa; phylum Annelida; class Polychaeta; order Sabellida; family Siboglinidae; genus Paraescarpia; species Paraescarpia echinospica. The sequence continues at coordinate 6,991,557 of CM034543.1, forward strand.
TCAGAGAGTACTCTGACAGTACAAGAGAGTACCCAGCAGAAGGACTACCTGACAAGTAGTAATACAGTGCACTCTGGATAGGTCGACCCTAAAGTAGTACTACAGTGCACTCTAGATAGGTAGACCCTAAAGTAGTACTACAGTGCACTCTGGATAGGTCGACCCTAAAGTAGTACTACTGTGCACTCTGGATAGGTAGACCCTACAGTAGTACTACTGTGCACTCTGGATAGATCGACCCTACAGTAGTAATACAGTGCACTCTGGATAGATCGACCCTACAATAGTAATACAGTGCACTCTCGATAGGTCAACCCTACAATAGTAATACAGTGCACTCTCGATAGGTCAACCCTACAGTAGTAATACAGTGCACTCTGGATAGATCGACCCTACAGTGCACTCTGGATAGATCGACCCTACAGTAGTAATACAGTGCACTCTGGATAGATCGACCCTACAGTAGTAATACAGTGCACTCTGGATAGATCGACCCTACAATAGTAATACAGTGCACTCTCGATAGGTCAACCCTACAATAGTAATACAGTGCACTCTCGATAGGTCAACCCTACAGTAGTAATACAGTGCACTCTGGATAGATCGACCCTACAGTAGTAATACAGTGCACTCTGGATAGGTCGATCCTACAGTAGTACTACAGTGCACTCTGGATAGATCGACCCTACAGTAGTAATACAGTGCACTCTGGATAGATCGACCCTACAATAGTAATACAGTGCACTCTGGATAGATCGACCCTACAGTAGTAATACAGTGCACTCTGGATAGATCGACCCTACAGGGACCTATGGAAATATTTCTACTTATCACAAGTTTTGTTTTGTACGTTGTTATTGGTTAACTTTGTGCGAAGTCTGCACTTTCCCGATCAACACTAAAATATGCACTTGAATAACGCAAAGCAAGAAACAGTGATGTGTAAGAATAACTAAATCGTTAAAAATCACTACCAATGGTAATAGCGTTTTATATCCGTGTGGGCGGACGGAACTTAATTGTTTTGTAGTAGAAATTTATCATACTTTTTAACCGGATGAAAGAAATATGAGCGTGCGGTGAAATCGAGTTGACTTAAAAAAAACTTTGACTTAAGAGAATTATCTTACATTATATGAGATTATACAAAGACAGCCAGTGGATTATCTTACACTATGTGAGATACAAAGACAGCCGGTGGATTATCTTGCACTATATGAGATTAAAAAACAGCCGGTGGATTGTCTTACACTATATGAGATACAATATCAGCCGGTGGATTATCTTACACTATATGAGATACAAAAACAGCCGGTGGATCATCTTACACTATATGAGATACAAAGACAGCCAGCGGATTATCTTATACTTTATGAGATACAAAGACAGCCAGTGGATTATCTTACACTATATGAGATACAAAGACAGCCAGCGGATTATCTTATACTTTATGAGATACAAAGACAGCCAGTGGATTATCTTACACTATATGAGATACAAAGACAGCCAGTGGATTATCTTGCACTATATGAGATACAAAGACAGCCGGGACCAACAAAAAAGAGATGACTTAAAAACAAAAATCGACTTAATCGAGTTCGAGTTATGTGGAGTGCACAGTACCCATGGTTTTATATACCATAATAACATGACAAGTACCTGAAAGTACTTTAGCAGAAGGATAACATGACAAGTACATGAGAGTACTTTAGCAGAAGGATAACATGACAAGTACATGAGAGTACTTTAGCAGAAGGATAACATGACAAGTAACTGAGAGTACTTTAGCAGAAGGAGAACATGATGACTACCTGAGAGGACTACCTGACAAACAGTAATAATAATGATGAATTTTTATATATTTATATTAGCAGCAGCTAATTGAGCACCTGATAAGACAGGTGGAATGTAGAGGTGGCAGGTGGCCACTAGATTAATTAATAGTTCCAAGTCTAGTGGCCCATGCCTCAGAAGGGCGGGGTACACGTAGATAAAAAGTTGGACTCTCGATAAGGCAAAAGGCTTCCTTGCCCACATGCCATCTAGAGTTAATTCCTTGGGTGGCAATCTTTTTAAACCTGTATGGGTTTTTATAGATGGAAACCGTTGGTTCTGTGAATCCACAAGAGGTTTTTTCCATTTCCCTGTGTGAGACATTTTACTTCCCCCGGCATAGACATCAGACAGAAGGGACCAAAGGGCTTACAGAATCTCTTCCAAGACACAAGCAATGTGGAGTTCACCAAATTGCCCTAGTTTCTTAATGGCAGTAGATAGTCGGATACCTGAAAGTACAGTAGGAGTAAGCGACAAGAAGTACCTATAAGTACCATGACTGTAGCATTATGTGACAAGTATTTGAAAGTATTCAGAAGGTACCCAGACTGTAGGAGTAAGTGACAAAAAGTACCTGAGAGTACTCTGACAGTAGGAACAGTGGCATAACCAGACCCATCTGCCCATCTTCAAGATTGGCAGATGACTGGCCAAAACGGATAATTACAACTGATAAGACAGGTGGAATTTAGAGGGGGCAGCTGGCCACTAGATTAACTAATAGTTCCAAGTCTAGGGATCCACATTAATGACTATCATTCGCACAATTTATGTGATTTATGTGAATAGTTTCCACGCAAGCCATTCGCGTGCTAAAAGGCACACTTTGGATTAATTCAAGACTGGCAAAGAATGATTTCTGGCTAAGGGCCTGAATAGGAATGTCCTGATAAGTACCTGTTCCTGGTCGTCATTTGTTGTTGACACAGGCTCCTGTTGCTCACGATTCATGCACTGGGTGTCCGTGCATTTGCAGGTGGCGCCACAATGTTGTCCAGACTTGCGACACCGACACTGCTTCGTCTTACATTTTCCCTGGCAGCCGCAGGTTATCGATTCCATTGGCTCAGTTGGGGGCGCTGCGACGCTTCGCTTCGTCAGCTTCTGACGATACAAACAGTGGAGATGATTAGTGATGTCCTATTGGTTTTACGTGTGAAAAAAATCTGAGTTCGTCTAAAGACAACCGACAGTCAAAACAGGATGGAGTAGAAGTTTTGCAGGGCAAATTCAAAAACTTTCTACAGTGGTCCTGTACATAATGAGACAATTCGGAGTATATCGTTTAAAAGAAAACTACTAGAGTTGATAGTATAATAAATCATGAAATAAATGTGGCAATGTGATATCCTATTGTTTTTACTGGTGAAAAAAACCGGAGTTCCTCTAAAGACAATCAACATCACCAAAATAGCAGATTAACATAAGTTTTGTAAGGTAAATTCAAGAACTTTCTACAGTGATCATGTAAGTAATAAGACAATTAGGAGTATACAACGTAAAATAAAACTAGTAGAGTTGACAGTTTAAATGGTGCCACAAATGTATGTTGAGTGTTCAAATGTTCTTTGGAAAATACAAATGTCTGAAGTGTCTTTGTCAACTTGATGTGATTCCATTTCCAACATCAGTAATGTGTACCTTCAGCGGGGCATAAAACCTAACCCACTAGACCTTGAACGGCCAAAAGCGGCCAGACGCCCGTTTCCTTGAGCGGCTGCAAATGGCCAGAAACTGTTTCTAACTTTGGTGATGCGTGGAGGTTGCGCCATCGTCTGGATACTTATGTAACTTCTGTCACTGGATTCCTTAGTGTATCTGCTGGGCACTAGGGGCATTTCTGATATGGCTTTGTATTGAAAGTTTTTGAATGAGCACTGTTTGAAAATATCAACTGACACGAGTTCGTAGATTTGTACTGCATTCTCTGCTAACACACCCAGACACGGCGTATCGCGTCACACTTTTAGTTTTAAAAGTTTATTATTATATTTATGACCGTCTTGTTTCTAGTACGATTGTATTAAGATAAGTAAAACTTGCAATGCTAGGAAACAAAAGAACAGAAATTAAATCCCCAAACCACCTGTATCTTGGTTATTTTGTGCACGTGCTGCAAAGATTCGGAGCGCATTTCATGAAATGACTTAAAGTGTAAAAAAACTTGATGTGATTGCTGCAGTTTCGACGTAGTTCTATGAGCAATGGGTTCTTACGGTGGGGCGTCGTTTCATAAGTGGTGTCTGTACATAATCGGGGTCTTTGCAATCGTCCCAAATACTGTTATCCTCGTCCTCCTCGCTGTCGTCATCTAAGTACATGGGAGTCTCGGCTTCCTGCAACAAACACCATCACGCGTTTCCTCTATATTACGGAACAATATGGTGATGAAGAAGATGTGGAAGGCAACGAAGAAAGATATAAAACTACAAATTATCCAAACCTCCATGTTTCCAACTGCCACGTACGGATGCGAAATAATATGGACTCGTAATAAGAACATTGCTAAACGTATAAATGCATTTGAAAACAAGTGTTATAGAAAAATACGAGTGGACTGAACATAGAACTAACAAATCCATCGCAGATGAGCTTGGCGTTATACCCGGAAATTTGTAAAGAAACAGAAATTAAATTATTTCGGTCATGTGAAACAGCATCAATCTCTAGACACTAATAATGAGGGGAACGGTTAAAGGCAGCAGAAGTACGGGAAGACCCAGGTGACAATGGGAGAAGGATGTGGAGGAATGGATGGGAGCAGACGTCTGGCGAGTGGGAAGCTTAACAAACTAACATGCTGTCTATAGACAATCCATCAAGGCTGCAACGTCCAGAAATGGATAAGCAAATCCCTGGTTCTCTGTCTATTTGTTTGTATGTGTACTGATATTTCTGTTACCTTTGCATGTATGGGGCTGAAATTGTGGGGTGGTTTGTAGATTTAGATTTTTTCGAAATTCGTCCAGGCAGGTGGGGATCGTGGGGATCGTGGGGGTCAAAATCTTAAGTCACAGTCACAATCTTTCTCCTTCAATTTTGCATGTATGGAAATTATGTGTGCTGTCTCGCGGGCCGGCCCACTGGAATGGTTCGTAGATTTAGATTTATTCAAAATTTGTCCGGTGCAGTGGGGATCTCGGGGGGGTCACATACATGTGACTGCCTTTTTTCCCAGGCAATACCGCGTAACTTGGCTAGTGTGAAAAAAATGGTATAAAGATTCAGTAACTTTATGGCCCATTTAAAACATTGCCTTAAAAATGGAAATTAACTGGTAATATATATGCAGTTGGTAAGACACATTATGGACAGCACTAAAAATTGGTAAAAACACTCACCACACAATACTTGATACATCCTCTGCTGTAAACATTTTACTTTAAACCAGCATTTTAGTTTAAAATGGCCGAGGGAATTTTGGGAGTTTGGTGGATGGATCATGGTATATTTGCGTAGCTTTTTCTTTTAGTTTAACTTTAGGTAAGTTCTTATATACAGCGTTCGCACTAGGGCTTCGCCATTCGCCATGCACTAATTTTTGTATGGTTTGGCGAAAAGAAAAATGCACGTCATCGCCAAATTTGCGAAAACATGAACTACTAATACAAAATGATGGTTTTATATCTTTATTTGATTAAGTGTCACAGATTTAAAATTGTTCTTCAATTTCTTGCATTCGCCTGATCGTTCAGTTGTGAAGGACGCTTTTATGACAATTTATGTTAACTGAACTGTTATTGTCAATAGCCGAGGGGTTCTAGCCAATGAGAATCCTTATTACAAATTTGGCCGCGCACAACCAAACTTCCTAAGGCTAGCATGGCGTCTGCACAATACACAACGATTGTAAGTTTGTATTTAATTTAAAGAAAACCCTTAAATGACAGGCAAATTATTGTTAAAAGATAACATGGATATCCCTTAAACCATTTAACACGAATCTGTCATGTGACATGTCACAGTCAAGCTGGCCAGAGTCGAAATACATATACGGTCGGAAGAAAATCAGAAACACGCTGTACTTTAAACTTTAAGTTTTGCAGTTTAGACCCGCACCTCCAAAAAGCCATGAAAACGGTCACCAAACTTCACATCATATATCTACTATACCTATTCTACACATGTACACTCATCACGTAATTAAACAAATAAATTTACTGTCTTATCGATCAAAATATACAAGAAATTAACTCGCTCTACGTGTATACGTTAGTTCCACCGGAAAATCCGGTAGGTGGCGCAACTTTATCGGTAATTTCAGCCGTGGGATAGATTTCATATTTTAAAAAATTGGCTAAAGAATATTTTATTTGGCTAAAACAAAATGACTCCTTTTAGCCAAATTTGCCCAAGAGAATTTAGGTCTAGCACTAACCCAGATATAGCATATGCTACAACTGCTCAAAGCGTTTTACTTCAACCGAACACCATCTTGACTTCTCTGGGAAGCATTCAGGCACACTGTAATCACTGCACAAAGACTATCTGTACACAAATATCCACCACTGTCTATAGCCAGGTACTCATTCATACAGCCGAGTGAGCTGGATCAATAGAGTGAAAGTGCCCAGCTTAGAGGGAGAATAAGATTTGTGGTGATCAACAAATTCAGACGAGTGTGGTCGCGCGAGGGGATGGTGGGTCAATCCCATCTGCTGCTGTTTCGAAACTTTGGCAATTTCGTTTACCTCACATTACCTGTGTCTTTTGGAAGAGACACTAAAAAGCCATTGGTCCCTTCCATTTGGTGTCTATGCCAGGGAAAGTAAAAGATCCCACACAGGGGGTAAATGTGTAACCTGTCGTGGACTCACAGAGTGGTGGTCTCTATCTCTAACCCACTGGATCTTGCTCCCAGCGGCCGGAGTTGCTTCCCGGTTGGGCGTGTGAGAGATGCCTGGCAGGCAGTGTATACACTGTATGATTGGATGCACTGGGTCCTGTATGAATGTACATGTTTAGACATGATACGTCACACTGTCACCTACCCGCTGCTTGTTGAGGTCGACTCGGGGCATCAAGGGAGTCTTCACTGTGTCTCCAGTGTACGCTGCCACAGTCAACTCCTGCAGAAAAGAACAGACACCATTAGCAAACAAAATTACCATAATGACTGCATCAAGTTGGTCACTGTGCATTTTGGGACACCCTAAACATGTTGTTCTTCTCCTCTTGTTTCTCAGTTGTCAGGGGTGAGGCTGGCCTCGGTTCCGTTCCCTGATTAAAGTTATTTTCTTTTTCGTCTCCCTCACTGGTCTTGCACTGTCTCCATTCCTCTCTATCCTGCGCTGCTCTCTCAACCAACTGTCTCCATTCCTCTCTATCTTGCACCGCTCTCTCAACCAACTGTCTCCATTCCTCTCTATCTTGCACTGCTCTCTCAACCAACTGTCTCCATTCCTCTCTATCTTGCACTGCTCTCTCAACCAACTGTCTCCATTCCTCTCTATCTTGCACTGCTCTCTCAACCAACTGTCTCCATTCCTCTCTATCTTGCACTGCTCTCTCAACCAACTGTCTCCATTCCTCTCTATCTTGCACTGCTCTCTCAACCAACTGTCTCCATTCCTCTCTATCTTGCACTGCTCTCTCAACCAACTGTCTCCATTCCTCTTTATCTTGCATTGCTCTCTCAACCAACTGTCTCCATTCCTCTCTATCTTGCACTGCTCTCTCAACCAACTGTCTCCATTCCTCTCTATCTTTCGCTGTCCAGCCCACTTCAGTCAACTCCCCACCAGGCTTTATTTTACTCCAACCTCCTCTCTCAACTCTGCTTACCATTTCTTTTTACTCAATGAATTGAGTGAAAAGAAGTATGCCCCCAGCGTTCTATGTATTACATTCGGATACTTAAAAATAATTAAATTATCAGATGTCCGAAAACATACCTTACAAGAAATATTTCCGAGTACACACATTGGTCGCTCCTCCACACTTTATGGTGTGCCACAATCACTGAATCTCTCACAGTTGACCAATGTGTCCAAAAACGAACTACAGTAAAATAATTATTGGTGTAGTTTGTTAACGCTTGGATGAAAATCGAAGGTGTGATGGGAGACAGGCGCATATAGCGTAAACTCAAAGGAAAGACACTCTCCTCATGTGTAACCCCGGCATACGTGTACAGCCTAGAGACTATGGTACTGACAGAAAAACAGGAGTGCAAGTTTGCAAAAACAACTGGGTCAGAAGAATTATGGGATCCACTTATCACAAGTGATAAGCGAAGCTCCTTTTGGCTTAGGTTTTTTTGTTACTTGTGTATGTTCTAAATATCATATATGGATATGTGCAACAATTTCCCACTGTAACAAACTTTCATTTATTTTGTTATCGGAGTTGAACGTAGAACCGATTACTGTACGTTTTGCTAATAGTGTTTTGTTAGACGTCGACGCAAGATTTGGAGTGGACTTTTTACGAAGCTGCCAAAGTATTGACAAATTATTGTTTCAAATGAACGATTACTTTTTGGTACAAAGTATATCATCCAAGGTTGGTATGTTTGTGTGTGTGTGTGTGTGTGTGTGTGTGTGTGTGTGTGTGTGTGTGTGTGTGTGTGTGTGTGTGTGTGTGTGTGTGTGCATGTGCTCATGTATACATGCATCTAATGATTTTAACAAGTTCAACACGAACAAATGTGGTGTATTGTTAGATATTCTTATGCTAGATGAAAAACAGTTAATCCTTTTTGTTCAACAAACTAATCCACAAATAACTGTAAATTTCCAGTGTTCAAATAGACCCAATAAACCAGTGAACCAACCTTTTTAAGAGTGTCGCACTCGTTTTTCTTCTTATCGAAAAGATCCTGCAGAGTGCTGAGTCGTTCGATTTCGCCCTCCTGAAACTGTAGCCTCTCTTTCAACTCTTGGTCGGTCAAACTAATGTTTCCATGCGCCGAGTCGCTGGTCTTCAGTTGTTTGAGCAGGAACAAGATCTGAGGGTCCAAGCATTAAGTACGGTTACTGTAGTCAATGTATGAAGTCTATCGTTTATGTTTGTGTTATGCAGCATAAACTATATCGTTGATTTAAAATAAAAATGGAACACAAATTATAACATTTTTAATTCACAATCAATTTCATATTTTATTATGGGATAGCTTGAAGGATGCCTAAGGAATAGTTTGAAGCATTATGGGACACAAGAACCCTTAAAGAATAGTTTGAAGGATTATGGGACAAAAGAACGCTTGAGGAATAGTTTGAAGGAGGATTATGCAAAACAAGGATGCTTGAGGAACAGTTTGAAGGAGGATTAGGGATACAAGGATGTGGAATAGATTTAACAAGATTGCCATCCAGAGAATTAACTCTAGATGGCAGGTGAACAATGAAGCCCTTTGGCTTATCGAGAGTCCAACCCTTTTATTTACATATATCCAGCCCTTCTGAGGTATGTGTCGATTTTTAAACATATTCACACTACTAGCATCCACACAATCATAAGATAATCTGTTCCATTCATTCACAGTCCTTTGTGAAAATGAGAACTTTCTTACGTCTAATCTACACTGCTCCTTTACTAATATAACTTCATGTCCTCTAGTCTTTCTATCTTTCTTAACTAAAAAAAACATATTTCTATCAATATTTTCATAACCATTCAATATTTTAAACACTTCTATCTGATCTCCTCTCAATCTCCTGGTCTCTAGTGTTGTTAAACCACATTCTTTTAGGCGTTTTTCATAACTAAGATCCCTCAGTTTTGGTATCATTTTAGTCGCTCTCCTCTGTACTCTTTCTAGCATATGTTATGTTATATTTCGCCTAATCAATCCCAGGATTTGATTTCCTTTTGAAGCTGCAATTTCACACTGCTCTGAAACCTTCATGTCAGCACTAATTGTCAGCCCTAACTCTTTTTCTTTTACAGTAGTATTTAGTACAGTTCCCCCATTGTATATTCTACATATTCGTTCCCATGTCCCAAAATTGAACAACATTTGCCACTTTTCAGACCATTTTATCAACCTGTCAAGATCATCTTGTAAATGCTGTCTATCTCCATCACTTTTAATCCTTCTAAACACTTTTGTATCATCTACAAATTTCAACACCTTGCTAGCTATATCATCGTCCAAATCGTTTATATATATTAAGAATAATATAGGTCCAAGTACTGATCCCTGTGGAACCCCACTCAAAACTGATTTCTAGTTTGAAGCCTTCCCATCAACAACTACGCGTTGTCTTCTGTCAATCAGCCATTTTTCTATCCAGTTAATTATACCATTTCCTATGCCATGGGCCTTTAGTTTAAGCAGTAATCTCTGATGTGGCACTTTGTCGAAAGCTTTTTGAAAATCTAAGTAGATGATATCTACTGGTGATCCATCATCCACCCACTTAGTGATATCTTCAAAAAAACATAACATATTTGTTAAGCATGACCTCGCTTTTAGAAACCCATGTTGAGATGGGTTTATCAAGTTATGTTTAACAAGAAAATCCACCAGGAAACTATCTTGTACTAAAACTAAAAACTTGTTGTCCTCACTACTCATACTCTGTGGAGATTTCCATTTGATATGCCCATGGTTGGAATCCCCCATAATAACACAGTCCCGTTTGCTCACTTCCCTTATAGCATTTTGTATTTTTTCATTCTCTTCTATGCTTATGTCTGGACTTCGATAAACTAATCCAACCGTTAACGTTGAGTTTCCTGTAACAATGCACCAAACAGCTTCTTCGCAATCTGCTTCTCTGTCTAATTTTATTTCATAAGCCTGGATAGATTCTTTAATATATAAAATAACCTCCCCTTCTTCCTATTCTATCTTTCCTAAACATTACATATCCTGTCAGTCCCAATTCGGCATCTGATACATCGGTGGTTGCCCATGATTCGGTTATACCTATTATGTGAGGGTCAATATCTTCTACCATAATGTTTAGTTCATTTCTTTTGTTTACTATACTCCTTGCATTTAAACAAACACATTTATATCCAGCTTCAGAACAGTTTTCCAGACTGTTCTTTGCTTAATTATTTTTTCTGTCTTTATCTATGCCTCCAGTTTCAGGCTTCTCTGCGAGTCCCCCCTGCAAATTTAGTTTAAATAGATGCAACCTGTCCCACTGTCAACAGATCTCAGCAGATTCTCTGAGAATACTGCTGCCCCCTTTCCACTTAGATGGAGGCCATCTCTCATGTACATATCTTCTCTCCCAACAAAGTACCCCCATAAATCTATGAATCCCATGCCCTCTTCTTCACACATCTGCTCAACTAGTGCGTTGATCGCCATCCTCTTACAGTTTCTGTATCTTGCCCCCCTTCCTCCCATTACTGGCAAAATTCCTGAGAGAACAACCTGTTCCACTCTTGTCTTCTTTAGCTTCCTCACTAGATGTCTGTACTTCTGAACTATCCCAGTTGTTCCCTCCTTGTCTGCATTGTTTGTCCCAACGTGTACTAGTATAGACCCTCCCTTGCCATGCCCCAATATCTTCTCTACCCTTTCGGTCACATGCTCTATCCTAGCCCCCGGTAGACATACAACAACGTCCTTCCCCTCGCATATAGTCTTGTCTGTTTTTCTCAGAATTGAATCGCCCATAAACACTCTCTCTTTTCTCCTTGCCCCCTCAATCACTGCCTCGGAGTAGCTCCTCCGGTTTGTATATGTCTGGTTGTTGTCTTTTCCTCTTGTCGTCTTCTCTCCTGTCACATTCTCTTCCATTCCCTTCTTTCCTGTCGCGTTTTCTCTTGTCCCCTTTCCTCCTGTCATCTTCTCTTCTAGCACATTTACTCTCACTTCCTTTCGTCCCTTCATCTTTCCTCCCATCACATTTTCTTCTCTCCTCTCCCGTCCCTTTTCCCCGGCTACCTCCTTCACTACGGTCACTTTCTCCCCTGTCACCTTCACGCCTGTCATGTTTTCTGTTTTTTGCTGAACACTGTCTTCTTCCATCAGTCTTCTGTCTCACAGTCTTACCAACTGCCTCTGTGGTATCTACCTCTTCACCACCTGTATCGCTGTCGCGTCTCTCCTCGTTCTCTACAGTCTGACTACCTGTTGATCTATCCCCACTGACCCGTTTTCTTTTCCTCTGCCGAACACTTTTCCTCCATCCCTGTCTTCTCAATTTCTTGTTCCTTCACACCGGTCACCTTCCCTCCTCTCAGTCTCCTTTCTCCAGTCTCCATGTCACAACTCTGCTCCTTCTGTGTTGTAGAATTCTCAATTCTCGCCGCGTCATCCCTCTCTGCTCCATCTATTTATATGTTGAGTCTCACCTCCATCTCCTTCACTATATCCATCAACTTACACACCTCCTTCATCAGACATTCCACCCTCAAACACCCCATACACCGAAAGGTGAATCCGTCATCTTTGGTCTCTGCCCATGATTTTGGACAGCCAGACAACGCAAAATCCACCCAGCTCTGGCAGTGGTTGCAAACTAAGTGTCGTTTTGCCCTGAGTTGCCGCTTGCAAGGTGCCATATCAGAATTTATTTATGTTCAAAATAGTTTTTATATAGTCTTTGAAAAGACTTTTCTGTGTACAGTTTACACCAGATTGTTTAGGTTATAGTTAGTTATATTTGTTAACACACAATGACACATCGTGCCTTACCTAGTTACGATGTCGATGACAATGTATTCAAGTTAGGTTTAGATACAAGGTAGTCTTTACAAAGACTGTTTCCTGTGTACTAATAAACACTTAAAAATGTTGTTATTTCAGGTTTTAATTACTCATCTAACTACATCGATTATCTCAAATAACGCTATTCTATTGTCGTTCACGTTACGTTAACTTCGCCAGTGACCTTCTTTGTAAACAACGTTCCGATTACATTAACATCCCCAATTATCGCTCGCAAATCGCCTACTTTTAATCTACCCTAGATTACTCCCTCTAGCTAACTTTTAACAAAAAATATTGCTTATATATATATCTATAATTACGTTATGTATGCTATACACTCAATAATATCACTTATCCTGATCAAATATCCTTATATTTTCCTAGTTTGCTGCACCAAATTCAAAACAATTCACCACCGGAAGTTCCCCCATTAAGAAACAGTCTTAACGGGAAATAGTCTGAAGAATTCTGGGATATGACGATACTTGAGGAATGGTTTCAAGGACTCAGGGATACAAGGTTGTCAGTGAGGAATAGTAAAGCATTCTGGGATATGAGGATACCAGTGAGGAATATATGAAATATATTGTAAATGGCTCCAAGATTCCATCAGACAGCAAGAAATAAACTTACTTTGGAGCAAATGTTGAAATAAATGTGACGTTTCTACCCGTCTACAGCAGATCTTGTCCACGCACTGATGTCATGTGACACGGTTCAGATTCTGGCGGACTAATATGGTTGTAGATGGCAGGCAGGTGGTTCATGGTGGGGGGTCTCTATTTGATGTAGTGCGTCAAAAGCATCCGCTGTAGATGGGTCGAAACTTCGCATATGTTTCAACATTTGCTCCAAGGTAAGTTATTATTTTGTGCTGTCTAGTGAGGAATAATGTCTGGGGATTCGAGGACGCGAGAGAGGAAGAGTTGACTGACCTTCCTCTCGTACTCCTGTCTCAGACTGGTCATCTCATCGTCGTGGGTCAGTCTGAGCTGACCGATGGAGGTCTGGGCTTCCTCCCCTTGTTCTACGACCTCGTTATAGTGGTCCCGGGCCTGTGCCAGCTCACTCAGCTTGTGGGCCAACTCTACCTTCGCCTCCACTGCCTGAAACAACACAAGGCATCTCGTAAACAATAGTAATAATGTAAACCCTGGCTATCTCTTACATAACACAAATCTTTTTGACAACTTTTCTTAGTGAATGGCATTTTTTTTTTTTATCATTATAAGGAGTGATATTGATATGGAAAAATCAGAATTATTCACAAAAATTAAATGGTATCATTGTCAGGACAAAGCACTGCTAGTATGTTATATTGCAAAACGATCAGAATGTCTTTCTACATGTCTAGAAACGACTGGACTGACGTGACTGAACTAACAGACCCTTGAGCGAGAGAGCAGGTTGTTGAAGACAATACCCACCACAGTGAGGAGCCATTTGAGCCCGCACTTTGCCTCGACCATCGTGTGGACGTTGTCCCATCTAGACTTTGCCTTCTCCTCTGTAACCGCGAACACAAGATTGCCATCAGATGGCGCCACCGAAACCCGAGAGGATCACATTACATAGACTGGGAAGGATTACAAATGGTAGGCAGGCAGTTCCACAGATTAAAATTTTGAAATTGTCACAAAGTAAAGTAACGGTAAGTTCTTATATAGCGCAGTATCCGGTCCTCATGACTGCTCAAAGCACTTTACACTTTACTCCCTGGCAGACCTGTTCAATCGAAAACATCATCTTGACTTCTCTGGGAAGCATTTAGCCACGCTGCAATTAATGCGCGAAGACTATTCATATACAAATATCCACCACTGTCTCTAACCAGGTACTCATTCATACAGCTGAGTGAACTGGACCAACGTACAATGAATTAATTTGCCCAAGGTTCGACACCATAGCACAGAATTCGAACCCGGGTTCTCTCGTTCGAGAGTCCGAAGCCACTGCACCACTGAGCTCCACGACAGGGAGTTCCACAAAACAGCACCCTGACCTGCACTTACCCTGATCAGCATCCATCAGCTTTTGCTGCAGCTCCGATATCTGAACGCTCCTGCAAAACACAGACACATCAATATTTCTTCGCTCTCTATAATGTAAATGCAAAGTAAACCACATCAACACATTGTCCACAGTGCAGGTTTGTAGAGACAGGCAAGGTGGAAGAACTGATTATAAACACTGTTTCAACTTTAAATAAACGTGTGTGGTGTGTGGTGTGTGTGTGTGTGTGTGTGTGTGTGTGTGTATGTGTGTGTGTGTGTGTGTGTGTGTGTGTGTCTGTGTGTGTCTGTGTGTGTGTGTGCGTGCGTGCGTGTTTGTGCATGCGCTGTTTGTGCTGTGTACACTGTGTGCACTCTGTGTGTGGTGTGCATGCATGTGACATCATGCGTTGTCACAGACACGTCATGATGTCATATCTGACCTCAGTTCAACCTCCTGCTCAAGTCGTGTTATCTCGTCTCTCAATTCCTGATGACTTGCGTCTGCGTCATGCGTCGAACTGTCATTGAGAAGACTTTTCTGAAGACAGAAAGACGTGTATACTAGATTGTGCAGTGAATGTGAAGACAGAAAGACGTGAATACTAGATGGTGCAGTGAATGTGAAGACAGAAAGACGTGTATACTAGATGGTGCAGTGAATGTGAAGACAGAAAGACGTGTATACTAGATGGTGCGGTGAATGTGAAGACAGAAAGACGTGTATACTAAATGGTGCAGTGAATGTGAAGACAGAAAGACGTGTATACTAGATGGTGCAGTGAACGTGAAGACAGAAAGACATGTATACTAGATGGTGCAGTGAATGTGAAGACAGAAAGACGCGTATACTAGATGGTGCAGTGAATGTGAAGACAGAAAGACGCGTATACTAGATTGTGCAGTGAATGTGAAGACAGAAAGACGGGTATACTAGATGGTGCAGTGAATGTGAAGACAGAAAGACGTGTATACTAGACGGTGCAGTGAATGTGAAGACAGAAAGACGTGTATATTAGATGGTGCAGTGAATGTGACGACAGAAAGACGTGTATGCTAGATGATGCAGTGAATGTGAAAACAGAAAGACGTGTATACTAGATGGTGCAGTGAATGTGAAGAGAGAAAGACGTATATAGTAGATGGTGCAGTGAATGTGAAGACAGAAAGACGTGTATACTAGATGGTGCAGTGAATGTGAAGACAGAAAGATGTTTATACTAGATGGTGCAGTGAATGTGAAGACAGAAAGACGTGTATACTAGATGGTGCATTGAATGTGAAGACAGAAAGACGTGTATACTAGATGGTGCAGTGAATGTGAAGACAGAAAGACGCGTATACTAGATGGCGCAGTGAATGTGAAGACAGAAAGACGCGTATACTAGATGGTGCAGTGAATGTGAAGACAGATAGACGTGTATACTAGATGGCGCAGTGAAGGTGAAGACAGAAAGACGTGTATATTAGATGGTGCAGTGAATGTGAAGACAGATAGACGTGTATACTAGATGGTGCAGTGAAGGTGAAGACAGAAAGACGTGTATACTAGATTGTGCAGTGAATGTGAAGACAGAAAGACGTGTATACTAGATGGTGCATTGAATGTGAAGACAGAAAGACGTGTATATTAGATGGTGCAGTGAATGTGACGACAGAAAGACGTGTATGCTAGATGGTGCAGTGAATGTGAAAACAGAAAGACGTGTATACTAGATGGTGCAGTGAATGTGAAGACAGAAAGACGTGTATACTAGATGGTGCAGTGAATGTGAAGACAGAAAGACGTGTATACTAGATGGTGCAGTGAAGGTGAAGACAGAAAAACGTATATACTAGATTGTGCAGTGAATGTGAAGACAGAAAGACGTGTATACTAGATGGTGCAGTGAATGTGAAGACAGAAAGACGTGTATACTAGATGGTGCAGTGAATGTGAAGACAGAAAGATGTGTATACTAGATGGTGCAGTGAATGTGAAGACAGAAAGACGCGTATACTAGATGGCGCAGTGAATGTGAAGACAGAAAGACGCGTATACTGGATGGTGCAGTGAATGTGAAGACAGATAGACGTGTATACTAGATGGCGCAGTGAAGGTGAAGACAGAAAGACGTGTATACTAGATGGTGCAGTGAATGTGAAGACAGATAGACGTGTATACTAGATGGTGCAGTGAAGGTGAAGACAGAAAGACGTGTATACTAGATGGTGCAGTGAATGTGAAGACACAAAGACGTGTATACTAGATTGTGCAGTTAATGTGAAGACAGAAAGACGTGTATACTAGATGGTGCATTGAATGTGAAGACAGAAAGACGTGTATACTAGATGGTGCAGTGAATGTGAAGACAGAAAGACGTGTATATTAGATGGTGCAGTGAATGTGACGACAGAAAGACGTGTATGCTAGATGGTGCATTGAATGTGAAGACAGAAAGACGTGTATACTAGATGGTGCAGTGAATGTGAAGACAGAAAGACATGTATACTAGATGGTGCAGTGAATGTGAAGACAGAAAGACGTGTATACTAGATGGTGCAGTGAAGGTGAAGACAGAAAAACGTATATACTAGATTGTGCAGTGAATGTGAAGACAGAAAGACGTGTATGCTAGATGGTGCAGTGAATGTGAAGACAGAAAGACGTGTATACTAGATGGTGCAGTGAATGTGAAGACAGAAAGATGTGTATACTAGATGGTGCAGTGAATGTGAAGACAGAAAGACGCGTATACTAGATGGCGCAGTGAATGTGGAGACAGAAAGACGCGTATACTAGATGGTGCAGTGAATGTGAAGACAGAACGACGTGTATACTAGATGGTGCAGTGAATGTGAAGACAGAAAGACGTGTATACTAGATGGTGCAGTGAATGTGAAGACAGAAAGACGTGTATACTAGATGGTGCAGTGAATGTGAAGACAGAAAGACGTGTATACTAGATGATGCAGTGAATGTGAAGACAGAAAGACGTGTACACTAGATGGTGCAGTGAATGTGAAGACAGAACGACGTGTATACTAGATGGTGCAGTGAATGTGAAGACAGAAAGACGTGTATACTAGATGGTACAGTGAATGTGAAGACAGAAAGACGTGTATACTAGATGGTGCAGTGAATGTGAAGACAGAAACACGTGTATACTAGATGGTGCAGTGAATGTGAAGAGAGAAAGACGTATATACTAGATGGTGCAGTGAATGTGAAGACAGAAAGACGTGTATACTAGATGGTGCAGTGAATGTGAAGACAGAAAGATGTTTATACTAGATGGTGCAGTGAATGTGAAGACAGAAAGACGTGTATACTAGATGGTGCATTGAATGTGAAGACAGAAAGACGTGTATACTAGATGGTGCAGTGAATGTGAAGACAGAAAGACAAGTATACTAGATTGTGCAGTGAATGTGAAGACAGAAAGACGTGTATACTAGATGGTGCAGTGAATGTGAAGACAGAAAGACGTGTATACTAGATGGTGCAGTGAAGGTGAAGACAGAAAGACGTGTATACTAGATGGTGCAGTGAAGGTGAAGACAGAAAGACGTGTATACTAGATGGTGCAGTGAATGTGAAGACAGAAAGACGTGTATACTAGATGGTGCAGTGAATGTGAAGACAGAAAGACGTGTATACTAGATGGTGCAGTGAATGTGAAGACAGAAAGACGTGTATATTAGATGGTGCAGTGAATGTGAAGACAGAAAGACGTGTATACTAGATGGTGCAGTGAATGTGAAGACAGAACGACGTGTATACTAGATGGTGCAGTGAATGTGAAGACAGAAAGTCGTGTATACTAGATGGTACAGTGAATGTGAAGACAGAAAGACGTGTATACTAGATGGTACAGTGAATGTGAAGACAGAAAGACGTGTATACTAGATGGTACAGTGAATGTGAAGACAGAAAGACGTGTATACTAGATGGTACAGTGAATGTGAAGACAGAAAGACGTGTATACTAGATGGTGCAGTGAATGTGAAGACAGAAAGACGTTTATACTAGATGGTGCAGTGAATGTGAAGACAGAAAGACGTGTATAATAGATGGTGCATTGAATGTGAAGACAGAAAGACGTGTATACTAGATGGTACAGTGAATGTGAAGACAGAAAGACGTGTATACTAGATGGTGCAGTGAATGTGAAGACAGAAAGACGTGTATACTAGATGGTGCAGTGAATGTGAAGACAGAAAGACGTGTATACTAGATGGTGCAGTGAATGTGAAGACAGAAAGACGTGTATACTAGATGGTGCAGTGAATGTGAAGACAGAAAGACGTGTATACTAGATGGTGCAGTGAATGTGAAGACAGAAAGACGTGTATACTAGATGGTGCAGTGAATGTGAAGACAGAAAGACATGTATACTAGATGGTGCAGTGAATGTGAAGACAGAAAGACGTGTATACTAGATGGTGCAGTGAATGTGAAGACAGAAAGACATGTATACTAGATGGTGCAGTGAATGTGAAGACAGAAAGACGTGTATACTAGATGGTGCAGTGAATGTGAAGTCACACGAAACAATCACTCAAACTACATGACAGTTGACAAATTACAAAGCATTTGTCGTTGCAACTACACACGAAGCAGCAATTTCAGCGTGAAATAATGAACATTATTGTGGATATGCTACACAAAAACAAATTGTGCCAGAGCAAGAATGGGTGCTTAAGTCGACACTGTATTGTGGGTAAAATGTATTACCCCAGAGGCATCACCTAGCATGTGAAACACATTAATCCAAATTTATAATAATTAATAAAACATTTTGGATCGCACAAACCCCACACCGTGTACCGGGGAGGTCTGACCAATGTAAACTCACATAACTTTTTTGACTTTGCAAATGCAAACTCACGAGATCATCCCTTGGTGTCATAAAAGTACACTCTTTTTTATGAAACCGACTGCAGATATTATTAAACCTATTAACACATAACGTATCACACAGCATTACGTATGGGTGGGTCGGGCATCACTGTGTGATGAGGATAAAATATATTACCACAGTGGCATCCCCTAGTGAGTGAAACATCAATGCAAATTGATGCTAACAGTAATTGGATCGCAAAAAGTCCCGCAACATGTATTGGGGGTGTTGACTAATGTAAACTCATATAACGTTTTTGATTTTGAACTCATTAGACTATTCCTTTATGTCAGCCGGAGTTGGGCTCAACACCCACCCACCTTGGACGGAGGATCGAGTGAAAGTTTCGACTCGCAATCTCGCAGTTGTTTGTTCAACTCCTTCCGATCGTTGATAAGCTCCTGTAGGTGGCGCTTTGCCTCTGCAATGCTCACGAGCACCTCCAGCTCCTGGCTGAGCCATTTCTGTAGAGAACACGACACACAGCAGAATATAGCAACAGTGGTTCATTTCACAATCACAACTTTGAGTCTACTGTTTAACAAAATGTTTGATTAATTTGTATTAATTGTTTTATAAGTTTGACTAAGATTTTTGTGTTTTTGTAAGAAAAATCATATACAATCATCAATGATTTCACCTATATGTTTCTTATGACAATAGAACGATTAACAAATAAACTTTTTGGTTATATCTTACTAAAGCATTTCACCACTGGCATCAAATGAGAATCTGTTTAATAAGATATCATGAATATACTGAATACTATAGTATACATCAAGGAATAAAGTTAGTTATATATGATATCTATACTATAGTATACATCAAGGAATAAAGTTAGTTATATATGATATCTATACTATAGTATACATCAAGGAATAAAGTTAGTTATATATGATATCTATACTATAGTATACATCAAGGAATAAAGTTAGTTATATATGATATCTATACTATAGTATACATCAAGGAATAAAGTTACTTATATATATCTATATTATAAAACAGAGGTTAGGTCTCTGTTTGTACGAACATATCTCTGTCAGATTTGCATGTACATGGCTAATTTTATAGGTGTGCCTCAAAATGCATTATTTTAAACTCGTTTTTAAAGTCTAACATGTTGTTTTAAGGTTATCCTCCTGCTCATTGCATTGTCTCCTTTGACTGAGTTTTAATTTGGTTTATAACTTTAATGCAGTGCCATATTAACTGTAGAAGCCATGTTTTAACAATGCTATATCAAAAAGATCTCTCCGGCTGCATTTACATCACTTCTGCATATTGTGTTATTCCACTGAAGAAGAATTTGTTTTATTTTACCCAGACATTTCAAATAATATATACAATACATCCATGACAAAAAAATTAAATACAAATATATAACCTTGTAGTAAACATGGCATAATCTATGACAAATAATGAAAAGTAGGGTCAGGAGACTCCTCTAAGACTATGGTAGTCGCTATCGAGGAGCCACCTTTTGTAATAAAACTTTAACTCAATCAATACATCACCTAATCAAATTCTTCCAGAAAAAGAAGAAGACGAAAACATAATATGTATGCATGTGTGTAGTGTGACACTCCACGCGCTACTGAACAGAGGTGAACTCTTGAAAACAGTGTGTAAATCAAATTCAGTATTATTAAATTATGCAAGGGGTGTCTCAGTGTAATAGTGCGTCAGTGGGTCTTACTCGGATGCGTGCTAAGGTGAGTCTCAGTGTAATAGTGTGTCAGTGGGTCTTACTCGGATGCGTGCTAGGGGGAGTCTCAGTGTAATAGTGTGTCAGTGGGTCTTACTCGGATGCGTGCTAAGGGGAGTCTCAGTGTAATAGTGTGTCAGTGGGTCTTACTCGGATGCGTGCTAACGGGAGTCTCAGTGTAATAGTGTGTCAGTGGGTCTTACTCGGATGCGTGCTAACGGGAGTCTCAGTGTAATAGTGTGTCAGTGGGTCTTACCCGGATGCGTGTTCCAATGCCAGACATGTCTTTCTTCGCAAGTCTGTCTCGTCTCTCATCTGCTGCAAGCTTCTGCTGCATCAGTGCTTCCTTCAGGCGCTTGTTGGCCAGAGCCGCCTGGGAACAAAAGGGGAAGTGAAAGTTGGCGGAGAATATAAAAACTAAAGTGAAAGTGAGAGGGAACACAAGCCAAAGTGGAATTTACCTAAGAAATCAAACTAAAGCAAAAGAGCCACATTATAATACAAATCAAAGTGAAAATTGTCCAACAGTATAAATAAATGTGAAACAGCCATCTTAAAACACAAATCAATGTGAAAGTGATAGTCGTCTGAGATTACACACAACCAAAGTGAAAGTGTTAACGCCTTTCTCAGTGTCATACATAAACTGCCAATAATTTTACCGACACTGGTGCTCCACATCAAGACTCCTGCTTGCGACATGGAGCGCGGCCTATGGAGCACTCACCTCCTCCGCCTTACGTCTCATCACGACCTGCTGTCGTTCGTGTCTCAGCTCCAGCTTTGTCATCTCAACCTGGCGCTTGCGGTCCTGTCAACACAACTCCACTCTCAACGGGGGAGCCTTAAAACTACCTTCTCTGGTCCTCATTTATTAAAAGGGCAGTCTGCTCCTAGTTTTTCATTTATTAATTAATATTATTTTCTTAAGACTATACTATGTTGACAGCATACTGCCTGCCAAATTGTTTGGCCTGTAACAACAAAGGTACATGCTCAAATAGTAAACAAAACATCCAGTTACAAAACAAGCGTTATTGGCAATACTGAAGAATCGGGCTACGGGAATCGAGTTAATTGCTATATCCTTTGATGTTCAACTTTCCCACATTCAACACAGCAGACTTCCAGTTACAAATTACTACGCCCGCTAATTCCAGGTAGACAAAAAAACTATGTCCCTCTTAGGGGAAACAAAAGGCAAACCATTAGCAACTACAATCAAGAATATTACACCAACAGTTTCATCAATAGAATAACTTTGTTTTAGACAGTTTTTTTAATGCAATTATGACTTTTCAAGTAGTTGCATCAACGTATAAAATTACCTCAAGAATATGTATACATATTCCTATGATGTCACAACATGTATGTATGTGTACTTAGCCGGGACACTCTTCCACTTTAAATAAACTTTTCAGTTGAAAGTTTTGACGATGATCTTGAGCATACTGAGTGAATAAAGACACCACTAGTTTACATTTTTGTCGCAATATTGCTCATTATTGATGAGATGGATTTGTCCACATAATACGTCATCGCATAATGCGTCATCACATCCCCAACTGGTCACAATCTTACTCGGAATTATCCGAGCTCGCTATTGGAATGGCTCTCTAAAGTTGAGCACGCATACTGGATTCCCACAATCAAGAATGACACAGACAGAAAGTGGGACGAAGAACAACTGATTCATTATTTTTGTTGTATTGTGGACCACACGAGAGATGCATTGTGGGACTGCTGTAGTGAGTGAGCATGTGCACTGACCTTGGCCTTTAACTGGGCCACCTCCTTTTCCTTGGTCTGCTTCCACCGTCGGAAGTTATCCGAGTCGTCTTTCATCTGCTTCATCAACTTCACTCGCTGCCGCTTCATCGCCTAACAGACAGACACGGAGAGGTGACAGACGGACAGACACGGAGAGGTGACAGACACGGAGAGGTAACAGACAGACACGGAGAAGTGACAGACGGACAGACATGGAGAGGTGACAGACGGATAGACACGGAAAGGTGACAGGCAGACAGACACGGAGACGTGACAGAATGACAGACACGGAGACGTGACAGGCGGACAGACACGGAGAGGTGACAGATGGACAGGTATTTGTTTAAACATTATATTAAAAATTAAATTTTATCAGAAGGATTATTCTTTTTTCAGCCAGACTATTTCATAGCACAAGTCAATATATTATTTGTTAGAATAGGTAACAAAAACAGGAATATATGAATTCAATTTTCTATGGGGCTTTCCACAAAACCACCTCATCAGAATTTCCAACAATTATCTGGTTACTGTTATGCAAATTTATTATTATTTAATATCTAACATTTTCATAAAGTGTAACATAGGTCAAGAGAGGGTAATAAGGTACTATTTAACAAATGACCGTTAATTAAAATATGACATTTCGCAAAGAACCTGTGTCTTAAAAAAGAAAAACATCTGCTAAGTTTTCAGTTTGAATTGATTAATTGTTAATGGTGCAGACAACCAACGTCAATACTGCATTGTAATGTGAACATTCAACAAGGAAAATCCTTGCATCATCAAGTTTAAAATAAAACATCACATTCAAATCTTCACACACCAACAACACAACTGCAGAGAGGAAGTTGCAACTGAAATTGTGCCGAGCATCAGTGGCACAACGGCAGCGGGACGCACCTGAATCTCCTGGTTGAGTTTCTCGCACTGTTTCACCGAGAGTTCCTTCACTTTGAGCATCTTTCCCTGCTCTAAGATCTTCTTCTTCAGGTCGGTGATCTGTCCTCCCAACTCCTGCAATCGTTTCCTTCTCTGCTCACTCACTCTACAAAGTAAACAAAAAGGTAAGTTCTTATATAGCGCAATATCCAGTCTTCAGGAGTGCTCAAAATGTTTTAAACTTTACTCCCTGGCAGACCTGTTCAATCAAACACCATCTCGACTTCTCTGGGAAGCTACAAACGCATGGGCAGTCAAGCTGTATTTGCTCGGGTTGAAATCCATTTTTTGACGTGCTATTAGCATGCTATCAGAGATGTTACCAGAGCAGACAGACTATGAGTTAGCCAGGTCAGAGATAAGACACTCACCCCTGAATTCATCTCAGATGTCATCAGACACAGAAGACTCCGATGGTTTGAACATATTTGCCAAACAAGAACCTCATTAAAATAGCTTTAAAGGAAGACTTCAAAGGACAAACAAAAAGGCTACGGAAGAGGGGGAGTGACCAAGTTAGACAGGACACTGGACTCCCGTTTTAACAACAGAGCGGTGTGCCCTAGACAGGACATCCGGGGGGATAGCGAGGGGACAAACTGGCCTAGGCATTTAAGCAGTCAGTCATTCCGTATGAATGCACATTTTCAAGGGTGAAAATTCCGACCTGTCTGACAAAAGTGAATTAACAGTAGGGCAAGTGAATCTGCTCCTGCTGGTCATCTGTGTGATAACCAAGGCATTTCCAGCGTTGATTTTTGTATTAACATGTCTAATTTGTTGTCCGTTGATTATGGACAAGTAGGTTTTGACAGTTAGTTAAAGTGAACTACTGTATAGACAAGTGAATGCTTCATAGATAAATTAATAAATTTCGAGACACATTTTATGATCGTATTCCAATGACATGTCACAATATCACAGATAACAAAACATGCTTATTTGAGGTACTTACTTAGACAGGGCGGGGTTGGATTTGGTGACATTGAGGGCATTCACAAGGTCGTCCCTCTCCCTGTGAAGTTGTTGAACTTCTTTCTCCAAATCCTTCATTGTCTTCTGTAAATGGAACAACACTCTCAGTCTCAGTCTTTCTAAAATATTTGTAGCTTAAGGTCTGAGCGGCGGCTGTCGTGTCAGTTGATTTCTTTACTTTTTTCTTCATAGAACATTAGTAGGTGTTAGTATGAACATATGTACTACAAAAGAAAACATGGCATTAATGTCATATGTTACCAGTCCGTTCTTTAAAAACGCCTACTTTGTGTGTCTCAGTGGAGTTCTTGGAAACTATAACGACATTTCTGTAGAAACGATGACGTTAGTTTCACGCCAGCACAGATGTACGCGAGTGTAAATTCACTCGCCGTGAACGCATATCATTTACCCTGGTTATTCTGATACCAGTATCCTGTTTCATGAATATTACATAATTACACTGCGATATTAAATAACCAATGCTGGTGGTAGTCTTCTTGTTTTGCGACCAAACGCAGTTCCACGCTCGACAATGCCGCCATTTGTCAGTAACCCAGGGTTGACCCCTGACCAATTAGGTGCCACCAAAAGCATAGGCTAGCACGTGGGGTCAAAGGCCAGTCATAAACATGGGGTCGTTCGACATTTAGTCATCACAAATACAGATTGCAGGGCCTAGTTGGCAAAAAAACACAGGGATATCTCAAAAATAGATGTCTCTGTCAATTTGTATTAAAAATAAACTGCTTGCCGATGAAAAACGTAACATTTTATGCAAAACCAGCCTATCTGGTGACATGTCTGTTATCAATCACAAGCAGTAAGCATTTTTTTTAAACTGCAATAGTTACGAAGCTATAATCTGGCATGCAAGCTGACCTTACATGTGTGCCGTATTGCACGGGATTGTTTTATGATCGGTGAAGGGGTTGTGCCAAAAATACACTTAAAGTTTTGGCTGTCTTTCAAAATTGTTGTAACATTTTTATGAAACTGTAGCACGCCTAATATGCTTTTGTTCACAAAACAAACCTGTACGAATGTCAATAATATATTTGTGCTTACAAACATGTAAAATTAAACAAAATGCTGTTATAAATTATTTTTAAAGGCATGGAAATGTCACTAAACAACCTAGAAACTTTATTCTTTTTGGACTAAAGTATTGCTTGGTGTCTTAGGCAGAGTCTGAGATAAATTTTCTATCTTCAAAACTTTTAGTAGAAATGACTAATTCAAAACAAGCATGTCTTGGCCACCAGAGCCACCTTAAAAACACCAAATAGATTCCATTACTGGTGCATTACCATGTAGACCTTGATCTTCTTTTACAGAAGTGAAACCATCCACGAAAATATGTTTACATTAATGACAGTGTTTCTCCATGTATATGACAAGCGAGGCGGGCCGCATCACCATTTTTCTATGCCAAAATTGCCGCCACGTAACTATTTCGTGTGCCCATTTTTCATTCTTTCACAATATATTCAGCCTCGGTGAGCGATGCGAAATGACACCACAAAATTCACTTATATTTCTGCAAAATCATAGATTTGTAGCAGGTTAGGATTTATCTCTTGGAATTAACTCCATTGGACAATGTGAATGACACTTCTCAATTGTCCAATCACGGAGTATTCCCGCGGGATCCCCGGTGTCTCCAATGGTGACACTTTGAGGAGTTTTGACATACTAGAAATCCATCTAGACATTCATGTAACATGGCGCCAAAACGGTAACTGTGTTTGGGAGATACGTGGAACTCGGAAAAAAACAAAGAAAACGGTAGTTGAACTAAGATGTCTTTTGAGCTCAATTTTACTATTATAGTATGTGCCCACAATAAATCAGAATGCTGGTGTAGCTGATGTTGAATTTCTGGTTTATGACAGTGGTGGGAGTAAAAACCGTGCAGGCTAATGATACTGCGTGACTAGTCGACACTTGTGTCAAATCCGGACCCTTTTGAAGCCCAAATAAAAACCGTGCATCCTATTCACTAGTCAGCACTTGTATCGAATGCGGACCCTTTTGAAGCCAAAATAGTGACCTGGTTTGCGCTAGTCTGCGCCACAGCAGCCGAGCATTACAGCACAGCGAATAAGGAATGTGATTCATAAGATATCTTTGTGCTATATATATATAATACATGTTCCAACAAAGTTGTGCAAACAAACTTTTAGGAAAGTTGATTTGAGTGAAGTACTTACAAATGTAAACCACCGAAGTTCACATCTCATAAAAAGATACCTATTGCTCAAAACCGTGTATACTAACGGGTTATCAATAACTTGGGCTAGACAATGATGTGTTCGCACAGAAATTGGATATACTAAACAACTTACACTGTTTTATAAAAAAGGACACAATTTGATCAATGTTCTGGTGATTATTCGAAACATACTTTTGTGGCATTCCAGAAATGATTGTTTAATTAATTGCATAGCATGCTAGCAACAAATAAAATATAATCTTTGGAACATAAACCACCAATTTACCTTAATATTATAATAATTTAAAGGTGATGATGAAAGAGTCTTCAGATGATACCACTGGATGCTTCCCAGAGAAGTCGAGATGGTGTTTGATTAAACAGGTCTGCTAGGGAGTAAAGTGTAAAGCGCTTTGAGCAGTCCTTAGGACTGGATACTGCGCTATATAAGAACTTACCTTTTACTTTTTTACTGACTCTATCACCACAACCAAGTACCAGTGGTCAAGTGGAAACCACACCTCAACATGATGAAACAATCATGATTACTGACTTTTATCAATCATGATTACTACATTGTCCTTGCCAAACAATTTTGGACACGTTGAAGTTTGCTACCCACCTCATACTGCACCCGCATGGTGTCCATCTGGTCATCATTCTGTAGCATTTGACTGGCAAGTTTCTCCTTCTTTTCCAGCATATCATTGAGGCCCTGGAGCTCTCGTGACAACTTCGCCTGCCTAAGAGCATGGTCCTGCAGCGCAGAGTCGGGGGTGCCATCTGGTGAGTGCGGTGCATCACCGCTGCTGCCCCCTGGTGTTGTCGAAGCATGGTGCTGTAGCTCTTCCTCAAGAATGTCGGACAGAGCAACGTCCTTCTGCTTCTGTTGCAATGAAAATGTGCCACTCAAAAAGTGCAGGATAAATAATAATAAATATAAACAACTTCTTTTGTACCTAAGTCATTGGCAACCATTCATTGGAGCACATCTAAACAAAACAATAAGCAGTATTAAAGTTGTCAACAGATGAATGGAAATGTCAGGCAGCTAAGGTAGATACGCAAGTATAAAGGGAAGTTTTTAAATGATGGCAGGTTAAGTTTTTAAATGATGGCAGAATTATGTGTCAACTGATTGTATGCTAAGAGAGAACACATTCTTAACATGTGGAAAACTTTAAAACGAAACAGTCTACTCCTTGTGTTTTAATATGATGTTCTTTATTCTCAAATAAACACGTTGAAGGTGTACTGTGTATATATTGGCCAAAACTTGGACGAGAAACATGTTTCTTTCGTCACGCAATCTTCCCCATCTCTACTCACCCCAATGTCCTCCATCTCCTGACACAACTCCTGCAGGAGACTGACATGTTCCTCCCGCTTCCCTCCGTCCTCCTCCTCTCCAGGCTCTGTCCTGTTCAGCATCATCGTGAGACTGAGACCGGTCTTCTCTCGCAGTCTCTCCAGTTTCTCCCTGAGGCTATCCCTCGCAGTCTCCGCCACAATGAGTCGTTCACACATGTGGGTACTTTGGTCGACGGAGTCGTGCAGCTCCCGCGACAGCCGCAAGTTCTCCTCCTGGCAATTCATAAAGACATATTACAATAATCAAGAAAAGTATGTGTGTTAACGTTTTCCTCTTTGACGGCCTGCACCTCGGGTGCCAAAGTTTCAGGGATTAATCTACGATCCCACAAGTTTAACGTAACACCTTTGTACCCAATATGTCAGATTCCTCACCTTCTATAGGGTAAATTCATTGTTTGGAATGTATACTGTAATTCACGTGCGTCGAAGTCCGAACGCAGCTAAAGCTTACGTCATTACAAACGTTCTTATGAATACAGCGGCAAATCATTTTCTGCATATGACTGTGAGTTGTACTGGAACCCTGGTGACTGTAGAGTCATCACCAGAAATATGTGGCATGCCAAACTTCCCATCATGGAAGTCTCGTCTTCTAAAGTTCTTTGCCTATCTTAATACACTGCCTGTTCTGCGGCCACTGAGGTATTCTTACCATGAGGCTTGTGATCTTCTCTCTGAGTTTCTTTATGTCTTCAAAGTCACTGTAACAGGAAATGATGGATGTAACAAGGAAACAGCAGTTTAGTTACTCGTGACACATCTTTCTCTCTGTTTTCCAACTGATTGTCACAGCAGTTTCACTAATAATAACATGACGAGAATACATAATAACAACATTCCTGTAGTTGATTGTTCAACAACTGTTGCCAAATGGTAAATTAAAAAATCCAAACATAAATTTCTATTGTTTAAATCATGTTATAAATGTATGTATATTCATACAGGACCCAGTGGGTTCAATGATACACTGCCTACACAGCCTACTCGCCATCTCTCACACACCCAACCGGGAAGCAACTCTGGCCACTGGGAGCAAGATCCAGTGGGTTAGAGATAGAGACCACCGTTTCGTGAGTCCATGACAGGTTACACATTTACCCCCTGTGTGGGATCTTTTACTTCCCCTGGCACAAACACCAGCTACAAGGGACCAACGCCTTTTAGTGACTCTTCCGAAAGTCACAGGCAACGTCATGTGAACAAAATTGGAACTGAACCACCGTTCCCTTGATCGACAGACCACCACTGCCTACACGTGTTATAAACAACCACTACTCACCCATTGGTGTTGTTGCTGCTGCTGATGGTGGCTCCCTCACTCTGCAATGTCTGAACCTAAAGAAGTAAAATGACACCTAAAGTAGCCAGTTTTCAAACATATACATTTACTTACAATCCTCCATGGTTTGCCGATCTTTGGATGACTGGTGTCATCAAAAACATGTGGCATCTTGTTTTCCCACAAACAGATTCTTTATTGTCACAACTTATTATTTCACAGGCCTCAACATTAACACTGGCCCGATGCCTTTTTTGAAGCTGTTGGGCCAGTTCAGGCCATCAGTTCTTATATTTTACTGGCCCAACGGGCCACTGGTTTCTGATTCTTGAACGCCGCCGAGACGAAGCGGCGGTCACGGCATGACCGCATCGGTTATCAGATGCAGTTCGCCAGAATTCTTAGACCCGACTCAGTTATAGGACATTCTAGTCAATAATGAGTTGAAACTCCAACACTTATCATGCAGACGACGGAGAAGCCATCAAATAAATATTCTAACCACCGGCAGCGCAGGTTTTTATGAGGGGAGAGACGCCATTTTTTAAGTCCTGCCGCGTCCCTTGGACACACTTTGTGTGGTGGTTGGAAGCTGCCTCGACTTTAGAATTATGCACGCTTTTTCTTCTCTAGTTATACGAATGGAATTCAGCTTAAATTCAAATTTAACTAGTGGCTAAAGTGACAGAAACCAAATGTAACGCTGTGTCAGCAAAGGCAAGGCCACCTATTTCGGGTGGTGCCACCTAGTGAATGAACCGTGAAATAGTCTAATGCATTGAATGACCTGTACATGAAAACAGCGTCCACTCAACTACTGACTGACTGACTAGCTGTCACACTGGCCACACTTTATTTAAACTTGGCAAATACTGTATATATGCATCCACACACTTGAACAATATTACAATATTGTTAGCTTTGGACATCTCACTTTGAACAATCAATATGTGTATAGCAACTTGTAACAACTTTGTTGTTAAAATTATAAAAAAAAGACTAATAATGTTTTTCACCTCAGTATCAGCGTATTTTTGACGGTAACACAAAATCCGGGCCAGTAACTTTCACAGGCAGGCCACTAACTTTTCAAATCTACTGGTCCCATGGGCCAGTGGATTCAAAACCTTAATATCAAGGCCTGTTTCACACATTTATTATTGACTGATACGCCAATTACTGCACCGGGAAAACTGCATGAGCAGAACTTTTGAAAATAAATTTATATTTTTCAATATAAATTTACACATATATACTACAATTTTTTTTAAATTGTAACATTTTTAGTGTGCCTTTTTGGACCAAAGACCAAAGTAAAACAAACAGTGACAGAACTCTCAATATCTACGTGTACGAAAGGTTTTGTCACCTGACAAAACATAGACTGCAATTATTTGTCTAACAGTTCTCTGTTCACTCAGACCTCAGTCCCTATGTACCCCTGTTTTATTAGCAGCACAGAACAAAATTGCTAACTGAGTTAAGCTAAGTTATTTTTATATAAAAATGCAGACGACAACACCGTGCACCTACCAGCTGTTTTAACCGCAGGATCTCTGCGGCGTGCGGGTCACGGTTGACGATAGGTTTGTTTTTGATTTTGCGGGCTCTGTCCGCATACCGCATGGTGCTGAGAGTCTCCTCCATGTTGGAGTCAGCGGGACTAACGCATGCGATCATTAGTGTGAGGCTATTGCCCCCCAGGGAGTCTGAAACATCCAGCGGTAGCGATGCTTTCAAGTGTTTCACTGCGGTGACATTATGGTTCATCCGACTTCATTTTGATGAAATTTAGTACAGTTGTTTGATTGAACAGGTCTACCAGAAAGTACAGTGCATTGAACAGTCCTGAGGACAGGATATTGCGTTATATAAGAACTAACCTTTTTTCACATAAAAAGTGCAAATTATAAAACTGCATTCAAAATGTTACGCTTGCCATCGGGCTAGCATATCTTAGTGGATGCTAGAAAGGCTTGGTTTTTTTGTAAAATTAATTTGAAATGATACGAACAAAAAATAAAATAGATGAGGCACTTTTTAGAAAAAGGTTATAGAATAACGTGTCATTCCATGTCAAATCAATCAATTTTAGGCCGTGTTTGCATCACACGACTCAAATTTTGATAAAATTTAGCATAGGTGTTGGCTCACATGAAAAAACATAAACTGCAAATTCAAAAAATCTAGGTAAAATATTATTGAAGCTATAGACCGATCATTGAACTTTGACCTGATTCGCATACTGATCATTACATTAATGTCCATAACTAACTGCTAATAAAACTAGAAAAACAAGTAAGATACCATGTAAGTCAGGTAATTGGCCAATTCACATAAGTTTATTTTAACAATCTATCTCGATTGTGTCACCATTTGTTGTAAAACTATATATATGTAATATATATATGTAAAATATATATATAATATATATATATAAAATACTATAAAATGAGAGGTAAATTTACCTTGCAGCAAACGAGTGAGTTTAGAATCGCGGTAAGGAATATGGTTTCGTTTTTGGGATTCATCGCCGAGGGCACTGATCACATTTCCAAGGGCTAGCAACCCCAGGTTAATGTTGACCCCTACAACAAAGAAACACATTGAGAGTGTGGAGGCATTCAAATGTGCCCCGCCACAGGGAATCTGTATTAAGGTTCACATATTTATTATTCTGCACACAAGAAAAAAATAGCTGTTCCAGTCATGTCCATGTCAGTTTTTTATTTTGGCTGAAATACATAACTTCCAATCTCATCTTTCAAAGTCCAGGTTATTTTCCTCGACAAATAATCCAAAACTAGTAAAATACCATATGTATTAACAACCTGTAGATATTATTCATGAGTCAAAATTATTTTGTTTCTGAAAATATTGGTATTTTAAAGTTTGCTTAAATTTTAGCAATAAATCAAAACTACCAAAGAAATTTCAACAAATTAGCTAACATTTTAAAGCTCATTATTTGTGCAACCCAAAAAGGTAAAAAAAATCCATTTATCAATTTTGCGACTAATACACACTTGTACTTTGCTGTGGCTGGTTAAAAGTCAAGTAGTCGTGTACTCACTGGGTCCTTGCTATTATGTGTGTTGACATCCGGGTATAAATAATATTCCTATGTGGTTCCCCGTCTTTACGAGCTATCAAACTACCTCAACTTGTTGGCCGTTCTCAACTAAACGGCCATTTTCTTGGAATAACATTTAACGATGATGAAAATGTGTTAATTAGACCATTAGTAAAGGAACAGAGTCACAACAGTTTGTTTCATTGTGTTGACTGTTCAGTTGCGGAGCTATGATCACTTATCAGGACATTATTATCTGCTGCACGCAATGCCGTAATTGGTGAAACTAAATGGACATGAGAACACATTTTAAAGGAAAAGACATGCAACAGTAATCATTGTTGCCCTTGGTTTGTTGCTTCATGGGGGCATGATATCAGTTTCTTTTAACGTTTACTCTTGACAGACCTTCTTTGAAGCGATCGCCCTGTGCCATAGTCCTCTTTGCACGTTCCGACCCTGCCAGATCTACAAGGTGGAACTTGGCCTTGACGAAGTCGTTGCTAAAAGGACAAACAACAATATTGATTACATAGCAAAGAACGGCTATCACCACACACCAGGTAATATATTGACAGTGTTCTAGTGAAACATCGTTGTTGAAAAAGCTAGTTTTACAGGAAACTAAAACATATGTTTCTACTTCGTGTCTTTACAGTGAGTTTTGTGTAACTTACAGCTGGAATATCACTGAAGTGGTTATGCAAGAAATTGTAAGCACTCTTTTTTGTATCAAGTCATTTTGTCCAAAAAATTTACTTACGAGGTTTCATGAGAAAATGATCAATATGTGCCACATTGCAATGGGCACCTCTAAGATATATTTCGGCAGTATGGAGTTTTGAGCAGCATTTAAGTTTTACAATATTATTAATGTCATCTGTGTACGTAAATTTGTTGTTGAAGTTATTGAACTGACCCACCCAAAGAATACAAGTTTCAGACAAACAAAATCACGTTTACGTTTCAATTCACAGGTAGTTCAATCCAAAACAAACATAAAAAAATTGCATTATTCAAACTGGTAGTAAAGTTTATTGTTCTTATAAATGTGGACAAGAAATCAATATTTTCACCCTTGCAAGTATATTTAGGCTTTTCCGCAGTTTCATTAAATTTACCTTATGGTCCACACCTTTGCGGCCGGTTATGTGCTAGCAACTTTACGAGCGTATGAATTGTTTGAGCTGTAGCTCAATAAACCATAGAATTATACAGTAAAAAAGTAAATTCTTATATACAGTGCAGTATTCAGTTCTTAGGACAGCTCAAAGCGCTTTAATCTTTATACCCTGGCAGACCTGTTCAATCAAACAAATCTCTATTTCTTCAGTCATGCTGCAATTAATGTGCGAAGAATATTTGTACACAAATATCCACCACTGTTTATAGCCAGGTACTCATCCATGCCACTACGTGAATTTGAGCAATATAGAGTGAACAAACTTGCCATGATATACTTTATTATTTAATTATCTGTAGAATTACTCTAGTAACGCCTCCTGGTGTATGTTGGCAGCAACTACTATGTGATCAAGTCAGCCGAGAGGTGCCACAGCAGTTTGTGGCTTCACCGCTAAGATAATGGAATCCTTCCTTTTATATTAAATAATTAGTCCTTCAAGTATCCTAGTATATGTAAATTTGGGTTTTGAGTTCTATACCCACATTATAATATGATCGGTACGTGTTAGTGTTAGGTTGATTTCTTTAAATTTATTGGAATAATTATGTCGTAATATAGGCATAGTGATACTAGATAGCTGAGGGGTCACTACTTTTAATTGGGGGTTTCGCGGGAAATTGTGGCAGAGCGAAGCAACATGAGGTTGGGACCAGTCAAGTTTTTGCTATTGCTGCCGTTGAAAAATATATAAATCTGTGAGTACCAATATTTCATTTAATATGGGTACAATCATCCAGTGACGTTTGAAACATTGTTGTGGTGTTATATGGCTAATGACTAGCAACAGTGCAGGGTATTTGTCAGTATTTATACCGTTGCTCTCGTGGTGGCCAACCCTCTAGCTAGTTCACAGATCTGCTTAATTTCAGTCACCAGCTAACATCTTGATTGCCAGTTTTATATTAGCAGGTACTTAAACAGTGCAGGTGCAAGCCGTGTGGTGCAGGTGCAGGCCGTGTGGTGTATCGTTTAGTGTAATGGGTACTTTCAACTTGTGATGCTGCTGTATATGAGCGATGTGGTCCAGTTAAGCAATCCCTAATTATATGGGCCGATATTGCCTTTTGAGTTAGATGGTAGTTGTTAAGAATATACAGTGAGGTTAAAGTAACTATCTAGTTGCACCAGTACAGTTGTTGCGGTATAATTCATAGCCAGCAAACTAAGGCATTGGATTTTTAGTATATGTACCAGATCCCCTTTTACTGTAAGACCGGATGTGGGCATCAGTTTGATCGCTAGGGGTCAGCAGTAATTCACCCAATGTTTATCACTGACGATACGGTCCCCATTATATCACTATATATGGATGATGTGTTTGTAGACAAACGTGTTTACTTTATAGCAGTTACCAACATGACACCTTTCATTAGATAACTGTTCTGCCGTGGATCCCTGCAGAAGGTATATTTAATGTAGTATTGATATATACATTATATCTGGGGTTCTTGTGTATGTATTTGTCTTTGTGATATTGTCATAAATATATTGTAATGGCAATATTGATTCAGACCTTTGCTAGTTTCTGACAATAGATAGTTACATGTATGTTTTACTCTTAACCATTATTTATTATGGCATGAGAAGCTACATAATTGTAATTACCTGTGATAGATGTTTTCATAATGTACTAGGTTTATTACAACAGGTTGATGGCAGTGAAATGTACATTTATGTTTGGTAAATGTCTACAAAAGATATTGTTATTCTGTGCGTCGTGTTGAAGACACGATTGGCTGGGATTATTATTCCTGTGTGTGTTTTGTTGTATATATGTATGTGTTTATTGTAACACACGTTATTGTAACATATGTTATTGTAACACATGTTATTGTAACACATTTTATTGTAACACATTTTATTGTAACACATGTTATTGTAACACATGTTATTGTTACAGGGTCTTGTTTGCGGAATAAAGCATTAAATTCTGAACCGTCTCATATCGTGACAATATCTTCAGATATCTAGTTATATGGATTGTTAGATATGTATAAGCAATAGAGCATAGTAAAATATATCATAGAACACATCTATAACACATAATATTGTACAGGAAACAATAAAAAGTATCGTATAAATAGTGGAGTGTCATGTAGTTATTAGAGTATTTGACTCTCAGTTGAGATGTTCTGGGTCTAAATATTGTTGGTGCTCTTTCAAATCTTGGGCCAGTTCGTTTATTCTAGGTTGCTCCAGTTCACTCTGCTGTATCAACGATAGTTCTAGACAGAGGTGAATATTTGTGTATTGTTTTTGTGCAGTAATGGCTGAATTCTTCCCAGAGATCTAAGTTCAGATGGTGTTCGAATGAACATGTCCGCCAGGGAGTAAAGTCTAATGTGCAGTGCCAAGCACTGGATACTGAACTATATCAAAACTTAACCGTTTAACTTTTTTCATAGAAACTTAACCAATACTTTTTTTTTTTTAGAATCTAGACATTATAGAATTAATTTTCTCTAACAGGTTCCACTCACCTATCCAGCTTACTGGTGCGATCTACATGAATTGTGAAAATTGCGTGGGATCGACTAGAGACGCTGTTCATCGCCGTTGCGCCGGTTGTACGACTGAGTGCACCCTTCGTCAGCACGGCCAACAGGTCGTCTTCACCGCAGACATCACGCACCAGTAAACCTGTCAACTACAGACATCACGCACCAGTAAACCTGTCAACTACAGACATCACGCACCAGTAAACCTGTCAACTACAGACATCACGCACCAGTAAACCTGTCAACTACAGACATCACGCACCAGTAAACCTGTCAACTACAGACATTAAGCACCAGTAAACCTGTCAACTACAGACATCACGCACTAGTAAACCTGTCAACTACAGACATTATGCACCAGTAAATCTGTCAACTACAGACATTACGCACCAGTAAACATGTCAACTACAGACGTCACGCACCAGTAAACCTGTCAACTACAGACATTACGCACCAGTAAACCTGTCAACTACAGACATTACTCACCAGTAAACCTGTCAACTACAGACATTACACACCAGTAAACCTGTCAACTACAGACATTACGCACCAGTAAACCTGTCAACTACAGACATTACGCACCAGTAAACCTGTCAACTACAGACATTACGCACCAGTAAACCTGTCAACTACAGACATTACGCACCAGTAAACCTGTAAACTACAGACATTACGCACCAGTAAACCTGTTAACTACAGACATTACGCACCAGTAAACCTGTCAACTACAGACATCACACACCAGTGAGCAACTAAAAAATTCTGTGCTTTCTTAAAAAAATCCAAGCCAGAACCGAC
Source organism: Paraescarpia echinospica (assembly GCA_020002185.1). Taxonomy (NCBI): domain Eukaryota; kingdom Metazoa; phylum Annelida; class Polychaeta; order Sabellida; family Siboglinidae; genus Paraescarpia; species Paraescarpia echinospica. The sequence goes on from CM034543.1 coordinate 7,028,703, forward strand.
TTACAACTGTGCCCTGCCGCAGTGGACCAGGTATTAAGTGGCACAGGCCTATTCTGCACATGATCCAAAAATAGATGTCTGTGTCACGTCCAATAATTTTGTTATTTTAGCAAAAATGCAAACGTAATAATCTCGTCTTGTAACCTTATGTCCAGTTTATTTTATCAACAAATATTCCTGAATTAAGAAAATGGATGCATTCACACAAACTCACATATATATGAAGAAACGATAAACGATGTGTCAATATGACTTCGTTTTTCAAAATGTCACTTTTTTAAATGTTGCTTCAATTTTAGCTATAAATGAATTTGTCCCAAAGTGTGGTACCTTGATGCCGCCATTCGGGTCTTCACGGATGATCACACCCTCTGTGTCTTGTTCAGCCCTCGGGGTCAAAAGGTCAACCAGTGTCTCCTTGTACAGCTGGACAGGCAGGAAACAGACGGAGTCAGTACTCAGCAGGGTTGGGGTCAGACACAAGTACTTTAGGTCAGACACACATACTTTGGGTTATGTACAAGTGCTTTGGGTCAAGTACAAGTACTTTAGGTCAGACAAACGTGCTTTAGGTCAAGTACAAATACTTTTCAGTCCTAATGATCAACAACAACACTATTATTTAGGTGCCTATTATTAACATTTTTAAATATGTAGTATCAATGATATAGATATAATGAGGACAGGCATTCAATGCTGTCCACCACATCGGCAGAACAGTAGAGAAGTATTATATTCTATTCTAAATACTCAAGTTATGTACTTGAAATGTACTTGATATTTTGGCAAGTGCAACTGACCAAGTACAAGAACTTGTCATTACCAAAACCCAAGTATAAGTACTGAAACAATGTACTTAAGCACAAGTCCAAGTACTTTGATCCCAACCGCAGTGGAGAGTAATGGAGAGGAAAAACAGAGGAGAGTGAAGATGGTTGGCAGAGACAGCAGTGCAAGAACAGTGAGGGGGAGACAGGGGAGAGTGGAGATGGTTGGCAGAGACAGCAGTGCAAGAACAGTGAGGGGGAGACAGGGGAGAGTGGAGATGGTTGGCAGAGACAGCAGTGCAAGAACAGTGAGGGGGAGACAGAAGAGAGTGGAGATGGTTGGCAGAGACAGCAGTGCAAGAACAGTGAGGGGGAGACAGAAGAGAGTGGAGATGGTTGGCAGAGACAGCAGTGCAAGAACAGTGAGGGGGAGACAGGGGAGAGTGGAGATGGTTGGCAGAGACAGCAGTGCAAGAACAGTGAGGGGGAGACAGGGGAGAGTGGAGATGGTTGGCAGAGACAGCAGTGCAAGAACAGTGAGGGGGAGACAGGGGAGAGTGGAGATGGTTGGCAGAGACAGCAGTGCAAGAACAGTGAGGGGGAGACAGGGGAGAGTGGAGATGGTTGGCAGAGACAGCAGTGCAAGAACAGTGAGGGGGAGACAGGGGAGAGTGGAGATGGTTGGCAGAGACAGCAGTGCAAGAACAGTGAGGGGGAGACAGAGGAGAGTGGAGATGGTTGGCAGAGACAGCAGTGCAAGAACAGTGAGGGGGAGACAGGGGAGAGTGGAGATGGTTGGCAGAGACAGCAGTGCAAGAACAGTGAGGGGGAGACAGAAGAGAGTGGAGATGGTTGGCAGAGACAGCAGTGCAAGAACAGTGAGGGGGAGACAGGGGAGAGTGGAGATGGTTGGCAGAGACAGCAGTGCAAGAACAGTGAGGGGGAGACAGGGGAGAGTGGAGATGGTTGGCAGAGCACAAGAACAGTGCAGAGGAACAGTGAGGGGGAGACAGAGGAGAGTGGAGATGGTTGGCAGAGACAGCAGAGCAAGAACAGTGAGGGGGAGACAGAGGAGAGTGGAGATGGTTGGCAGAGACAGCAGAGCAAGAACACTGAGGGGGAGACAGAGGAGAGTGGAGATGGTTGGTGGAGACAGCAGTGCAAGAACAGTGAGGGGAAAACTCAAAAATTAAGGATCAGTATCGAGGCCAGCCTCACTCCGGACATACAGGGAAACAAGAGGGGAACAACAATCTAAAAAGCTCGAGCCAGACTTTTCAGAAGGTTAATAACTATAGATTATCATCTAAAATCAACCGCGATGACACCCTGCAGCAACCCTTGTGGGAATCAGGGGCTTAGCCAGAGACCAGTCTGCCAGTCTTTAGGACTGGATGACTGGAGGAATTTAGAGTGGGTCAGCTGGCCACTAGAGTAACTAATAGTTTCAAATCTAGGGGCCCACATTAATGAAGTCCTATCATTAGCACAACTGGTGGTGAAACAAATCAAGTGGAGCAGTATTAATAAAATAAATGGCTCAAATGACACTGGTTTATCATTGGAAAAATTAAACCGGCCAAAAATGGCTGTGATTGACTTTGATGGCTTCCACACAGGCCATTCACACATTAAAAGGCAACATTTTTGTTAATTCAAAACTGGCAAAAAAATGTATGCGACGGTATATTCACCTCGAGGTATGAGACGCGGATAACGAAGTTGTAGCTCTCCTTTGCTGCCTCTATGCCTTCAAAGAGCTCTTTGATCACTCGAGGTATCACTCCCACCTCGTCCTCCGTGCCAGAGTGGGTGCCCCAGCCGCCCCCCATTGAATGCGTCTTGCCACTTCCCGTCTGGCCATAAGCCAGAACGGTCGCATTGTAGCCTACAATAGACATCCTACGTCAGTAACGTTTTCTACGTTAGACACGTACACAGCAGGATGTCCAACCATTAAAATAGTTGTCCATTGTTAAATCAATAATTATTATATCAGATTGCACCTTTACAAAATGCATGGATGTTTAATTGAATGACAGCGGCATAGCAGCAGGTAATCAGACAATGCCACGTTCAGGACAAGACCGCATCCAATTATAAATGTTATTATGCCATCGTCGAGCACAATTTGAGTTAGACTTTGAAAAACTGCCGGCCAGCAAGATAGGCAGATTTTTAAAAAGAAAATAATGGAAAGCTTGTCTAGTATCCAAGTCACCATCTTTCCAGGCATATTTATATTACAAAAATATTGTGTCTTAGCACATTTTTGAGGCCCAAAGTGCTACCCGGTTTGCATCAGCCTGCGTCGCTGCAGTTGCTCTTTGGGCTTTAAAAGTGTGCTAAGATGCACTATTTTTTTGAAATGGGATAATGTTAAATGATGTCAGTAACATGAGGTATACAAAATTAGGCAAAAATATTGCCGTAACGACGAAGGCGAGCTGAGCCGGTGTGTCAATAATGGAAACATTTGTGTACAACCGAACGGGAAATATAATGTAAGCGTGGTACAAAAACAAGTTGGAAAAACAATAAAATGTCGAGCTGATCAATGCTGATTAGGGCGGTCCTTATTTCTGAAGTTTTTAAATGTCATCTTCTTACCCTCTGATTTTGTTCCAATGTATAAAATATAATTTCTCACAAAATATGAGCACATTTGAACAATATTTAGAGGTAGCTCAATGATGTTGAAATTTAGGATATTTCCTAAGCGGCAGCCAACATATAATTAGGGCGGGTTGCATTGATAATAATATGAAACTGAGATTCAGAACATAATTGTGCATGCTCTTATCCTAAACAATGGATATACCATGTATACATGTATCAGTTGATGATCATGACATGCTCAATAGACAATACACCCCCCCCCCGACAGACTGCACTGCAGACATGTTGACATCAAGACTTGCATACATGACAGGTGCTGACAATACATTGTTTGCAAAGGAGAAGCAGGTGGCAGATAGACGGGGTCACATGCTTGCTAGACGTTGTTGTATGGAAGATACCCTAAAGAGAGAGTGCCACAGTAGAACTGGTTTCGTCTGGCAGCAGCTCATCAGCTGACGATAATGACGACAATCACAATGTAGCTGAGCAGGAGGTTGAAGGGGGCCGTTGGCGGCTTTGTGACGTCCGTGAAGAGAAAGAGAGTTCAAAAAACTGTCATTACACCACAGTTGGCAGCTGCACTGGACAGGACAACGGTATCAGACCGCAAAGCAACATTTGGCATTGCTGAAACAGCCAAGAGTATAGGTCAGAATCTTGACAGCCTTGCCCTTAACAGATCATCGATTCGCCGAATGAGAATAAAAAATTGTGTTCAGCGAGCAGCAAGTCTCAAGGCAGAGTTTCGAGGTCAGGTGCCCCTGGTTATGCATTGGGACAGCAAACTTCTACCTGATTTGACGGGCAAAGAAAAGGTTGATCAGCTCCCGATACTCGTCTCTGGTAAAGGAGTTTCTCAGTTGCTCAATGTCACCAAACTTCCATCTGGAACAGGCGAAGCCCAGGCTGCAGCAGTCTTCGAAGCCGTGGAGGACTGGGACTTGGTTAACAGAGTTCGAGCTATGTGCTTCGACACTACCAGCTCAAATACTGGTTGGCTGGCTGGTGCTTGTGTCCTCTTGGAGCAAAAGCTTGGTAAGGAGCTTGTCACTGGCCTGCAGACATCACATCATGGAACTCATCAATGGCTCAGTATTTCAAGTGTGAATGGGATCCACATCTACTCTAGAGGTGTCACTGTTCAAGCGGTTTCAGGAATACTGGGAGTTCATTGACCGAGGCAAATATGAAACGGGAATTGAACGTGAAGATGTGTTAAACTGCCCGCTGGATGCCCATGGTCATCTACGCTCTCAAGATCTGGATGTTTCGAGCACAGTTCATACTCACCCCAAGAGAGGAAAAAGGGCTGCATGATGTGTGCGTATTTGCTGTACATGAGTATCTGAAGGAGTGGAATACTGCTCCACAAGCAGCAAGTGCTGTATGTGTGTATCTGAAGGCGTGGAATACTGCTCCACAAGCAGCAAGTGCTGTACGTGTGTATCTGAAGGCGTGGAATACTGCTCCACAAGCAGCAAGTGCTGTACGTGTGTATCTGAAGGCGTGGAATACTGCTCCACAAGCAGCAAGTGCTGTACGTGTGTACTGCTCCACATGCGTACGTGTGTATCTGAAGGCGTGGAATACTGCTCCACAAGCAGCAAGTGCACCGTACAATGACTTTCTGCTGCTGAAGTCCCTGCTTGACTACTCAACCATCCACGCAACTATCTCGAGAGCTACATCAGATAAGCTCGCCTAGCACTTGTGGTATCTATCAGAATCACTTGTTGGGTTGGCTTTTTTTGACCGCCAGGTCAGTTCTTCAACAAAGATGCTGATTGTTAGCGCTATGAGAGAGCAGGATCCTACTCCATCTCATACAAAGAAGGTTACTGTCACCTTCAAATCTTTCCGAGAGAAGAAGCTGGAAGATTTTGTCTCGCTGAAGTCTGCTGCATTGTTTGAACTGATGGCGCTTCCAGATGGATTTCTCCAAGTCGATCCAGCTATGTGGGAGGAACGAGAGGTCTTCAAGCAGGCTAGAGAGACAGTTTGTACAATGAAAGTCGTGAATGACCATGCTGAACGCGGAGTTGTTCTGATTCAAGAATTCAGCGGCCTCCTGACCAAAAGCGAGCCCCAGCTTCAGTTCTTGCTGCAAGTTGTTGAGGAGCACCGCCATGCCTACCCAGACAGCAGGAAACAGACTTTAACAGGACAAAGTGGACAGTGAGAAACAAGTGTCATACACATAGAATCTGTTGCTTGAACTTGGCCCACATTGAGGCGATAACAGGATGAATCTGAACACAAACTGTGGTTTTATTATGTGAACCATGTATGCCACTAAGACATTACTTATTCATGACAATATTTCATGACATTAATGCAATTCAGTTTATTGGTTTTCTAATTTGTCATTACTTGGAAATTAGCAAACTGCTCATAACTGAATACATTGTCTCAAACTCCGAATATTGTGAACTTTGAGGCATTTGAGCTACCCCTAGATATAAATATTTTGTCTTCTCTCTTTGTCTCTTGAGTCTTTTTTATCATAAGGAACAATTCTGGGGGGTAAGAGCATGAGAAATATAATTTCATTTTTTTTCTGATTTCTAAGAACCACCCTAATGCTGATAGATCGAATGAGTTTTGTTTCGCAGTGCTGGCACTTCCAGCAAGTTCCGCTGAATGTGAAAGAGGCTTCAGCACTGTGAAACGAATAAAGAGTTCAAGACGTTTCGAACCGCATGAAGTCGACCAGTATCAGCTATCATCACCATCCAGCTTCATTCACAGACATGGCTGACTTCAAACGCACATCAGCTATCCAACTGTGGAATACATCTAGTGCGAGGATGCCCAACTTCAAATCCGAGTTGGACCCGACAGTTAGTCACTGTCCGAGTCCAGCTCGGATTTAGCTGGAGTCACTGTCACTGACTGGAGCGAGTTTCTCTGAGTCTGACCGTCCCACTACTCCTGTAGATAATGGCAACAGTTCTGAGTAGACCCCTGCAGACATTCGTGTTGTGATGTTTGTGATCATTTGCAACATTGATGTTTTTCTGTCAACAATAAACTGTTGCGTATGTTGTCATTTTATAATCGCTGATTCATTAATCTTAATATCATAACTTAATATGCAGAACAGACTTGGCCTGAACTAGTATATTAATAATTGCCATGCGTTACACCTGTAAATGTATATTACTCGTGTAATTATGTTAATATTTAGACCACCAACTTTTGTGTGGGACCACCAACTTTTTTAGCTAAGGTGAAGAACACTGTTAGGCACCACGTTCTCCACAGCCTCAGTCTATTCAACATGTGTGTTTATGAAATTTGCATTATACGGCTGTATTACACAGGGCATACTACAAACATGTGTAATACAAATGTTCACTACACCGTAATGTGAATAACTATAAAGGTGGGTTTATATGAAGCAAGTCACATGTATGCGATGGACAGATCAATGCACATGATCAAATTGCAGCTTGATCATGCCATGTAAACTGTCTGTTGCTATTACACATCGCAGCAACATCATCTGAAACACAACTCACAAAGGTGCAATATATGTGCCTTTTTCTATCAATATGTACAATAATTCAGCGTATGCATGCATAATAATCACGAACCAAGAACCATGACTATGGTAGTGACCACTCAATTATTAACAACTTAACTTTAATACAGGACCAAAATTATACCTGTTTAGCTTTACATAAAACCATGTTAAATAAACCACGACCACATGTTGTGCCTGCCTTGCCTTCAAAGATAATAATTATTTTATCAAGCTGTACCTTTGAATATTCCCTTGACGAGATGTGAGACTGCGTTCTCGTAGACGTCATGCTGCGTGGAGTCAGGGGCAAAGACATAGTCATAAGTGAATGCTTTGTCTGCCCCAACGATCACTTGTGACTCCCCTCGCACAAAGCGCAGACACGTCTGACAACCATCGGCCAGTTCCCGCGGCGACATCGGTCGACACCGCAGCGCCACCTTCACTGGAATCACTTTGTTGTTGCTCATCTCTCTGCAAGTTCCAAATTCACTGGATGATCACAAAAAAGGTAAGTTCTTATATAGTGCAGTGTCCTATCCTCAGGACTGCTCAAAGTGCTTTACACTTTACTCCATGGCAGACCAGTTCAATCGAACACCATCTCGGCTTCTCTGGGAAGCTTTCAGTCACGCTTCAGTTAATACGTGAAGACTATTCGTACACAAATATCCACCACTGTATATAACCAAGTACTCATTCATACAGCCAAGTGAACTGGAGCAACGTAGAGTGAACAAACTTGTCCAAGGTTCTGAACCTGTGGAATCTACACCTCTTGATTTGCACACTGGCTATTCTTTTGCATACTGTATTGTTGCTTTGCATTAACAGTTAACCATATATTTCCCTCAGGTAATTTTTTTTTAGGATTCCATAGAATATCTACAGGAAATATGCCATTGGATTTTTGCGCAATTCTGTAGAATATCAGGACTATAGATTTTCTATAGTTAGTGCAATTTCTAAAGTATTCTATAGAGTATTCTGCAGAATTGGACAAAAATCCCATGTCATATTTCCTATAGCATATTTTCTCCAGAATTCTATACATTGTTTTGCCAAGGGTTTGTAGTATGTAGAAGGCATGTACTCGCATTTCAATGAAAACATGTTATTATATTAGGTTTGGGCTTAGCTGACAACCAGGAGCATAGGTCAATGAGCGTTTGATTTGTATCCATGCAGGAGCAGTCTTGGCTTGGTTAGGGAATAGGTTCGACACAGATCTTTGTGGCAATTTTATATGTAGCTGTTTAGGTTGCCTAATTTAACTTGGCTATAATAAAGCACTCACCATTTTAGTGTATTCTGTGGTATAATACATAATATATCCAAGTTGCCTCAAAGCCAAAGAATGAGAAGAGATGTGATCCAAACAAGTACAGTGATTAAGTTTATTATTTTAAAATAAATATTAACAATACATGACATTTTGATCCTAGGTCCGGCATATAGACCTACTTGTGAAGACTCAAGTATCATTATTAATTCCAAGCCTACTATCATTATTGAATTTGAAGTTCTTCTCTGATCGGTCGAGTCAGAGTTCAGTCAAAACGACAGAAGGATTACAATCAACTCGCGGCGTAACCTATAAGCCCTAAGTAGGGAGGTCGGAAGAAATCATGCAAACGCGTTTGCATTGGGACGCAATGCTAAATCGCCTATGTTTAAAAAATTGTAAGTCCTTTGATTTATAAAGACTGATCATATATTTTATACGAAGTGGCTAGCGCTCCGGATCCGTAAGCGTAATTTCTCAGCTATTGGTCCGGCACTTTTCTGCAATGTATGCGCAGTAAGTGATAATGGTAACGGCAATGTCTTGTAAGGTTGCTGTCGGGGACGCATTTAGTAGTCATTGTGATTTAGAACTTTTGGCCTATAATATACGTTTATTTTACGAATGTTATACCGTTATAATATACGATGATGTTGCTTTACTACTTGTTACCTATTGGTTTTGTAGTCGTTGCGAGGCCTCGTGAGATGTGTCTTAACTTGGAGTGATTTTGTTCAAATTTCGGATTCTAGCTTTTCTTACCAAAGACTTTCACCAAACTGATTTATTCAAAAATCTAAGAGATGAGGGGAACACATTTCAGGAACTTTTGTTGTGTTCACATGGAATCACCCATATAGCGAATTATCTTACGGTGTCCTCTTAGACTTAGTAGTAGCAGAGCCACTGTTACTGTTAATTATATTATATTTATAGTCATCGCCCGAGCTATAGCCAAACCATACAGCGTCCGGCAGGCAGTGCCTGAACTGTACTAGCGTCCTGTACTGTATAGTAGATACGTCCGGCAGTCAGTCAGTCAGTGCCGGACCTATAGTAGATTCGCACGGCGTCCGGCAGTCAATTAGTGCCTGAGCTATTGCAGGTTCGTACGGCGTCCGACAATCAGTGCCGGAGCTGTAGTCGATTTATACGTTTTCCAGCAGTCTGCCGGAGCTACAATCACTGTCCGGTAGTCGGCACTGTTGCTATTGTTTACCGGTAGTTTCGCATTGCGCATGCGCAAATGAAGTGCCGGAGCTATAGGTACTTTACAGTATGTCCGGGTCCGGACCAATAGCAACGGCCTATTTTATATCAAAAGAAACATAAATATGTCTTCTTTGTGATAAAAATACCTGCTTTTGCGAATTCGTAATGCTTCGTTCAGATACTCGTGATGAAACAACGACACCCACTGAAATTTTGTTTCGTTGCGTACGCAGCCATATTTAATCTCGTGGAAGGGCGGTGTTTTTCATAAAATCACGTACTCGCGTTATTACCCGCCATGCTATGTTTGGCGATATGGTTGAAATCGCAAAATGATGCTCTTTCTTTTGGCGTGTTTCTTATACGAATTGAAATAAAATTAAGAAAAATATGATCTGTTGAACATTGGTCATATTTAGAGAGGATCTAAGGTATGAACAGCTTGCGGAAACTCTGGCAAACTACACCTGTGCTATTTAGTAATGTATAAACGTAATATTAATGCAAATTTGGCAGAGATACACCTTTCCCCATTTTTGCCCCAAGCTCGAACGTAACGGTACCCCATGTCCGGCAACGAATTTATTCTATTATCGCTCACATACCCGGCGTACACATTATTACAATCGTCATATCGTGTATTCTGAATTTGTGTTTTAGCCATGCATTTGTTATTCGTGTTTACATATGCACAGACATGCTATCAGGTATTACATGGTGGACGTTATATTAATATTTTAAGTTTATTTTCATGTTATATGAAATGTTATTTTCATGTTATATGAAAAAGATATAAATCAAATAAAACAGAATCCCAAGAAGTTCTGGCAATATGCGCAGGCAAAAATGAACACAAGAATGGGAATACCGAACTTAATAAAAAGCAAAGACAAGGATGATCTGACAAAGACAGATTTGGAAAAAGCACAGGTATTGGCAAATCATTTCTCTTCCGTATTTACGAGAGAACCAGAAGGAGACATTCTGGAGGAGCCAATAAGATGTCATAACAAAGTTGAATCTGGCACTATCACTCCATCGATAGTGGCTTTAAAGCTAAAGAAACTAAAAATATTCAAATCACCAGGACCTGACGGCCTCCATCCTCGTGTACTAAACGAATTGGCAGAGAGTATTAGCACTCCACTATCCAAAATTTTTAACACGTCACTGAAAACAGGCATACTACCCAAAGACTGGAAAATAGCAAACATATCTGCAATTCACAAGAAAGGAAACAAAAATCTAGCACATAACTACCGGCCAATCAGCCTAACGAGCATAGTAGGGAAAATAATGGAAGGCATAGTTAGAGATACCATCACTAAACATTTGAAAGATAATGACCTGTTGAGCGACAAACAATTTGGATTCATCAAAGGGCGGTCTACAGTTCTCCAATTACTTAAAGTACTCGATTCATGGACTGAGACACTAGATAACGGTGGATGTATTGATGTAGTATATTGTGATTTTATGAAAGCATTTGACAAAGTCCCACATCTACGACTTATAGAGAAACTCCAGAGCTATGGAATTCAAGGAAATATTCTAAGCTGGGTTGCAGCTCTATTGGCCCACAGAACACAACGTGTAAGGGTCAATAATTCTTTTTCAAATTGGCATGATGTCATCAGCGGCATACCACAAGGATCGGTGATTGGTCCCTTACTTTTTGTTATATTTATTAATGATTTACCGGATGTTATAAAGAGCTCCGAAATATTCCTGTTTGCGGATGATATGAAACTCTTCCATCCAATTTACACCACTGAAGATTGCACAAAGCTTCAACAAGATCTTACCCATGCAGAACATTGGACATACGAATCTCTTTTAAAGTTCCACCCAGACAAATGCAGCCATATGAGAGTAGGATCATCAACAATAAGAAACGACAGCTACACACTGGGACCTAATCATATAACGCTGGCAAGTACGGATAAGGTGAAGGATATTGGCGTCACTTTTGACTCATCACTAAACTTTGAGGCACATATGTCGGAAAAAATTAATAAAGCCAATTCAATGATGGGGATAATTCGTCGCACTTTTGATTACATGGATGAACAATGTTTTTCTACTGTTTTTAAATCTCTCGTCCGCCCACATATTGAATATGCAAATCAAGTATGGGCTCCATTCTTAATGAAACACATTACAGCTCTTGAAAATGTTCAGCGTAGAGCAACCAAATTAATTCCAGGCTTTAAAGATCTTGAATACAATGAACGTCTGCAAAGACTAAAATTACCAACTCTGTCATATCGTCGCCTCAGAGGAGACATGATTGAAATGTATAGGATTTTAACAGACAAATATGATACAGCTGTGACATCGAACTTTATAACTTTGAGGGATACTGAATCATGTACGCGAGGACATCACCTAAAAATATTCAAAGGACGTTGTCGGTTAAACATTAAAAAAAATTCATTTATACACCGATGCACGGACGTATGGAACAGCCTCCCACAGTCTGTGGTAGAGGCTCCATCAGTTCAGTCCTTCGAGGGAAAATTAGACAAATTATGGAAAAACCACCCAATTAAGCTCGATTACACAGCCCCACCCCTATTATGGAACAACTCGTCAGACGCATGCGCACCATATAGTTTGACGACAAACATCAGAGCTGGCGTAAGAGGCATCACAGCCTAAAAGCCAGAAGAGGACCTGTAAGAACCTGTAAGAATGTTATAATCATGCAAAATAAATATCAAATGACAACCCCTCCATAAATTAGACATCTAATGTACTTCTAATTACACTGCTTTGATCTTGCTGTAACTAACTGCATGTATAAACATTGGCTTGGTGGTGGTTTTTTGGGTGGTTTTTTACTGTATCTTCCTAGAAGTATTTAATTTGTAGATGAATATATAACATGATTTCACATTTCCTGGTGTTGGTACAGTGCAACATTTTGCTTCAGCGGTGATTGATATGCATGCTTTTTCAACATTTTATTTTCGAACGTTGCAAGCAATGAAATGCGGTGCTTTCTAAAAAAGTGCGTCAAACAGGTTGTTGAAATCTGTTCTAAACGGACTTAGAAACGCCAGTTTCTCGCTGGATGTAAAACACTTGGACTCATCAGCAAGCTGGTCACCTGCCAGGCACCTGGGCCATTGTTCTGATGCATAACATCATCCAAACAAACATATAAGTAACCATATTTATACTATTAACAGATTGACTGGCTTAAGTAATAGGTGACCAAGATATATTACAATTGACAAGAATAATGGCAAACGTCGTCGTCGACGAATGCCCTGTTTTTGTTTGATATATGTATAACACTTAAGGTTTGGATGAATTGTATGTATCTTCAATGCATTATACATTATATACGTTGTCAAAACACATGATCATCAGCATCACGACGCGTTACCTGTAACAACTTGACACGGAACTGATTTCGCACGGAACTCTACTGTGTGAAATGTTTTGAATTTGGCGCAAATTGATAACGACACCAATCATTGGTTGACATCAAACACGTGGGTTTTATATTATTGTATTTGTGTCGCCCTCTGTCAGATAGTTTCAAAAGTTATATTATATTACAAAACTGTCCAGTAGATGGCGATAAATACCCCGATTTTAACTGCGTTGCAACATTACGGGATTTATGATGCCTGCGCGCACATTATCATGCGCACACGCACGCTCTCTCACTCTCACTCACTCACTCACTCACTCATGCACTTACGCACGCACACGCACACACACGCACACACACACACACACACGCACACACATACCAGGCCCGTAGCCAGGGGGGTTCATGGCCTGGGGTTCACGCGAACCCTTTTTTTGTGAACCCTCTTTCTCCAAAATGTGAACCCCCCCTCAAAATTGCATCTTTAAGATGTGAACCACTAATTGTATTCCATGTTTCTCAAAAGCGTTAGGAGCTGGGGGGGCCTAAAAGCTGTACACAAGAAGCCAGTTTTTATACCAAACGCAAAATTATGAGTCCTAATTGTATTCACTCAGAGGTTACATATTTAACAAGATTTAACAAGATTGCCATCCAGAGAATTAACTCTAGATGGCAGGTGGACAAGGAAGCCCTTTGGCTTATCGAGAGTCCAACCCTTTTATCTACATATATCCAGCCCTTCTGAGGTATGTGTCGATTTTATTTTTAAACATATTCACACTACTAGCACCCACACAATCATCAGATAATCTGTTCCATTCATTCACAGTCCTTTGTGAAAATGAGAACTTTCTCACGTCTAATCTACACTGCTCCTTTACTAATGTAACTTCATGTCCTCTAGTCTTTCTATCTTTCTTAACTGAAAAAAACATATTTCTATCAATATTTTCATAACCATTCAATATTTTAAACACTTCTATCTGATCTCCTCTCAATCTCCTGGTCTCTAGTGTTGTTAAACCACATTCTTTTAGGCGTTTTTCATAACTAAGATCCCTCAGTTTTGGTATCATTTTAGTCGCTCTCCTCTGTACTCTTTCTAGCATATCTATGTCCTTCTTGCGGTATGGCCTCCACGCTTGTATACAATATTCTAAATGAGGCCTAACTATTGTTTTGTACAGCGGTATTATTAGTTCTTTTTCTTTATATGCTATATTTCGCCTAATCAATCCAAGGATTTGATTTCCTTTGAAGCTGCAATTCCACACTGCTCTGAAACCTTCATGTCAGCACTAATTGTCAGCCCTAAGTCTTTTTCTTTTACAGTAGTACTTAGTACAGTTCCCCCCATTGTATATTCTACATATTCGTTCCCATGTCCTGTGTGAAGGCATTTACATTTCCCAAAATTGAACAACATTTGCCACTTTTCAGACCATTTGATCAACCTGTCAAGATCATCTTGTAAATGCTGTCTATCCCCATCACTTTTAATCCTTCTAAACACTTTTGTATCATCTGCAAATTTCAACACCTTGCTAGCTATATCATCGTCCAAATCGTTTATATATATTAAGAATAATATAGGTCCCAGTACTGATCCCTGTGGAACCCCACTCAAAACTGATTTCCAGTTTGAAGCCTCCCCATCAACAACTACCCGTTGTCTTCTGTCAATCAGCCATTTTTCTATCCAGTTAATTATACCATTTCCTATGCCATGGGCTTTTAGTTTAAGCAGTAATCTCTGATGTGGCACTTTGTCGAAAGCTTTTTGAAAATCTAAGTAGATGATATCTACTGGTGATCCATCATCTACCCACTTAGTGATATCTTCCAAAAAACATAACATATTTGTTAAGCATGACCTCGCTTTTAGAAACCCATGTTGAGATGGGTTTATCAAGTTATGTTTAACAAGAAAATCCACCATGTGATCTTTAATTAGTCTTTCTAATAATTTACAAATCACTGATGTTAAACTCACTGGTCTATAGTTCTCTGACTTGTTTCTCGAACCTTTTTTAAATAACGGTATAATGTTTGCTTCTTTCCATTCTAAAGGAACCACTCCCTCTTCTAATGACAAGTTGAAAACTGTTGCAAGCGGTATGCTAATTTGTTCTACAATTTCCACTAGTAGTTTGGGTGGAATACCATCCACTCCAGGTGATTTATTTTCCTTCATAGCCCTAATTTTCTTAGCTACCATTTCTGGGGTTACAATTAACTGTCTTAAATAGTCTGATTCTGCCCCTTGAACTTAGCCTCTGGTACTGGCAGTGAACTAGTGTCTTCTCTGGTAAACACTGAACTAAAATACTCATTTAGGTCTTCTGCCATTAAGAATCCTTCTGATATTATATTTCCAGCACTATCTTCTAGAGGACCGACCTTATCCTGAACTTTCTGTTTGCTTCGAACATACGCATAAAAACTCTTGCTGTCATGTTTTATATTACAAGCTAATTTATGTTCATAGCTTCTCTTTGAATTTCTAATTTCAGCTGTAGCTTGGTTTAGTGCTTCTTTATAAATGTTGTAGTCTTCGTCATTGCCAGTACGTCTATATGACTTCCACATCATTTGTTTATACTTAATTTTTCTAATGGCTTCTTTCGATAAGTATTTCTTTCTGGTCCGTTTCCCTTGTTTTTTGAAGGGAACAAATTTATCTACGATGCACTCTATTTCATTCTTTAAGATATTCCAGCATTCTGTTGCTGTCTTATTCTTCAGTGTATTATTCCAGTCTATCTTTGCTAAATATTTCCTCATTTATGAATACAATTGCACACACGGCAAAGGATTTCGAGTAAATAATTCAGTCATATTAACAACAAACTACTACTGCATGTTGGCCTTTATGAATACAATTGCACACACGGCGAAGGGTTTCAAGTAAATAGTTCAGTTATATTAACAACAAACTACTACTGCGTGTTGGCCTTTATGAATACAATTGCACACACGGCAAAGGATTTCGAGTAAATAATTCAGTCATATTAACAACAAACTACTACTGCGTGTTGGCCTTTATGAATACAATTGCACACACGGCGAAGGGTTTCAAGTAAATAGTTCAGTTATATTAACAACAAACTACTACTGCGTGTTGGCCTTTATGAATACAATTGCACACACGGCAAAGGATTTCGAGTAAATAATTCAGTCATATTAACAACAAACTACTACTGCGTGTTGGCCTTTATGAATACAATTGCACACACGGCGAAGGGTTTCAAGTAAATAGTTCAGTTATATTAACAACAAACTACTACTGCGTGTTGGCCTTTATGAATACAATTGCACACACGGCAAAGGATTTCGAGTAAATAATTCAGTCATATTAACAACAAACTACTACTGCGTGTTGGCCTTTATGAATACAATTGCACACACGGCGAAGGGTTTCAAGTAAATAGTTCAGTTATATTAACAACAAACTACTACTGCGTGTTGGCCTTTATGAATACAATTGCACACACGGCAAAGGATTTCGAGTAAATAATTCAGTCATATTAACAACAAACTACTACTGCGTGTTGGCCTTTATGAATACAATTGCACACACGGCGAAGGGTTTCAAGTAAATAGTTCAGTTATATTAACAACAAACTACTACTGCGTGTTGGCCTTTATGGATACAATTGCACACACGGCGAAGGGTTTCAAGTAAATAGTTCAGTCATATTAACAACAAACTACTACTGCGTGTTGGCTTTTATGAATACATTTGCATACACGGCGAAGGGTTTCAAGTAAATAGTTCAGTCATATTAATAACAAACTACTACTGCGTGTTGGCTTTTATGAATACAATTGCACACACGGCGAAGGGTTTCAAGTAAATAGTTCAGTTATATTAACAACAAACTACTACTGCGTGTTGGCCTTTATGGATACAATTGCACACACGGCGAAGGGTTTCGAGTAAATAATTCAGTCATATTAACAACAAACTACTACTGCGTGTTGGCCTTTATGAATACAATTGCACACACGGCAAAGGGTTTCAAGTAAATAGTTCAGTCATATTAACAACAAACTACTACTGCGTATTGGCCTTTATGAATACAATTGCACACACGGCAAAGGGTTTCGAGTAAATTGTTCAGTCATATTAACAACAAACTACTACTGCGTATTGGCCTTTATGAATACAATTGCACACACGGCGAAGGGTTTCGTAATTTAAATATGAATGGCCCCTACTGTCGAGTTGCATGCATTTTCCGGAAAACGTCGGATACACCTGCAGCGAGATACACCTGCAGCAAAGTAATTTTCAGGAAACTTGTACCCCTTTCATCTGTACGGAGTACAGACAGACCATCTCGGTTTCGTTTACCTGGCAATCAGTTGCTGCACGAACTCTGGAATCGACACTTGGCATAACACTTAGTTGAGAAACATATTGCTGCGATAAATGAGTTTACTGATCTTCCTCGAAGACATAAGGTAGGACGCTACATACAGAATACGAGGTATTCGGTGCTGTTAATCGAAACTTTTATGTATAAATATATATTAATAAGTAAAATTAATGTTTTCAGTGGCATATTTGAGCGACGGCTGTTTATGTTTAAATATGTCACGCCCAGGAAAATAAAACAATTCGCGTAAGATCTAAATTTATATTAAAACGATATAGTCTGCATGTTCCTCGTTTTGTTTACTAATGAACATAAGTGCTTAATATTCTTAAGACTACAATAACGATGTTGAAGATATATAGCTTATTATATAGCTTTACTACCTGCCAAATTGTCTTTAGTATATATTATAACTTATAAGCCCGTAACATTACTCTCATTTTGTAACTTTTTCTCGCAAAATGTTCAGATGATAACCAAACCATCCACTTTCAAACAATCTGGACTGGTTTATTGCCTAGGTGGCCTGGTTTCCGGTGTTCAACATGTTAACATTTTCCACATTCAACACAACCAGTTCAGCAGACACGTTTCTACTTCCTGTTACAAATTACTACCTGATGTATTGCTTCAAGCCTCCAACAGCACACACACCCCCTCATAAAAAGGCTCAGATATAGTCTCGGAAACGAACGATTTAGATTGGACAAAAATGTTAACAAAGCTTTCTCACCGGAAATGGGTTCATTGGTGGTATGTCTTACCACCAAAAAAACCCACCCGAATCCACCTATGACAAAACCTCTTTTTCGGCTCAAATCTAAGATGGCCGACATTATACAGGATCTAATATTAAAATGGACCTAATTTTGGAACTAAGCAACATAAAAACACATTTCAGGTGTCATTTCCAACTAACTCTGGGATCTCCATTCGTTTGGTGACACTTTGGAGGTCGTTAGAGGTCAAGGCCATGCGATAAGGTCATGGTCAAGGCAAAATTTCATAAAATAATCTGGAAAATAAGCTGGATTCGGACCAAAGTGGCATGACGAAATGAAGTTACAAACACATATTTTGGTGTCATTGCAACCAAATTTACTATGCCTAATCATTTAAACCACATTTTACAGGTGATTATAGTTCAAAGTCACGTTTCAATGTCAATGTATGCATATTGTCTATGTACAATCCTTTATGATCCTGATCAACATCCCGGTCATCATCATCCTGACTCTCCACTTGTGTTACATTCATGCATGTGATGCCCTTGCACTGGCCACATGCTGGTGTGCACTGAAGTCCATTCTTACGGCATGTTTTCTTATCGCAGTGACCACCGCAATCGCAACGAATTATCTTGAGGAGTCGCTCTGGTGCCGCAGGCTGAGACATTCTGATAGGCTTGAGACCACCAGAAGTTACTACCCAACCCCAAAGCTCAGGGGAGATATCGTTGCCACGCCATCCATGCACCTGGTGATAAGTCCGATGGCTATGGAAGGCGGCTGCATCATTCGTTGGTGGAAGCTTCTCTGGAACCACGTAATGAGTAGAAGTAGCTAACTTCAGCAGGAACTTCGCCACCCACGCGGAGTTGAGGCTTAGTGATGTGGTGCACCCGTACATCACCAGCAGGGCATCCTCTCCTGCCTTTTCGACGTCCTCTTTGGAGGAAGATGGAGACAGGAAGACGGAGGTGGACTTTTTCAGTGCTGCATTCTTCGTGAGAACCGTCACTTTGCCAATTCCATATGGTCTTGACGTGGTATCACACCACTGAGAGCGTGCAGAAAGAGCAAACCTTCTGAGAAGGGTTGATCCAGATTATTCTTCAATGTAGTGATGCATACCGTCTGTTTCGATGTCATCATGTACAGGTTATCATTCTTATCTGTGGCATCAGCGTGATGTATCATGAGTTGAAGTACGTCTGAATCTTTTGCGACAACAGCTGTTGGCGTTTTCTTCGCAGAAAGGCAAGCCAACATACAGATTTTGTAGTCAGCATCCCCTTCTGCGTGCTGAACTGTGATGTCTGCTTTGACCATATGCTCTGCAAGGAGGTTGCTGAGGGCTTGCTTGTTTGATGTGTTGGCAAGGAAAGCTTTTTTGATCATGGTTAAACGCATTTCTGCGGAAACTGAGACTGAAGCACCAACGTCGTTCCCTGTCCTACGACGATGGGCGTCGTCCTTATTGCTGGAGCCGTGATATCCGTCAAACACAACAACGCACGGCCATAGCTGCTGCATAGGTGGAGTGCTTGTGCCATGAGAACCTGTGGAGCAATCCTCCCCCCTCAACAATAAACTGCAAGCCCTTGTCGAGCGTGGCTGAGCCGATGCAGGCAGGGACAAGCTTCAGGAGATGGTGTATGAGCTCCGCTTTGTCCCCAGTTTTTTTTTAAGAGGTCAGGCATAGGGATATCGCCGATACCCGTAATAAGTAGACGACGCTGGTATAGACGTTGGGGATCCATCTCGATTCGTTCCCCGGACGCAGTTTTGACATGGGCAACCGAGCCTAGAGTCTTCATTTGATCCTTCTGGGAAAACTTGAACTCTGCCACACAATGACCGACCATGGAAGTTTGGATCTTCTCTCCGACACTTTGAGCATCGACCACGTTTACTGACTCCTCTGCCACCAACCCGTTGAGAGAATAACAAGCTTTCCTGAGGTTGTGTTGAATGGTCCCCGCTCAACAAACACCTGAAGCAGCTTTGTATATCGGACATGTCACGTCGGATGCGTGATGCTGCCAGGTCACGATAGTGTGCATGGAGTTGCTGTTGGAGCGACCTCTTGGAGTATACTTCACCACTGCCGTTGGAGCGACCTCTTGGAGTATACTTCACCACTGCCGGCATGATTGTTCATGATTTCATGAAGTTCGTCCAAAGTCATCGTCTCGTCAACATTGTGTTCAAGGTATTCAATGACACGAATGCAGATTTCATCACTTCATCAACTGCTCCGCTAGGACGTCCTCGCTTTTTGGGTGGTGCTCCATCCTGATGATAGATAGCGCATCGAAATCCAAATTACGGGGAGACATAAAGTATTGGAAGCATCTACGATGATAAATGGCCTCCACTGCCGGTAGATCGTTAATGCATGCGAGTCTATGTGAGATAGCATCAGCCCACTCATCTGCTTGTTTTTTATGACGATCGGCACAGCTTTCTGTCATAGTCTCTTTCACATGGAGGAGCATGACATGACTGAATTCGTATTTGAGATTGTTGGGGTATCTTTTGGCCTTCTCGTGATCAACATACATTCCACAGAGATAACAGTCAGTATGGAAAGATAACTTGCTGACATCAGATCGGAGTTTCTGGGCTGAGGCAGATTCACCATCAGGTTTACATTTACGCACCTGTTCGTATCGTCTGACATGTGTGCGGTTTCTGCGACACGTCGCGTGCACATTTTTTCCTTTTCGTCAGGGATGTGGTTCTCCGGATTGAGTTCATTGTGTATGAGAGTAAACCCGTTGATCGCATCAAGACCTTTGCGTCCCACGCACGCACAATCTTTCACAATGAATGTTATATTCTCTTCGAACAGTAAACTAATAGCATCTGGACTAGCCGATGCCATCGCATTCACATTTCTGAAACAAACAAATACCATCATAATTAAGATTTAAAAACACTTTGGAAACTATTTCAGCACAGTAGGCACTTCAACTATAAATTAACTATCATGCATCATCTTAATTTTTGTGAAATTTCATCCAAAAAAAGTAATGAAACTTCGACTCACCGTGAATAAGACGCCCGCAATGAATGAGGTAAATGTCTTATAAAAGAACGCCACGACGAGTTGAAGCAAAATGCTATCCAGGTGCCGAGTAAACGTAACGGCTTGGCGTGGAACGGCACGCGCGCACGGAAAATCTCGCGGTTGGCAAGTTTTGTTGAAGTGCCCATGTATAGTCGGAACAATGAAGTGATCGGAGTCAATAGTTGGAAATGACACATCAAACATATTTCTACGTCGATATACACCATTTTGGCCAAATTTGGGGTAACATTTGCTAAATTTTGACCTTGACCTTATCGCATGACCTTGACCTCTAACGATCTCCAAAGGGTCACCAAACGAATGGACACCCTAAAGTTAGTTGGAAATGACACCTCAAACGTGTTTTTATGTTGCTTAGGTCCAAAATTAGGTCCATTTTCATATTATATCCTGTATAATGTCGGCCATCTTGGATATGAGCCGAAAAAGAGGTTTTGTCATGGGTGGATTTGGGTGGGTTTTTTTAGTGGTGAGACATGCCACCAACGAACCCATTTCAGGTGAGAAAACTTTGTTAACATTTTTGTCCAATCTCTATGGACCGCGATCACTTCGTTGCTGCGACTAATATCCCGGATGAAAACTGAAATTGTTTATGTATACCTATGTATTTGAGGTAGGGGAGACAGGGGCTGTATCTTTAAGGTAGGGGAGATTGGGGCTGTATCTTTTAGGTAGGGGAGACAGGGGCTGTATCTTTAATGTAGGGGAGACAGGGGCTGTATCTTTGAGGTAGGGGAGACAGGGGCTGTATATTTGAGGTATAGGAGACTAGGGCTATATCTTTGAGGTAGGGGGAGACTGAGGCTGTATCTTCAAGGTAGGATAGACGGGGACGGTATCTTCAAGATAGGGGAGACCGGGGCTGTATTTTGGAGGTAGGAGAGACTGGGGCTGTATCTTCAAGGTAGGGGAAACCGGGACTGTGCCTTCAAACTAGGGGAGACCGGGACTGTGCCTTCAAACTAGGGGAGACTGGGGCTGTATCTTCAAAGTAGGGGGGGATTTTGGCTGTACATTTCAGTTAAGGGAGATCAGGGCTATATATTCAAGGTAGGGGAGACTGGGGCAGTGTCTTTGAGCTAGGGGAGACCGGGGCTATATATTTGAGGTAGGAGAGATTGGGACTGTATCTTCAAGGTAGTGGAGACCAGGGCTATGTCTTTGAGATAGTGGAGACTGGGGCTGTGTCTTTGTGCTAGAAGAGAATGGGGCTGTATCTTGAAGGTATGGGAGACTGGCGCTGGATCTTCCAATGTAGGGGAGTCTGAGGCTGAGTCTTTGGGGTAGGGGAGGCTGGGGCTGTGTCTTTGAGGTAGGGGAGGCTGAGGCTGTATCTTTGTGGTGGGGAGACTAGGGTTGTGTCACTGAGGTAAGGGGAAACTGCATGGGGCTGTATCTTGAAGGTAGGTGGAGACCATGGTTGTGTTTTTGAAGTAGGGAAGATTGGGGCTGTGTCTTTGAGGTAAGGGGAACTGCATGGGGCTGTATCTTGAAGGTAGCTGGGAGACCAGGGCTATGTCTTTGACATGGGGGAGACTGGGGTTGTGTCACCTAGGGATGATTACATATCACGCCGCGTAACACTCAAACAATAACAAAGAATAGATCCCAATTTAATATAATATAAATATCACTCTGTGATCTTACAAAAACAGTACAACACACAAGGTTCTGCCGCGAACTACATCTGTAAACTCGCCAGTTCGTATATACGGGCCCACAGCCCGACATACACAGTTCGACACACACAGTTTGTTGCCCGTCACTGTACAACGCAATCAGCGACCTGTCGCCGCTCAGTGTTGTCCTTTTTCGCCGACGCGCTGCCGACGCCCCACATAGCTGACGCTTTGCCCGGCGGTTGCCTGGCTGACGCTTTGCGGACGCTCTACCTAGCTGACACTTCGCCGACGCTCTGCCTGGCTGACACTTCGCCGACCGACTTTCACGTGCATGCATTTGCTTGCGGTCCAGCGCAGCCTGGGCAGCTTTTAAAATACTAACCACATTTAAAATACTAATCACCACATAGCACACCATGCAAGACCGTCTACATACACATAAATATACGCAGTCGATATACGTATTTCGATTATAATATGAAATAATATTATAATTATTCATATTCTAGTTCTGCATAGTTACAGAATGAAAACAACCATTTTGTGTATAGTTGCAACGTTATAATTATAAATATGCGGTCTACTCATGGGTTACGTATACCCCAACTTATGTTCACTGACATCGAGCGGCAAGGCAAGTCTGCATAGTGCGGTCCTGTCATTTGCCCAGCATCGAGCCACTGTCTGGGGTGAGACCACATTAGATTTCCCCATAGGCGGCCATTATAACGTTTCCTTCATTTTATTGTAAATTTTAACCAACAGTTTTCTTTAAATTTCTACACCATATTTACTCTCTATTCATACACATGCTGTGCAAAATTCGTAAAATTCTCATACCTCAATTTTCCATAAACCACTTTCAAACCTGACACCCCTTCATTTCTGCTAGAACCAGACAGTGATTTGCCTTAATGACATCATACAGCCAAATGACACCTGTATCTATACGCAGAAAAGCACAATTTGACAACTGTCATAATTTGACAGCTCTGGTACCACGCTGCAGAAAAACATAATTTCTACTCAATCAACATTATACAAGTACTCTCAGAAATTCACACAACCTGCATAATGCCATTTCTATTGGGAACTCTCTCGGAGGGTAATGGCGGACGAATCCTTAATGTGGTCTTACCCCGTCTGCTACTGTCTGCGTGTACTTCTAAATGCCACAATAACAAGCTCCTGTTCCCTGCATGTACATCTAAATCGCCACAGGCTGTGTCTTTGAAGTAGTGGAGACTGGGGCTGTGTCTTTGAAGTAGTGGAGACTGGGGCTGTGTCTTTGAGGTAGGGGATATTTGAGCTGTATCTTCAATGTATAGAGGAGACTGTGGCTCTATCTTCATGGTAGGGGACACCGGGGCTGTAAATTCAAGGTAGTGGAGATTAGGGCTGTATCTTCAATGTAGGGGAGACTGGGGCTGTATTTTCAAGATAAGGGAGACTGGGTCTGTATCTTCAAAGTAGGAGAGACTGGGGCTGTATCTTTGAGGTAGGGGAGACTGGGTCTGTATCTTCAAAGTAGGGGGGACTGGGGCTGTATTTTCAAGGTAGGGGAGACCGGAGCTGTATCTTTGAGGTAGGGGAGACTATGGCTGTATCTTCAAGAGAGGGGAGATTGGAGTGTATCTGTTAGGTATGGAGATTAGGGCTGTATCTTTGAGGTAGTGGAGACTGTGTATGTGTCTGTGTCTTCGAGGTAGGGGAGACTGGGGCTGTATCTCCTAGGTAGGGGATACTGGGGCTGTATCTTCAAAGTAGAGGAGACTGGGGCTGTATCTTTGGGGTAGGGGAGACCGGGGCTGTATCTTCAAAGTAGGAGAGACTGGGGCTGTATCTTTGAGGTAGTGGAGATTGGGGCTGTGTCTTCAAGGTGGGGGAGACTGTGGCTGTATCTTTGAGATAAGGAAGACCAGGGCTGTGTCTTCAAAGTAGGAGAGACTGGGGCTGTATCTTTGAGGTAGGGGAGACCGGGGCTGTATCTTCAAAGTAGGAGAGACTGGGGCTGTGTCTTTGAGGTAGTGGAGATTGGGGCTGTGTCTTCAAGGTGGGGGAGACTGTGGCTGTATCTTTGAGATAGGGAAGACCAGGGCTGTGTCTTAAAAGTAGGAGAGACTGGGGCTGTATCTTTGAGGCAGGGGAGACTAGGGTTGTATCTTCAAGGTTGGGGAGACCGTGGCTGTATCTTTGAGGTAGGGGAGACTGGGGCTGTATCTTCAAGGTAGGGGAGAAAGGGGCTGCACATTTCAGTTAAGGGAGACCAGGGCTATATCTTCGCGGTAGGGGAGACTGGGGCTGTATCTTCAAGGTAGGGGAGACTGGGGCTGTATCTTCAAGGTAGAGGAGACTAGGGCTGTATTTTCATTGTAGGGGAGACCGGGGCTGTATGTTCAAGGTAATGGAGATTGGGGTGTATCGGTTAGGTAAGGAGATTAGGGCTGTATATTTGAGGTAGGTGAGACTGGGTCTGTGTCTTCGAGGTAGGGGAGACTGGGGCTGTATCTTCAAGGTAGAGGAGACTAGGGCTGTATTTTCATTGTAGGGGAGACCGGGGCTGTATGTTCAAGGTAATGGAGATTGGGGTGTATCGGTTAGGTAAGGAGATTAGGGCTGTATATTTGAGGTAGGTGAGACTGAGGCTGTATCTTCGAGGTAGGGGAGACTGGAGCTTTATCTTTGAGGTAGGGGAGACTGGGCTATGTCTTTGAGCTTTGAGGTAGGGGAGACTATGGCTGTATCTTCAAGAGAGGGGAGATTGGAGTGTATCTGTTAGGTACGGAGATTAGGGCTGTATCTTTGAGGTAGTGGAGACTGTGTCTGTGTCTTCGAGGTAGGGGATACTGGGGCTGTATCTTCAAAATAGAGGAGACTGGGGCTGTATCTTTGGGGTAGGGGAGACCGGGGCTGTATCTTCAAAGTAGGAGAGACTGGGGCTGTATCTTTGAGGTAGTGGAGTGTGGGGCTGTGTCTTCAAGGTGGGGGAGACTGTGGCTGTATCTTTGAGATAGGGAAGACCAGGGCTGTGTCTTAAAAGTAGGAGAGACTGGGGCTGTATCTTTGAGGTAGGGGAGACTGGGATTGTATCTTCAAGGTTGGGGAGACCGTGGCTGCATCTTTGAGGTAGGGGAATCTGGGGCTGTATCTTCAAGGTAGGAGAGATTGGGGCTGCACATTTCAGTTAAGGGAGACCAGGGCTATATCTTCGAGGTAGGGGAGACTGGGGCTGTATCTTCAAGGTAGGGGAGACTGGGGCTGTATCTTCAAGGTAGAGGTGTATCGGTTAGGTAAGGAGATTAGGGCTGTATATTTGAGGTAGGTGAGACTGGGTCTGTGTCTTCGAGGTAAGGGAGACTGGAGCTGTATCTTTGAGGTAGGGGAGACTGGGCTATGTTTTTGAAGTAGGGGAGACTGGGACTGTGTCTTTGAGGTTGCAAAGACTATGGCTGTATCTTTGAGGTAGGTGAGACCGAGGCTGGTGGTCACAATTTTTATTTGAAGTTTATTATTTGCATTAATATAACTGATCATGCTAATGACACAACGTATGGCTATCTGTCTCTCTGTGTGCCTGCTTTCCTACCTGCCTATCAGCTAGCCTGCCTGCCTGCCTGCCTGCCTGCCTGCCTGCCTGCCTGCCTGCCTGCCTGCCTGCCTGCCTGCCTGCCTGCCTGCCTGCCTGCCTGCCTGCCTGCCTGCCTGCCTGCCTGCCAGCTTGCCTGCATGATATAATTTTATGACAAACTTGTAGTTCATTAAAACACCAGTTTTAATAAAATGATTCGACATTGTGCCTTTTATCCAAAACATCATACATTTTAATTGTGTTCACATTTCAGGCACTGAAGAGGAATTAATGTTTGGAGAACGAAATGCTAATTTCCAACAGACTGCTATAAAATGGAGCAACTGGCGTCAGATGATGGTTAGTAGAATTACACAAATTTTTCCTTAAAAAGATGGAGACTCATATGTTATGATGAATTAATCATGTTAATGGTATGAATGAATTAAAACTGAAATAACATGGGACGGACTGTGCCGAGTAAAATGTAAGGGATAAAATTAGAGTGTGGATAAAAATTGTAAATAATAATATACTCGACCTTTAAATCAGGACAAGGCAATTCATTATATAAGCAGAATGTTATACAAATTTGTAGTGTTTATGGTCCTTTAAAAAAGATGCAGCCCTTAAATATTTTTTACAAAACACATCAACATAGAGAAAACTCAGAAATGCATTTGTAATTTGTGGTACACTGCTGTGACTAAAAATGTTGCTGTGTCAGTTATCTGTGAATGTTAACAGTTATCATCATTTTCATATTTAACGTAAATACTTGTTTTTAAAATAACTATTGTGACAGTTTCTTATCTTAAATGTTATAATGCAAATGAACATACAACAAGGTATACTACTAACTCATTATGAATTACAACACGGTCCCCACAAACAGTGGAAACGAAATGTGGAAGATGAGAGAAATTCGCTGTAAAGAAAAATTGGGGCATACATAAAAGATGTAGCAGGAAATATAACCAAATATGAAACATTACAGTAAAGCTTATAGCATCTTATTGTGCAGTTAAATCCCAGAAAATGATCCATTTGGCAAACCAGGAAAAATATATTAAATGATTTCTCAAATGAGTTATCTCTTGTTACTAACTACGTGTAATTAGTGATAATCTGATACCTTAGACACCCACACACCCCACCGCATCTGGGAAACAAGTATTTCTTGCAGTCTGGAATGTACATTGATTGATAACACTACACACTATGCCTACCCCTGGGGGTATACATATTTGGTGGTGAATATGCTGTTAAAAAAGGTGCTTTGAGGATGAACAATTTAGAGGGGAAATTTTAATCATAGCTGGCTGTTTTGAATTTGTTAATATAAATGTTCTTGATGCTACAATAAAATATGACCCAGCGAATTGCATATAATAAGCCCAAAACAAAGTTCCCAATTTGAATGTTGCGTTTGCGAAATATTCATAATGTTGTAAGCAAAACATTCACTATAAAGACAGCCATAATTTACACTTATTATACTGATGCCTTTGAAGTGGGACAGGGTGCGAGTGATTCAGCCAACTTCCTGCTAATGATTACAACTGCACAGACAACTTCGTTTTAAAGTGGTTTAGAAGAAAAACAGGGAATCTGTTTCTTCAGTTCCTTTGTACATTTCTGTTTACAGATGCCAATGATGAGGAGAACTTTGGCCTGATTCGTCCGAGCCTCATCCATCAGTTGAGAGCTATACTTGACCAGTACCCTAGTGATGGGCACATCCTTAAAGTAAGTTATCCCGTCCCAAGAAATATCAACGGTTATTTTTCATTCTTACTTACTTATGCCCATCATCCATCCTGGGGCATAGGCCGTCAACAACAGCTCTCCAGAGTCCTCTGTCCTGGGGCCTTGTCTCAAGCTGTTCCAGGTGTATCCTGTCTTCCTGGTGTCCGCTTGGAAGTCCCTTCACCATGTATTCTTTGGACAGCCTCTTTTCGTCTTGCCCTGGGGGTTCCATATCAGAGCCTCTCTGGTGGTACTTGATGCTGGTGTCCGGAGTGTGTGACCAATCCATCCCCATCTTCGCCTTCTTATTTCATCTTCGGCAGATGTAAATAAAGGTTTCTGCATGGAATTTCCTATTTTTGATATAAATGCAGGTATTTAACCAGTCATTTTTGGTTGCATAAACACTAAGGTGAATAAAGAATAACTGTACATATATTTGAATGTTTAACTTTTAGCAGTAAATTAGGTTAATCAAAAGGAAATAAAATACTAATTAACATTTTATACGTAGAGGTCTTAAATGCTTCCTTTATTACATACAAAATAATTAAAAAGAACTAGAAACAAACAAAATATAAAATCTACAAAAACAAGTTACCATAAAATGTAATGTTAATGAAAGGTTCTGTCAGAACCAAGTCATTGGCTGTACAGAGAAACAGTATTTATTTTGAACATATAATTTAATATTACTACATGTACTTGTTTACATATTTCTGTAACTAAATTTAACCAAATATTTACTTTGTCTTACCAGATACTTATTTTATTTTTTTGCATTATAACATTTCATTACTTATTATAATAAAATTTGAATCTTGACAGACGTTAAATGTTACAGTGATACTTATTTTTATTAAAAATTATGACATTGACTAAATGACTAATTGAAGTTAACTGGGTTTTTTTTAATGTTGTATAAATACTAGAATAAATATGTTGAAGGTGTACTGCCTGACAAATTGCAATTAATAAGCGAAAACTTGTGTTGGCAATTTGAATGTTGCACCCGCAAAATGTTGAAATTGTAAACAAACCTATCAATTTGTAAACAGCTATTATTGGTAATAATATTTTGTATTAAATTCAAATACATTATAATTTGGCTGGGTCGCACACTAATTACCCCAAATTGGAATGCAAATGATTCAGCTAATGTCCGGCTAATAATTGTCACTCCTGGTTGGTTCCGGGCAACAGAACCTGAGAGTCTGTTTAAGCCAATGTTTGTTGAAGGAGCTGATTCAGAATGCGGAGGATGCAGGAGCTCGAACCGTTACGTTTCTCTATGACCAGCACTCTCACGGGACGACCTCTCTACACCACCCAGGCCTGGCCGCCTTCCAGGTACAAACTACACCCGGCTATACACTGCTACATCAGTGGTGTTCTTCTTCCTCATGGTTCCCGCTTAAGGGATGAAGCTCATGTACTGCTGCATTGCTCTCACTGTTATCCTTTCTTTTCTTTGCTCTCTCCCTCTCTTCCTCTCTCTCTCATGCTTTCTTGAACTCTCTTTCTTTCTCTCTCGCTTGCTTTTGCACTCACTCATTCACTCATTCTCTCCCTCCCTACCTCCCTCCCTCCCTCCCTCCCTCCCTCCCTTCCTCCCTCCCTCCCTCCCTCCCTCCCTCCCTCCCTCCCTCCCTCCCTCCCTCCCTCCCTCCATCCATCCATCCCTCTCTCTCTCCCTCCCTCCCTCCCTCCCTCTATCTCTCTCTCTCCCTCCCTCCCTCTCTCTCTCTCTGCCTCCCTCCCTCCCTCCTGTCCAGTCATGCTTGCACATTCTGTCAATACACAAGCACACACTGATGACACATTTAATTCCACAGCTGTTGTGCTTTTTATCTCTGTTATGTCTGTATGTCTGTCTGTCTTTATTTATGTATGTAATGTATGTGTGTATGCATGCATGCATGCATGCATGCATGTACGTATGTCTAAGGTATGTTTCTGCGTACTTAGAAAAAAATACCTTAAATGTTTACTAGGCAAATGCATTAAAATAGTTGTTATTGAAATTGTGCAAAATAAATACGCGTTGTACGTGTCACGGATTTGTTTTGTTGTGATGACAGGGACCAGCAGTCTACGCCTACAATGACGCTGTCTTCAGCCAGAAAGACTGGAAGGGTATCCGCATGTTGCAAGACAGCATCAAAGAGAATGACCCAATGAAAGTTGGACGCTTCGGGCTTGGCTTCAAATCTGTACTGCACATGACCGGTGAGAATCTGGGCAACAATAAATATGAGAAAATATTGCATAAATACTTTCTTATTTATAGATGACGTTGAATTCACAAATCCAGTGAAATATATTATATAATATGGGGTGCAGTGGCGCAGTGGCTAGAGCATATATTGGCACTAAAGATGTAATTTTATTATTATACGAACCTACATTTTACCTACTTACTGACGTCTTCTAGAATGTGTTGCGCATCATCATAAATTCTTTCCACAGACCTGCCAAGCGTACTGAGTGGCAACCGACTCTTCATCATCGATCCATATGAGAAGTACTTCCGTGTTAAAGGTGACTTGACCTCGGGTTTCACCTGGAATTTGGTGACACGGAAGATGGAAGTCAGTTGCCTGCAGCACCAGCTTGACCCATACCGAGGCCTCTTCAACTGCTCACAGAGATCCTTTGACGAAGGTAGCTACAATGGAACCATGTTCCGCTTCCCGTTACGACTCTCTCCATCTCCATTGTCTGACCAAGTCTATACACACGAGAAAGTGATGGAATTGTTCAATTCCTTCAAGAGCAATGCCTACCTCGTATTGGTCTTCCTGAAGCATCTGGAGGAGATCATTCTATGCATGAGAGCTGCAGGGGAAGATGTGCCCCAACCTGTCTTCTGTGTGCGAATAGCTGAGTCTTGTCTTGAGTCTATAAGACGTCACCGCAGTCAGTTCTTGGCGGCCATCACCAGAGATCCAACACCTGCAACCTCGACCAAGATGACCTACCTCATGGAGGTGGAGACGGTTGAGTACAAGCAAGATGGCAGCCACCAGGCAGACGTCCGTCGACTGTTGGTCACTGAGATGTACGGAGGAGAGGATGTGTCTGTGGAGCTGAAGACATTGCAACAAGACCCAAAGTTGGGCTTCATGCCCTTGGTTGGTGCAGCCATGGAGTTGAAACAGAGCAGGAATATAGAGGACAAACCTCAATCAGGCAGATATGTAGAGCTGTGTGGACAAGTGTTCTGCGTCCTTCCTCTGGCTGTTGAACAGAAGAGTTCCACAGGTCTTCCTGTGCACATCAATGGCTACTTCGCCGTGAGTCAGAATCGACGTCATCTGAAATGGCCATCGACAGGACATAGTATCACTTCAGACAAGTGTCTATTGTGGAACCAATGTCTGCTCTCTCAACTCGTTCCTGGGTGCTATGTCGAACTGGTGACATCAGCCATTCGTTCTAGCCAGACCCCTTCCACAACACTGTCTGTTCAAGATGTCTATGCTGCGGTGCCAGATTTGGAAAAAGTCGACGAGAAATGGTCGATTGTTCTGAAGCCCTTCTTCATGCAACTCTTCGAGCAGAATGCCATCTTCCACACAGACCTTGATGGTGGTAAGTGGATACCCACCAGCCAGGCTGTGTTTGACTGCCTCACAGAAGACACCGCTACAAGAAAGCAAGTGGTTGACGTTCTGCTGGCGGCAAACATTCCCGTCGTTACTGTACCAATGCACTTCCTGCACGCACTGGGACAGTTCACATCATGCCAGTCACAGAAGATAACGCCGACGTATGTGCGTACTACAATGCGTCACCACATCCAGGCATATGACCATTTGAAGGCAGCGCAGAAATTGCTACTGCTTCGCTACCTGTTAAAGGATGGAGACTTCCATGACCTGGCAGATCTTAAGTTGTTGCCATTAGCCAATGGCGAGTTCACGTGCTTCAGTCGGAGTATGGAGCAGGTGTTCCTCGGCAATGAAGAGTGTCCAAGAAGTCTGCTGCCCGGTCTGGAGCATCGTCTGCTTGCTGACGACTTGAAGGAAGGACACATGCGAACACTCGCTCAGGTTGTCGATGAAGGTATATAACACTGTTTGAATATATTGTTTATTTTTTCAATATATATATATATGTACAGTGTATATATAAATTATACGATTAACATTGTTAATAGCATATAAGTAATATCCCTAATAATTAAGCTACCCGGGCATCATTCATAAGTGTACAAAGGCAAATGTACAATACATCTGTCGTGAGCGTCCATCAACGTAAAATATTTGGCCTCTTCTATGTGTCACTGTTATGCAAGTCGTCATTTAGTCATATACTCATGTATCCTCTTCGTATCTGGTCAACCATTTTGTAACTTCACTGTTTCGGATAATCTACTAAGAACTAAGATCTACTAAGAACTACACCCAAGTTGATCTTTCTCTGCTTCAACAGTCCCCATTCATGTCAACATCTCTTTCCATAGGATTCCAGGTTAATGCTGTTTGTGTTGTTTTTCAATCTTTGCTAAGGGTGAGGCCGATCCATCCCCATCATCACATTTATGTGATTTTCGATACTGGTGGAACACTCGCATTTCTACAGCTCTTCAGTTGATACTTGCATTGCCTAGGTACCTAGAGTATCATAAGTATTCATCCCAGGTAGGGAATCTTCTGAAAAGTTTGCATGCGTTCGTTTTTTCACGCGTGTGGGTTTGCATTATGGTGTATTTATACACTTCTGCAAGGTTGTCTTAGTCTTCGAGTATTTTATTTTGAATGATTGTTTACTTGTGTTGTAGGCTGCCACCAACTGAGACACCTCGATCCTCATGTCATGGTCGATTTGGTCAAGCAGGTCATCCCCAAGTCGTGGTACAAGACAGGTGCTCTTCACGCGATGGACGCCAGCCAGCTACACCCTTCCAGAGTGTGGCTGGAACGTCTGTGGATCTACCTGCGTCGACAACATCCCACCGACCTGTCGCCCTTCCTTGGCTTGCCTCTCCTTCCACTGGGTGACGACAAAGTAGTGCCACTCACATTGCCGTCATCGGTCATCCTACGCAGTGGATATGGTGTTACGTTGAGTCCTGGTCTGAGTCACTGTCTGGAGGTAGGTGGTGTCACCGTGGTAGACGGACTGGCTAAACACGTGCGTTGTCATGGGGCTGTCGTTGGCAGCTTCGTGCGACTGCCCCTACCCGAGGTCGTGGTCGATGCGATATTCACGGCAAGCACGAAGACTGACGTGATCACTGTCTTCCGTGACAAGACGACAGAGGAGGAGAAGCTGGAGCTACTTGCACTGATCGGGACGGTACACCGTGAGACAATTGAAGAGAGACACAAGGAGTTCCTGCGTAGACTGCCTCTGTTCAAGAGCACTTGTACGACGCCCGACCAGCCACAGTTTGTGTCGGCGGCAGAAGTGAAGAAGGCGCACGCTAGTCACAGTATTGTCACACTGGAGGAAGCATTCATCGACGTGTCCACCAGCGAGGAGAGGTCAGCAGCGATGACACTCGGTGTGGAAATCCTTAACGATGTCAGCTTCATCAAAGATCATGTCCTGCCTGAGATGAGGAACAGGCGCCTGAAGGCAGAGGACGTGCAGAAGTGCATGCACTACGTGTTTGACAACATCCAGATGCTGCAGCGTGATGACCCACAACTTCTGCGGCATCTCGGTGATATTCCATTCGTCACGACTAAGGCCGGGCAAGTCGTGTCGCCAAGTTCCGTTTATGATCCCACCGATGCTACCCTACAAACACTGTTTGTGGGCGAAGACTACCATTTCCCAGGTGGATTTTATGACTCACCTGAGAGACTGGTTATCCTGCGGAAGATGGGGTTGAAGACTGCCGGCGATGTGTCTGCCAACGACATTCTGCACACGGCTGCACATATTGAAACCACGAGTAAGACACAGGCCAACGAGACAAAGCAGAAAGCTGAAACACTACTGAAATTTCTCGCCATCAACTGTGACATGCTGCGGGAAGAAGTGAACGGCAAGGTGCTTGTGGATTGGCTGAAAGACCTCGCTTGGGTGCCCGTGTGCACTGATATGACGAACCAGTTTCCGTTCAATTTGACTGTAAATGCTCGAGATGTGGTCTACACAGCAGCAGTTGTCAAGTCGGACGAATGGGCTTGCATCGTCGGCAGTGTTGTACCAATCGTGCGATGTAGCGCGAATGAGAACATATCCAAGTTGTTTGGCTGGGACAGAGCGCCATCTCTACACGATGTCGTGAAACAGTTCACGCAGGTCGTGACATCCTACTCTCACGACACAATGGCAGACTACACAGCCATCGTGAGAAACACCTACCACTTCTTGTCCAGGCAGTCAATAGATGATGTGCAGGAAGCTTTGGAAGCTGCAGGAATGAGTGAGTGGGTGTGGCACGGAGAAGGCTTCACTGCTGTAGAACGAGCCTTGCTACAGCCGCCTCCACTGCCACTCAAGCCCTACGTCTACACGCTCCCCCATACACTGAAGCCGTTCCACTCCCTTCTTTCTTCTTGTGGCGTCATGCGTCAATGCTCCAGCGACGTACTTGTCGACGTACTCCATGACATGAAAGCCAAGTATAACAACAATGACACAGAGCACGCAGCTGGTGCTTCAGCCGAGGGGAATAGCATCACACAAACAACACATAAGACAGAAGACCAGAAACAGAGAAATAATAACCACAGGCACAGTGCTGAAGAAATTGAATCGGACCTTCGAC
Source organism: Paraescarpia echinospica (assembly GCA_020002185.1). Taxonomy (NCBI): domain Eukaryota; kingdom Metazoa; phylum Annelida; class Polychaeta; order Sabellida; family Siboglinidae; genus Paraescarpia; species Paraescarpia echinospica. The sequence continues at coordinate 7,063,373 of CM034543.1, forward strand.
TGGCAAATGACATTCTCAATCACATGAAGTTGTTATCCTCTGTCCCTGACCGGGTGCTGGTGCCAACGGACGTGGAAGGGACGGTGCGTCTGCTCCCTGCCTCTGAGTGCACATACTGTGACGTGGAGTGGCTTCGCAAACGATTTGACAGTATGGAGTTCGATGAAAGTGACGGGATCGTCCTGATCCATCACCATCTGCCAACGAGTACGGCTGCCGCCCTCGGAGTGCCGACACTCATGAGTCGTATGCTTCATGCGGATGAGTTGGCAATCACGAGCTTTGGTCAAGGAGAGCCTCTGACGGGCACACTGCGCCGTATGCTCGAGGACTACACCGACGGATTGGCCATCCCGAAGGAACTGGTGCAGAATGCCGACGATGCTGGCGCCACTGAGGTTCGCTTCATGTACGACGAACGTACCCACAGCGAAGCAAGGAAGTACCTGTTTGACGAAGGCATGCGTGAGTGCCAAGGTCCGGCTCTCTGGTGCTACAGCAACTCAACGTTCAAAGACAGCGACATGGACAATATCATACGACTCGGCGTAGCCGCGAAGCAGATGGATGCAACGAAGATCGGTCGGTTTGGTCTCGGTTTCAACGTCGTGTACAACTTGACTGATGTGCCAAGCTTTGTGACAGGCAACAGTATTGTGTTCTTTGACCCGCACATGACACACCTCGGCCATAGCATACACGACAAGTCAAAGCCGGGCATCAAGATCGACTTGCCCCGCAACAAGATGTTGTTGCGGAAGTTGTCACATCAGTTCCAGCCGTACAAGGGCGTGTTTGGCTGCGACATGGATGTCGTCAGTGGACCGTCATGGCCGGCAACACTGTTCCGCTTCCCACTCCGCACAAAGCTGCAGGCACAGCGCAGCGACATCAGTGGTCTCCACTATGACACGGCCCACATGTCACAGCTGTTGACACTGCTTGCTGACAATGCTCACAGTCTGCTGTTGTTCACGCAGAATGTCAAGAAAGTGTCTTTGTGGCATCTATCGTCGGATACCTCTCCAGAGAATGCCGCCAACATATTCAGCATCTCCAAGGAAACAGTGACGACAATTCGCGATGTGTACCTTCACGGAAGTGGCGACACGAACTCGGATATCAAATGCAGCGGCACCTTTCTGAAGGCCGCCGTTCGATACACGAACGAATGGAGTGAGAATGCTATAATGAAGGCTCCACAGTCATCTACCGTTGTCCGAGTGGAGTCATGTCTCAGTGACAGAAACACACTCCTCCACACAAGACCTACAGCCTCGGTGAAGTTCTGGCTGAGTCGTCTCTGCGTGGCAGACGGACGAGCGTTGAGACTGGCAAAGCAGATGACCAAGGAGGGCTATGTGCCTGCAGCGGCTGTGGCTGTACGGCTTCTGCCCGGCGACAGAGGTTACGTTCCAGGGACGCCCGGTGAAGATGACAGAGACGGTGGTCAGGTGTTTAACTTCCTGCCGCGGCCTGTACGCAGTGGGCTGCCTGTCCACCTCAATGGAATGTTCGCAGTCCACTCGAATCGTCGGTGCCTGGTCGAGAAGACAGCAGACGACACTGGAAGTTACCTGCACGCGTGGAACGATGCCCTGTTGGAGGATGGGGTTGTGACGGCATACACTAAAATGCTTCAGGATTTGCAGCTCTTGGTGACAAAATCAGCCAACGACGTCCCATTCTACCGCATCTGGCCTGCATTTTCCGACACAGAATCCTACTTCCAACCTATGGTGAGTGTCTTCTACCGCTTCCTCGCCGCACACCCCGCTACAACTCCGGTGATCTACAACGCCGGCAATGCCTCCGTGGTGACTCTAGACGGAGTCGTGTTCCTGCACCCAGACATTGTGAGATCACCACAACTGGAGCAGCTTGTCTCGTCTGTATTCCGGCAGTGCGTGGCAGACATGATGCCGGTGAACATGGGTGATGGAGTAGTGGACAGCTTCCGGGAGGCGGGATGTGGCACATTCATCGACACCAACACCTACGGCATGAAACGCTTCTTTACAGACATCTTCTTCCCCAACATAGAACGCGTCAATGCCGCCGAACGTGATATTCTCGTCCAGGTTGCCCTGCAGAGTAACATTGTCGACGCATTATTCACACAGTACCCGTGTGTGCCGACAACACCAGACGGAAAGACACTGAGGACGCCACAGGACTTGGTGCATCCACGCGGCCTCGTTGCAAAGTTGTACCTACCAGCAGACAGCAAGTTCCCATATGGAAGTACCTTCACCGATGAAACTTGCCTCCATCGGCTGCAGCAATTAGGGATGGCGTGCAATGAGATCATGTGGGACAACCTAATCGAGAGATTGGAATCAGTGGAGAGTGTCTACCAGAATGACACTGCAGCGGGTCAAAATCGCATAAAATATGCTCTCGCGGTTCTTGCCCTGAAGATCACACAACAGCGCGGAGCACGGGTGACAAACGAGAAAGAAGCTGAATTCGAACGAGTGACAAGGGTTGCTCAGGAGAAAATCGTCAAAATCCCATTTGTGCCTCTGCTCCCTAGACCCACCCACTTCCCAGTTGCGTGGAAGAACGACGAATACAGCCCCACAACGCTGCTGCCACCTAGTGTTCTGTATCCGCACGATCAACACCCCCTGGTGTCAGCCGTGCATCCTGTCGCCGATGACAAGAACATGAAAATGGAAGTTCGAGAGTTCCTGGGGCTAGCCGACAAGAGACCGTCACTGTATGACGTATTGAGTCAGTTTGACTACATGCTGGGCATGCAAGCATCGACTCTTGGGAAGGCAGAGTACAACATCTTTCATTCAGCGTGCTTGAGAATCTACGACATTCTACAACGGGAATCCAACGTTACACACGTGTCTAAGTGTGCAATCAGTTACATAGCTTGTTTTGTCCAATCAATCCTCAAATCCCGGCCCTGCGTCCTCGTCCAGTGTCAGTTCCAGCTACCCTGCAATGTAACATTTAGTGGCTATTCCGGCTGTGGGCCGTACCTCTATAGTCTGCCAGCTGAAATAGCCAGAAGGCACAAACCATTGATGGAGCTTCTGGGCGTGCGTGACTACTTCGAGACGGCCGACTACGTGGACGCCATACAGGCATTGAAGCAACAGGAGGGAGATGCCGAACTGACCGGCCCAAAGCTGCAGCTTGCCATCACGTTGGCGACACGACTCTGCTTCTCAACTGAACTGCACAAACACAGACGGAATGATGAGCTGAATGAACTTGGCACAATTTATCTCCCGAACGAGCGAGGTGTGCTGCACCCAACCGATGCTCTATGCTGCAGCGACAACCCTTCACGGTCCAACGACGTAGCCACTGACACCCTGATGCAGACGGAAGAGACCCACGCAGTTGGTGGTTATACACATCTTAACCTAACGTACAATGTGGCAGTGGGCTTGGGCGTGCGCACAATAGAACGAGAACTGTTGAGCAGATACTCCCAGGGTATTCCGTTCGGCCAGAAACAGGATCTGACCACGTGTCTCCGTCGTACACTCGACAGTTACCCTTTGAACTTCGAGATCTTGAAGGAACTCATCCAGAACGCCGACGACGCGGGAGCTACGGAGATCCACTTCGTCAACGACTCTCGACACCACAGCGACAAAACCGTATTCGCCCTATCATGGAAGCCACTGCAAGGCCCGGCTCTGTGCGTCTACCACAACCGGCCTTTCACCGAGGAAGATCTGCAGGGCATTCAGAAGCTGGGAGAAAACAGCAAGGCACACGACTCGTCTAAAACAGGCCAGTGCGGCATTGGATTCAGCGCTATGTACCATCTGACAGACACTGTGTACTCACTCGACCAGTCGGGAAGAGTCGGTCACTGTGTGTCTTTGATCCACACTTGCAGTACGTGCCCGACGCCAGCATCTTGAACCCAGGAAGGAGGTACGACGTCGACCGACTAGAGCAGAGATATCCAGACGTCTTCTCGTGTTACCTGCCGCAGTGCTTCGATGTTGACAACGCGACACTGTTCCGGTTCCCGCTACGGACGGCTGCCATGACAAAGACATCAAAGGTCAGCAACTGGTCGGTGACTCCACAGCACTTGCAGCGCCTACTTGACGAGCTGAAGCGAGAAGCTTGCGAGTCTCTGCTATTCACCAACCACGTCAAGAAGATCAGCATATCGGAAGTTGACCACATCACAGGCAAGCTCATCAATACGTACACGGCATCGGCTCAGCTCTCCGAACAACACTTGACGTTGAAATCTGAACTGGGTAATGCCTCGAAAACTGCGGCATTACAACAACGCAGTGATCGACTACGGAACATCACTTTCCGTGAAGTCATGACGACGCTTGTGATAAACGACACGAGAGGCGTACATGAGAAATGGCGTGTATCGGAGCAACTGGGAACAGAGCCGGACGTCACTGTGCCCGAGTTTGTGTCATGGGCAATTCGTACTGGCAAGCTTCATTTATTGCCACGAGGTGGCGTTGCCTGTCTTCTAGAATATCACCGTGGTTACGAAGTCGAACAAACTCGCAAGAAGAGAAGTGTGTTTTGTTTCCTTCCTTTGCCTGTCAAGACGAGTCTGCCTGTGCATATCAACGGGCACTTCGTAATGTGCGATGAAAACCGGCTCAATCTATGGGGCAACACTGACAGACAAAATTACAAAAGAGAATGGAACGAGTTCCTGTGCCGGGAAGTGATCGCGCCGTGCTACGTGCGTCTCCTGACCGCCGTCAGAGCCGACTTCCTCAAAGCTGATGTGGACGTGGACAACTGTATGAGATTGAGCCGTTCAAGGCGCGAACTTGACGATGCCGTCGCTGTCCATCAGTCCCTGTTACCGTCGTTTGACGGTAATCAGCCTGACTGGCATGTTCTGGTGAAGGCCGTGTACGCCTGCTGTGCCGCAACCAACGCGCCTGTCTTCCCCTCAGTGCGCCCGCACGCAGACAACCCAGACACATGCTGCATCACGTGGCTGCCCGCGACTGCCAATGGTGAAAAGAAAGCGTTCTTCTGCAAAAGGCCGGAAGTGCGCATGGTACGTTTCGCAGGGTTCCTTTCACGGTTCAGTGGGACGCATAATCCGTATGGTGTGACATCTCCGCCGGCCAAGAAGACAATCAAGACCGATGCCGAAGTCCTGCAAGATGTGCTACTCGTCTGTGGCATGAAACTCGTGAGAGCGTCACCAGTTCTCATAGAGAGCATTCAACAAGCCAGACTCCCTGTCGAACTCTTGTCTCCCAGGAAGGCTATGGCATTTTTTGCATCATATCGTCTTGGAGAACAGCCGATGCAGATCAAACAAACCGTGTTTAAGAAGTCGGTGAGGCTGCTGGTCGTGCTGACGTACTGCAAGCAGGATCCGCAGTTCGTGTCGCGACTCGACGGGGCGCCGCTCCTACTGACGGCAGACGACACGCTGCGGGTGTTTGACAGCGACAAGCCCGTGTACCACAGTAACTACGCGGACCTGACTCCTCACTGCAAACACCTATTCCTGCATGACTCTGTGCGACTGGGAATCTTCGCCGATGTTTCCCCGTCAAGCACTCCTGTGCTACAGCCCTTCACGATCAACGACTTGGCGAATTTCTTGAACAAGGAGATTCCACGAGATAAGTTGTGGAACACCGGCTGTCCTGTTAGATGGTCTTCTCAAGACAGCAGCCAGCCGCGAGAGACCTGGGTGGAACGCCTGTGGGATTTCGTTGACGCACAGCTGGAGAATCTTGTAATGCCATTGGATTGGTCATCTATCGAAGCTCGTCTCATGCCTCTGAAACAGTGGTGTCTCATCCCAGCCCGTATCGACAGCGAACGATTTCTCGTGCCAATCAGCATGGCGTCAACTGTCAGCTACATAGGTTCTGTGAAAGACATACGGCTGTATGAGGTGTTCCAAAAGATGCGTCTGCCCGAACTTGACTTGTTGCCTTCAGGCACACATGCCACCTCACCGGTACGGCTGAATATCGACATCCTCCAACTCCTGGTGGCCACAGTTGATGACCCAAACTGGATGCTCGGTGTGGTTCACACACACACGAATAAGAATGGCGAAACTGCTGCTCTGAGCTCGGCGGAACGTCGACGTCTGCTGACCTACTTTTGCGACAACCTGTACTATGTACAGAAGTACGACACCAGTTACGTAAATCGCCTGAAGGACCTGCCTTTGTACACGACTGTGTGCGGCGATGTCATCAGCCTGACAGGCAGTTCCGTGTATGTGCAGCCACGTGGAATCCCCACCGAAGGCATAGACGTCTGGCGAAGCAAGTCTGGGATCGTGTTTCTCTGGCAGGACGACGAACTCCTGAACCTCTACACCGCCATCGGGTGCGCGTTCCTCGCTGTCGGTGACGTCTACTGCAAGTTCATCTTCCAGCACCTCGAGTATCTGTCGAGTGACGAACGCATGACCCATCTGCGTTACGTCTACACCACTTGCATGGGGGAACGGGTGATGAAATGTATCAGCCGGACTGATCGGAACCGTATAGTGTCGTCACTCCAGACGCTGCCAATCCTTAAACACGACGCAGACGACGATCTGCGACCAGTGAGCGACTTCTACAACTCCGACAACGAACTGTTCCGGGCCATGCTTCCAGACGACAAGTTTCCTCCTCAACCTCGGCATGGCCTGTTCACCAGAACGCAGTGGAAAGACTTCTTAAGCCAACTTGGATTGCAGCTCAAAGTCACACCAGACAAGTACTGTGAGTTTGCAAAGCAAGTGGCACGAGAAGGCGTCGCCAAGAACAAGTCCGTACTAACTGCAAGCAAGTCACGTGTTTTAGTGAAGCACCTGTTCGCACTGGTTGACAGAGACACTCGACGTGCAATCATGCAGAGTGTGGCGGATGTGGCGTTTGTGCCGGAGGCGAGAGCCCACCCGATGTTGCAACAGTTGCAACCACAACGCGCTGCCGACGGCCGCTACATCGCCTTCCGCGAGAGCATCTCTATGAAGCATGAGGTCTTAACCTGGACACAGGCGAAGTTGCTGCCGGACTGGGCCGACCCAGATTACATTGTGCACAAGCCAAACCTTGCCGCTGATGTCAAGAAATGTCTCGGCATCCTTGACAGTCCGCCCGTCCAGATGGTAGCGATGCACCTGCGAGCGCTGTGCGAGACGGAGACCCGGGGCGACAACGCTTTCAGACAGAAAGTTTTCAGGAATATTTACATCGACCTGCAGACTCGCGGCCTGAAAGACCCTGACGTCCAACGTATCCTCTCTAACAGCCCGTGTGTGCTGTTGGAAGACGGCAGCGTCGTGTTTGCCAACCAGACGTCTTTGAACATGTGCAAGAAAGAAGAGATTCGGTCGTACCTGTACAGACTGCCATTGTGTCTGGGTGAGTTCAGCGCATTGTTCCAGGCCTTGGGTGCCACAGAGCGGGCAACGGCCACTCAGTATAGTGGTGTGTTGACACACGTATACGCGCGAACTAGTGGTCGTGAACTCGATCCGAACCAGGTCTTCTGTGCAGTCAAAGCGATGGAGGGTCTGTTTCAAGTGCTCAAGAAACGGGCACAATCTCCAAACGTGCTGATTTTATTCTTGCTTAGTGAGGCAAGAACACTCGTCCGTTCAACATCTCTTGTCTACAACGACGCCCCGGCCTACTACGAGCGCGCTGGAGCACTGCCCGATCTACAGTTCATGGCCAGAGTGCAGGGGTGTGGGTATTCCCGCCCGGAGGAGAGTCTACGCAAGATGTCAGCCGCCTTGCAGCCGATGATGCTGAGTTATGTGGTGAGTGAAAGACTCATGAGTCATTGCGAGTTGTCTGAGACCGCCAACAGTCTGGCGACTAGACTCAGCGCCCGCCTACGATCTCCAGTCTTCCTCGGCGCCATCGACCGACTGGCGCGTCACGAGGCTCACCGTCAAGGCATCGAGCCGGACTCGGAACGGATTGCTGAGGCTACAAATCGCCTGTCGACGATCAGCGTCCATGACGTCGTTGGTGATGTCGTCACAGAGTTGGTGTACAAAGACAAATCAGTAGAAGGCAGTCAACTACGGAAGTCGTGTTTCGTGGAGAAACCCCATCAGCTTGGAGGCGTCGCCCAATGGCATGTTTACGTCAGGAGCGACGCCGAGCTCAGCCTCGATCTGCTGGTTCCCCTTGCTGACGTCATCAACCAGATAATGTCGGGTCTGCTGAAAGACGCCGTCCTCTATCTCCAGTCCATTATCTCCTGTCACAACGAAGACGACATCAGCACAACGTTGAACACCCTGAACGTGCGTGGACATCGCGTGACGACCGGAAGTGGACGGTCCCATCTGCTTCCTCGACCTGGCGACCCTCTCTCGGACACGTACCGGACACTGATCAAGCCAGGGAAATGGGCTTTCAGCGAGGGAGAGTACGTGGGCTACAAAGAAGACGACAACCACCCCGTCGTGTATGGTATTATCACGGACCATGTGTGCGGTGGTGTGTATCACGTCATGATAGGGGAGAGCGCAGAAGTATTGGCCGTCGATACACAACTGTACATGTTTGTGTGAAACTACAGATCTGCAATAACGTATTAATCACAGACACTTGTAAAGCGTTCCAATCGTGAATCAGTAGTGACATGCTGGTCACTCCTGGTGAATTCACCTTTGAACTTGGTCCCAGTTGCCGTATCAACCAATCAAATATATTGCTAAGAAGTGCTAGTGTATGCGATGTAAAACTCAAACAAAATGGTGACACAATTATTTATCACAGTCTGACATGCATACAGCCTCCGCGGGCAGTGCGATAATATGGCGAACTATGTTGATGATTTTCTTTTCTAATTGTATTTTCAAATAAGCAGCAGCATTCCGAAAAAAACCTTCAATTGAGTTAATCAATAGTTATTCACAATGGTTCTAATACAAGTATATCACACTCGTCAAATCAGTACACTGATTGTACGGTGGAACCTCGCTATTAAGGCCACCCTTGGGACTGGGCAAAAGTGACCCGAATAGCGAGGTGACCGTATTACCCGGACTAAGTTCGTATACTTTACTGCTACAGAAATAATTTTGGACTGCCACGAGGTGTTCTTAATTGTGAGGTGGCTGTATTACTGAGGTGATCGTAAAGCGAAGATCGACTGTATAGTAAACACAGTTTACTACAATTTACTTGTTCGCATATAATGTATACGACTAAGTTGTGCAAGTAAATCATTTGACTGAAGTAGTAGTGTTAATAGGTTCCATAGATGTGACAAATACATCAGATTTATACAAAATTATGCTAGTATGTCATAATTGACCGGAGTCATTTTGTTCATATTACCCCAGATGTTATATTTCGTTGTCTTTATATATATATATATATTATATATACAATATATATATGTCATATATATCCATGTAGATAGGTGCCGGAACCAAATTGATATTGGGTGGGCTGAGTGTGAATTTCAGCACCACCCTGCTGCTCGGATCATGACATCGGAAGTCGGGGAATGCTGTTGAATATGTTTTGCAGGCTTTTAAAAAACCGTAACCTTAGGTTATCCATAAACCTCGAATTGCACCCTCCTTGAGGCTCGCCAAAACACATTGGGCTCTCCAAAAATATACAATTGCCTTAAAAAATGCAAACCATTCCCTAAATATTGGGGGAAATCTTATCTCCAGCCCCCCACCAGGAATATTGGGGGCTCAGCCACCCAAGCCTCTCTCCGGTTTCGGCGCCTATGATATAAAGAGACACAGTCTTCAAGATGGTTCTTTATAACAACAGTGTTCCACAGTTTAGAACCTACATATGCCAGTGGATTTCGTCTGGTGTTGGTTTTACAATTGTAGTATAATTATGTAAAGTGATGTGCATAATGTGATGACATGAAAATATATTATGAGTGGTTTATAAATCCGACATGACTAATCATGCGTATTATTCTTTTCTGTTATATATGACTTTTAAATAAATATATTGTTGGGGCTCTTCCACATGTTATGTTAAAATAAATAATATGTGAGTAAATAAAATATATAATACCGGTTAATTTGTGTTCAGTTTGTTCTTAATCTTTTTAACAATACTTTTATATATTTTATTACATACAGTCAGTCTCATTCATTGATTGTGTGTGAGTGCATGCGTGTGTGTGTGTATGTGCGTGCGTGTGTGTGTGTGTGCGTGTGTGTGTGCTGTGTGTGCGTGCGTGCGTGTGGTGTGTGAGTGTGTGTTTCTCTGTGTATGTGGGGTGTGCGTGTGCGTGCGTGTGCGTGCGTTCGTGCGTACGTGCGTGTGTGTTCAGAATCCACGAATGGAACACTTCCTACAAGAAGTCGCGTAGACCACACATGACTAGGACCGAGAAGAGTATGGCTCTTCGGGTTCTGGTCGAAGCACTTGGTGATAGTGAGTACCAAGGACAGGAAGACAAGGACCAGTTGGAAACTCTGCTACTGCCCCAAGTGATGGAGATGACGCAGCCGGTCGTGCTGACGACAGCGACTCTGACTCGTCCGACTCTTGCAGTGATGATATTATTGCTGTTGCCGCTGGCCATGACTGAGATTCTAAAAAATGTTTGCTAATAGAAGGATCATAAATGGTCGGCTACCACTGACTGCCCCCAGTATCAATTAAATTAAATATAATTAGGGAACATTTCTCAAATATCGTTGGTTCATAATTATGTTAAAGAATTTACAGAAGTAAGTTTGAAACCAGTTAACAGAAAATTAACAATCTGCGTTGTAGGCGTACGTAATGATCACGATAACACGTATACCTGACATGTGCATTGTATGCTTATCGGCTAACAATACAACAGTACTTTTTTCAATATTGTTTCCCAGGCAATTTGCGCTCGATCGTTGTGTCACTGGTAACGCTGTAAAATACGGACCAGTAGCTTTGCTGCCTGACTAGTAATTTTTTTGAAGTTGCTGGTCCAGCTGATCAGCAGGAATAAAGGTCGAACACTGCCTCTTATCAATAAAACAAACTACTCTACCAAAACAAATGTAATATAAAATACAATACATATACAAGAAAATACATCATCACACAACTAGTATTCTGTCTTCGGGGTTTGAATGTAATTTTTTCGAAGAAATCACCACATTTGGCACACATGATCTTTGATATATACTAATCAAATCCTGATATATAGGGCATACATTTTGGGATTCGTTAACACCCCCTAATTAGCATAAATCCAAAATGGCCACCGTCGATCGATATAGGCTAAAACCCGATATGGTCACATCTCAGCTAATAATAGGCACGATTCTGATGAGTTTAGTATGTTTTATGATAGTTTTGGGTATGCCCGATCGATCGAAGAGGTTTTTTATCATCACCCGAGATCAATGTCACGGGGTGTTTGCCTAAAATAGCTATAAGTTGCCAATACAACTGACATGGAGTTATTTATCTTATGTTAGACGTAAGGCAAGATAGGGGAGATCATATTATACTAAAAAAATGCTTCGTTTTGTTTCCATGGTGTCAAGGATAAGTCCAGAAGGTCAAGGTTGAGACCAATTGAGAATTACTCTGAGCATGATCTTGCTGGGATGGCTGATTAGGCTAATTGTTCGATAGTTCTTGCACTGTCTAAGGTTCCCTTTCTTGGGCAGAGGAATGACGAGTGCCTGTTTCCACTCCTGTGGCCATTCTTTGGACTCCCAAATCTTCTGACCTAGGACTGTGAGGAATGTTGTTGTTGCTTCGCCTCCCTTTTTCAGCAGTTCTGTGTGGATGTTGTCCACTCCGGGTGACTTTCTCGATTTCGGCCGTCTCGCTGCTTCTACAACCTCTTCCCTTAGGACAGGTAGGCTTACTGGTTCTCGATTCTGGGTCTGGACTGTATGGGTTATACTGGTGTCTGGCTGGAGGTTGTAGTTGTAGAGATCATTGCAGTACTCTGTCCAATAATTCAATACTACACTGGTTTCTGTCAGGAGATTTCCATTAATGTCTGCTGTGGCTGTTGCATTGTGCCGTTGGGACTTGGTTAGTTATCTTACAAGGATAAGTATCAACAAAAAGACAAAGTCATGAAGAAAAGCATGAGACAAGACAAAAGAAAGTGGGTAGACAACCTGGCCGCTGAAGCAGAGAAAGCAGCCGGAAATGGAAGGATGAAAGAAATCTACAACATCACAAAGACACTTTAGTAACCACAAACACAAGACAGCGAATGCAGTAAAAGACACATCTGGAAACTTAATAACTGAAGGACCAGCCAGGTGGGCAAGATGGGAGGAGCACTTTGAAGAAGTCCTTAATAGACCTATATGCCCGATGACCCCGTCATATATATTGAATTATATATGATCATAGATTAAATCAGCACAGACTCTATAACAAAAACAGAGATTAGAGCAGCACTGAGGAAGCTGAAAAATTTGAAAGCCGGAGGCAACGTTGACATTACAGCAGAATTGTTGACAGCAGACATAACGACAACTGAGAATTTACTCCGAAGTTTATTCAAAACAATTTGGGAACAAGAAAAAGTACCAAAGACGTGGGAACAGGGACTGATTGTTAAAATACCAAAGAAAGGTAACCTTAGAGAGTGTGGACATTGGAGAGGAATTACTCTAACATCTGTCCCCAGTAAAATGTTCGGAAGAGTGATAATAGACAGAATAACAGATGGAGTTGACAACAAGTTGAGAGATGAACAAGCAGGTTTCAGAAGAGGACGGAGCATAGTTGAGCAGATATTCATCCTTCGAAACATAATAGAACAGGTTGTGGAATGGCAAGCAACGCTATATGTAACTTTTGTAGACTTCGAAAAGGCATTTGACTCTGTGCACCAAGAGAGCCTTTGGGAAATCATGGCGAGCTACGGAATCCCACACAAGATAATCAGAATGGTCCAGATTGTGTACGAGGGCCGTTTGTGAATGTGCAGTGTTAGATGAATGGTTCAATGTAAAAAACTGGAGTTAAGCAAAGAGACGTAATGTCCGGATTTCTTTTCTTGATGGTAATTGAGTGGATAATGAGGAAAACAACTGAGGAAAACAACACGTGGACAAGATGGAGATTCATGTCAAACCTAGAGGACGTGGACTTCGCAGATGACATTGCGCCTATGTCATCATGTCACAGATACAAGCAAGCAAAAGCAACAGAGATGAATGCATTTGCATAAAAAACCGGCCTAAGAATCAATAAAAATAAAACTGAAGTACTGAGGAGAATAAACAGCAAATGCAACTACAGAATACAGATTGATGACCAACAACTGAATGAAGTAGAGATATATACATACCTGGGCGCAAACGTCAGCAAGCAAGGAGGAGGGGATGACGATATTATCAACAGAATACGAAAAGCAAGGACATTATTCATGAAACTCAAGCAGATATGGAGCTCAAATGTATAGATGCACATTAAAAATTTAACTCAGATAAATACATGCAATACTCTGGTCAAATCAGTTTTGTTGTGTGGATGTGAAACATGGAAAGCAAACAAAAGCGACAACAAAAAACTTGACATTTTCCATTTCAACTGTGTCAGAAGAATTGTAAAAATAAGATGGCCACTAGTAATTTCGAACAAAGACATTGAGAATATAACAGCAGAAGAGAAGATCAGCACAGAAGTACAGAGAAGAAAGTGGAATTGGATCGGATGATCGGATCGGATTGCTGGGAAATAAGGACCACAACCACTGCCTGGGAGCACTGATACGGCCACAGGAAGAAAAAAGGAAAGTTGGTCGACCAAAAACAACGTGGAGAACCACAGTGAAAAAGAACGAAAACAACTGGGCTGGGCAACTTGGAGCAAAGCAAGATACGTAGCCGTTGACAGGGCGAGATGGCGGAGTCGCACAGCAGCCTTATGGGCCACAAGGCCAGAAGAGGATAGGTAAGGTAAGTTTATATTTATTATAATTATACGGGTTTTGTGCACACGTGTCAGCAGAAATGCAGGGTTCACATGATAAATAATGCATAATTACATTATTATAGTTCGTCCAATATAGTACCTTTGCTGTGTAATTGCTGCACGTCCATTGAGACAGGTCAAAGGAACGTTCCCTTGACCAGCTCTCTGTAAAACACTTTGCTGACACAATTGCAAATTCACACGATATAATAGGCATTATAATACAAAACTGATGCTATTTGTGATTGTACTGGTGTTCGGTTCAGACTAAATGGCATACGTCAATTTCAAATCAAGCGTAATTAGCTCCCCAAGTGGAACACATTTGTCATACTTGGAGATTTTTACGCAGCCAACACACCCCTAGCTATAGGCCCAAAGCGCGCTTTGCCCCACACTACTCCAGTAAATGTCCGATCCGATTAATGTGACAGGCTGGCAACCAATACATTTTTCTTCTTCCAGTTTGTTAAACCGCTCTGGATTACGTGTGACTGATTTTATTGAACGTAAAACTGGTAATTGTTTATAAAAATTATATACTTTATTGTGAAACGTCAGGTGCTTGCTGAGGCTATAAATAGACGTGACGCGATCGTTCCAGTACAACTCGGGGATTCCCTTTGCGGTAAGGTCGACTGTTGCTGTGCTAGCGTTTCGTGGTTCAGTGAGGCCACGAAAAACAACCTATTTCACAAAATGTGACAACGCAAGCGCATTATCACGATGTGGAAACTATTACAAGGTCTTCACAAAGGTATGTGGAATCAGCGGTACCATTCGAATGATTTGAACAAACGTGAAATTTGGCGGAGAACTAATTCGAAGCCATGAAGGTCATGTTGACACGGCCAAAGCAAAAGCTTGAAAATCCGTGCCCGTGATTGTTATGTAAACGCTAAATAGTGGGATACGAAGTCCTCAAAATTGTTTTGATTTACAAGGTTACGGCAGTATAGAATATGTTTGTTGGATCTTTATAGCTATTGTCACCATTATGATTAGGGGCGTTTTCCAAATATCATGATTTACAACAAAACAAATCGGCAATAAAATTACCCGGATAGTCTATTAGATATTTAGACAATAAAGTTAATTGACCTATTGAGGCTATGGCTATGCCGATAATTTTGTATCGTATTCTCATGTTATGCTGTCTAAATTTATCTAATATAACATGCTGACTCCCAAAATATGTTTTAGTTTATATCGTTTTAGTTTATACCGTATACTGTATAACTATAGTATGATTTTGTTACCATAAAAACAAACTGAATATGTCCCTTTCATTTAATTTGGTTTTCTAGACTACTACCACCAGTACCATCAGATCATATTATTTCGCACATTGAACAAACTAGGCACATGTTTTCTGTTGTCATTGCAACTGCAAGCCATTTATTTTAACATATACTGCGGTTACCAACTTACCATAGGCGTGTCTAGGGGGGCCTGGGAGCATGTGCCCCCTAGACCTTTGGAATTTCGCATGTCCCAGACCTTTTTAGGGGTCCACGTGACTGTGTCCCCGTGACTTTTCTACACCATTTTGTTCAGCCGCCAATTACCACACACATGATACTGCACACGCACACACACACACACACATACATACACGCCCACCCACACACACACCATTTATAACAACTAGGACTATATGTATAATATAAGCCATCAATCGATCGTCATTCGTGGCTTTACAACATATTTGTTGTTGTTGACTTTTCCAGGAAGGTCTTGGGAATGGAGTGCTTTAGTACGGCCTGCACCACATGTGGCCTGTGTGGATGACGATGATAAAAAAACACATGTTGCTGGTGCTATTAATGAGCTGCATGACAGGTGAGATTGAACAAAAACACAACTTTATTTTGAACATTTGACACAGCAAAGATTGGTCACGCTATTTCATGAGAAATCTCCTGAATTGATGGATCCAGTATGTCATGGTTTGCCTAAATCAATCAAACTTAAGCATGTGACATCCATCAAGCTTTGTTTTACCAACAATGTTGATCAAAATAATATAGACTGGTATATGCATTACGTTGTAGTGCAGTGGTAGAGCTTTGGACTCTCAACCGAGAGAACCCAGGTTCGAATCCTGTGCAGTGGTGTCGAACCTTGGGCAAGTTCGTTCACTACACGTTGCTCCAGTTTACTCAGCTGTATGAATGAGTACCTGGATATAGACAGTGGTTGATGTTTGTGTATGAATAGTCTTCGCGCATTAATTGCAGCATGGCTGGATGGTTCCCAAAGAAGTCGAGATGGTGTTCGATTGAACAGGTCTGCCAGAGAGTAAAGTGTAAAGCACTTTGAGCAGTCCTGAGGACTGGATACTGCGCTATATAAGAACTTACCTTTTACATCACTTAGATTGCTAGGGTGGCAATCTGCTAAATCTCGCATCTTAACCAAGTTTCCCTTATGTTTTTGTCCTAAAGAAAAGGTCTAAGGTCAGAATTTCAACAAAATGTATGATAGAATGTCAGAACGCTCCACATGTTCGGTAACCATTTTCATGGCTTGATGGACCTTGTTGCAAAACAATAAGTCACATTATGTAAGTCAGTTTAGAGGCACTACATCATTATTTTACTACGTGTACTCTGTTATTTATTTGGTTGTCACAGATGATATCCACAACATTCTTAGTGAATCATATTGTTGTAAAAATATAATACGGTGTTGTTTTTAACCTATACATTTTACTTGGAAGACAGTTAACACTAATGTGTTAGTGTGATCCTTGGACTTAGCCAGGTATAACTTGCTTAGATGTAAGTAAAAGACATCGTAAACTATTCATGGGAACATTTGGGTTGTGGTAAACCATACTTGTTTCCTCTTCTTGCAGACTGCCTTGGAAATGTGTGAGGAAATGTTACCCAAGATTCTCTTGGCGGCCACAATCTGGGAACAAAAACACCCCAGATCCGTCCGGGGTGTCTACAGATACTGTGTTGAATTGTGTCACATCGATTAATAATGACACACTTACATCTAGGTAAGTATGGGTGGGATCAAAAGTGAGACACACATTATGGCATAGGGATATATCAGTACAGTTATGCTCCACATACCAGGTAGTAGGAAAACTAATTTTAGCAAAAAAAATGCACAGTCTCTTCCGTAAGTGAAATCTGTAAAATTTAGAAAATAATGTTTTGTTCTACTAACAGTGATGCCCTCTTACAAATAAATCACATTTTATTGCAACTTTTTTAGTTTGCTCTGATAATTTCTTGACTTAGCAGAAGTTAAAAAAATTGCAGTTTTGTTCGGATGTCTCCAGGGTAACATCTCCACTGGTTTTACAGCAATCTTCCTAGTTCAAATTGAGAGAGTGCAATTTTTCCTGCGTGAAACTTTTGTATCCTTGTCTTATCATTGGGTTGGTTCCTCTGTAAAAACTATCCCTTCATAATTGATGTTGGAAGTATTTTAAAGAATGGCATAAATACGGTATTGTCCGTGTGGATGTTTCTAATAATTTACGACATGTTTCATTAGTAAACCAAAGAATTTTACCATCACGACAGTCACCTGTAAAACACTGACTTGATATTATTTTTTCACCTTAGATCAACACTGACATGTACAGATCATCCATCTGCAGAGCAAGCCACCGATCAGGTGACCAGGGTCATACAGGTCAAGGTCGACAGTACAAGGTCACCCAGTCCTCTCAGTGGTACAGATGTCATTGTTGAGGTCCCTAAAAAGGACCCAGTTCAACCATCGAGTCGGCTGTCCATCACATACACAGATGGTACAGAGACAGAGGACAGGTCACAAGGTCGTTGTTTCTGTGGTGATGCAAGTGACAATGACGGTACTAAAAGGCACTGGAAGAAATGGCAGCGTGACTTCCGACAGGACTTTTGGGCGGGCCTGCGGGAACCTTTTGGGTTCATGGAGGCCATGGGATGGGTATGTAGCATAATAATTATAATAAAAGAGCATTTTAAAAATGCCATAGCTCCAGGTAATCCTCTTCAAAGGCGCTGATAGAAAGAGAGTTAAAAGAGTCAATATAAAAACATAAAAAACAGCCCTAAAATCAAAGAGCATAAAAAACATAGGATATAAAAAGAACGATAGCAGTTTAAAATGATAGGCTAGTATAAACAAGTGAGTTTTTAGGAGTCTTGAAGCTGCATATAGAGTTGGCATGTGCCAGTTTACCCTTTAGATCTTGTTATTTTATAAAAACTCCAAATCCTTGCAGCGCACGCATAAAATCACCATGATATGGGAGCACATAGTTTTTGCATTTACATTTTTTGTACTTTCTTTCCTAACATTGCAAGTTGTGTGTACCTTAAAGATAATAGAATTCCGCACAAGACAGTGCTAACTATACTAATCAACTTTAAAATGAAATGTGCGAAACGCGATACTCTGTGTCTGGTTGTGTTTGCGTAGAATACAACGCATATCTGTGAACTCTTGGTCAGCTGATTTTTTTCAAACCGCGGTCATTCAAAAACTTCCAATACTAAGCTTTATCAAAAATATCCCTAACGCACAGCAGATACAATCAAGAATCCATTGACACAAGTTATGTAAATATCCATAAGATGACACCAAATCCACTCATCAAAGTTAGGAAAAGTTTGTGGCCGTTTGTGACGTCTCAAGGAAACGGGTGTCTGGCCACTTATGGCTGTTGAAGGGCTAAATGGTTAACAAACTTACTGTTTTCATTATAAAATTGTGTTGTATAATCTACAAGTTATATATATATATATACTCTAAAATGTTGACGGCCAAAATTATTTTAAAAAGCCATAATTTTGTTAACATCATTTTACCATTATATGTTTATTGATGTGGCATATCACAAGGTTTGGACCATTTATAAGGTACATTTTTTATAAAACTGAGGAAAAGCATAAATACATTTGCAGGAGTGAAACACATTTTTATATATTTGCATTTTTAGAAACAATAAATAATTTACTTCCAGTTTGAATAATGCAATTTGGAGTTATAACTTTGAAATTGTTTTTGATGTGTTTTTAGTTTGGATGGTATGTGATTCGAAATGTGTATACCTAACTTTGATGTTGTCTGTATCAAAAGTTGATTTCTTCAGCTGCGTCAATGCAAATACCCAGAACTTTGTGACAGACATACACAGATGATACAGCTATCACTATAAAACTTGCCCTTTTACATGGTACTCCTAACTTGACACTAACGTATCACAAAATCAACTGTGTTGTTTAATACATCGGTGAAGAGTCAATAGGTTCACAAATCTGTGGACAGTTTATTTTGTCAGTGGCGTCCACGTAGTCACATTCTACCCAGGCGTATCGATAAGCAACAGGTTACACATTATAAACGTAAATAATTATGGTTTACAGAGCACGACATTGATCCTTGGACTCAACCTCTGTTACCTATGGCAACCAGACCCGGAGCGCAAGTCATGGAGCCAGCAGCTCTACCGCGTTGCCCACTCGATGAATCATGACTCCACACTGAACACTAGCCGAAGAATTCTGGACAGTGGACAGAAATCATCCGGCAAAGAGCAGCCATCAATGCCAAATTCATCTGATAATAAGGTGTGATGTACAAAAAAATGGCGCAAAAATGAAAAATTATATATCCATGGCCAGGCATGGTGACTGTTAATTTCGCAAAGGCATAATTTATCAAATAACTAAATGTTGTTCTTGTTGTACAGACACTTGCTTAAAAACATGTAAAACTTATAGTTTAACATGTTTATATTTTGATAATGGGCAATCTTTGGTGATGACCCATGGAATAATAATTATTAACCATACTTGTATTAATTTTCTAAAAGCAAATTCTGATAAACGTTTCTATGTTTAAAAATCTACAAATTAAGGAGCAACGTTAAAAATAAATTGTTATTCACAAATCATGTTGCGATGTCTCCAGAAATCGAGCAGTACACCTCTCCAGTCGAAGGAGGTAGAAAAGGATGCACTCACTGAAGCCGCAGAAGAATGGCAGAAGTTGACGCACACATACACAAATATGACCCGGAATAAGGAAGCAAGACATCTTGCAAAGGCCGGCCACTATCGCAATGCCTTCAAACTCTGGCAGATGGCAGCAGAGGCCGGTTACGATAAGGCGCACTACAACGTGGCTCTGTGTTACGAGCAGGGAAAAGGAACGAAGACCGACCTAAGCAAGGTACTGGTCATAACTTTGTGAGTGTGTTATAGTCGATACTGTTTGTGATCTGTTTGTTTTTTACACTGGACCACCTGGTTTTGGAGGAAAATCAGATGCTAGAAACGTTTGTAGAATGCAGCCTGTCTAGAACCGAGACATTGGCCAGGATTTCCTTACCTGTATTCAGGTTTTGTCTGAGATACCAATGGCAAAGTTATTCCACCAATGAAGGCCATAAAGTCATGTTGAAATATTCAGAGATGGCAATAGTAGTTCTTCAGAGATATATCTTTGTCATAGATAATAATCGTTTTATGTTATGTGATGGCAACTCTCATAAGCATCACTAGACACCGTTTAAGCGTAATCTAACATCTTGAAAGCTTTTGTTTCATGTGTTCCCATGATATATGCATAAATTCACAACATTGTACTACTGGAACCATTATGAAACTGAAACACTGTTATAAAATTAATTGATACAGTTCCTAAATAGTGTGTTTGTTATTTGTCTACAAAATGTCCAGTCTCGACATTTCTCTACAATTTATCTTACTATATCATCCAGTAATGGATGTTTCCTGCTGGGTCATACTGAAAGAACACCTAATGTTGTAGGCAATCTGCCATTACAAGATGGCCGCCATGGCAGGGCACAGTAAGGCTAAGTTCAACCTGGCCATACTCCAACAACAGGGTCAAGGGGGGCTACAGAACAACCCCCAGCAAGTGATGGGGCTATTGCAGGAAGCGGCAGAAAGTGGGCTTAAACAGGTATGTTGGACGTTTGTTTTGCATATATTCAAAGCCACCACCGTTATGAAATGTGATGGAAAATAAACACAATTTTTTTGGGAAATACAGCGATACACAAGCACCCATGTGAAGTGTAAACAAAGTTTTTTTATAGAAATTGTAAAAAAATACATATAAACAATGCTAGACTGTATGCTAAGTAGCTGCTAACTACTAGATGGCCTAGGAGGATCTTTGGGAGATCATCATTGATATATGAATGTAACGTCACCTACAGAAGACTGAAGAAGTCTACTGATAGCAAGCAAAATGTTACAAGCAAAAACGTCACTTGACTGCAAAATACATATAAAGAATAGCAATTTGAACCATCCAGTCTGATGAACCTCTTTAGATATATCGTTATGACTCTTATCTATTTGGACACCCTAAAAATCTACAAAAGAATTATTTGTTGTATGGTATTATAATTTTGGACACCTATTATTTTTACATGTCCGAATACATACAGTACATAATGACTAAGTTTCCACGACATCAAATTTTTTTTATTTATATACTGTATATTTTCTAAGACATCTGATGATTCAATTACTTTTACGTGTCCGAATACATAATAGTCATTATGGTAATCATATTTTTGAGATTGTCCCTAATTTGGATTATTTCTCGCCAGGCGCAGACCCAGCTCGGCGTGTTATATACGAACGAGGAGAATCGAGATTGGACGAAGGCGAGTGATTGGTTCCAGAGAGCGGCCGAACAAAACGTGAGCGAAATACTGCTGCTTTATACAATGATAGGAATCAGAAATTATACAGCATAATTGTTGTCAGTCAGTAATTTTAACTATGTAAGTCATAACAATTATTACTAAGTATAATTTCATATATCACGAAAACAAGAATTGCACTAATTATAGTAATTCGTGAAAATCCGCATTCTCATATTATTTCTTCACTAATCTTAATTCTTGTCCACTAATAATAATATAATTGTGTGCTATCTTTGAATTTTGTACCAAGTAAAACAGTATTTAACAAAATGCGAAATAGTACCATGTTCGAGTTGACATTTTTTAATTTGTATTGTTATATAATCCCTATTAGAAGGGGACCTAAAATTGGGTTTGACAAATCTTATTTATCCCTGTCTTTTTTCATAAATCTTCTGCTTTCCTACCACACAAAAACATCAAAGTACTTGCAGTGTGCCACTGTGACCTTAGCGTACAAAACATTAATCTACTAGAAATAATGGTGCATCACTGTCGCCTGGTATGATTACAACAAAGGTCATCTTGGATAAATTCCGTGAATATATTAAAGTTTAGGAATAGATATATATATATATAATATCCATTTTGAACAAAATTGTAAATATGTCACAGTACACAAAATGTCATAGCCGGTGATAAAAATTACGATGGGGCTTTTTAATTAAAACTAAACAAAACATCGAACTTGGTGAAAAACAGATTAACAAATTGCAGAATGTTGATCTGATTGTGTGTATTTTGTTGTAGGACAGCATGGCACAGCATTACCTCGGCATCTGCTACGAACAAGGCTGGGGTGTGGAAGGTGACCTTGCTAAGGCTGCGGAGATGTTCTCGCTGGCGAGTCAAAGGGGCCACGCTGGCGCTGACTTCAGTCTCGCCTCCTTGCATGAACATGGACTTGGAGGTGAGTAGCAAACATTTATACAATATTCTTCTTCGGTGTTCGCTTAAACTGCAACTCTGGATTCTCGAATGTAGGTCGTTGTGCTTTGCAGGTCTTCCAGAGGACCACAGATCTTGTCTTTCACTGATGTCTCTGTGGGCCAGGTTGTCTTTCTCTCATTTTGGTGTATTTGGCAATTTTGAAGAAGGTGTTTCACGGTCATTGGAGCCATGCCACATGAACATATGTCTGAGTCTGCAGTGTCCAGTCCTCAGGCGCACCATTTTTACATAGTCTACTCTGGAGAGTTGGTAGTAGTTGTCATTGCTGTTGTAGGTTGGGTGTTGTTTCAACCATCTCTTTCTCTCCTTATGATACTTACTTACTTAATCCTCTTCATGTGGGTTCACAGATAAGACCGAACCATCTCCCACAGTACTTGCCGAAGCTTTCCTGCTTGATACAATCTTCTCACATTCCAGGAGCCCACTGGTATCTTGGTTTTCGGCTTGAAGAGCTCCACGCTTGGGGTGTCATCTTCCGATGGCTGACATCCTTCAGCTTAACTCCTCGCACCATTGACGTTTTGCTCTTTGGCATTGGTTTCTGTAGCGTGCTTTTTTTACACGGTGAGGGTGCTAACCTCACGCACAACCCTCCTCCTTTCTCATCCGGTCTTGGGACAAGCCATTTCTCCTTATGATACACGATTGTTTTTTGCCTCGTTATATGTGACCTCCCCTCTCCTCTTGACCCAGTTTCCCCCTTCCTTTGCCAGTCTGTCCACTTCCTCGTTTCCCGGGATATACGATATGACAACCATTCCACAATTGTTATATTCACATTAAGCAGAAGGGGAGTGGTGGTCGTGCAGTAGAGCACCGGACTGTCGATCGAGGGAAGAGTGGTACAATTCCACTGCTGTTGTTTCGAAACGTAAGCAATTTCATTAATTTCAGTTGCTTGTGTCTTTCAGAAGAGGCACTAAAACTCATTGGTCCCTTCTACCTGGTGTCTACGCCAGGGGAAGTAAAAGATGCCACACGGTGGTAAATGTGTAACCTGTCGTGGACTCACATACTGGTGGTCTCTGTCTCTAACCCACTGGATCTTGCTCCCAGCGGCTGGAGTTTCTTCCCGGTTGGGCTTGTGAGAGACGCAGAGCAGGCAGTGTATACACTGTATAATTGGACCCACTGGGTGCTACATGAATGTACATGAAACAGTTATTGTTAGCATCAGTTGTGACAGTGTGTGTATGGGGGTAGTTAGCAGTTTCCTCCTAGATGTCTTGCAACTCAGATGCCAAACTTTCAGGAATTAATCTACATCCCCACAGAAGAAACATAATGCCTTTATTTTTTTTAAATTTCCAATGGTGTTAGGGTTTGTACAGGATGTTAGACAGATGTAATTTGATTGTTTACAATGTTGTGGATTTTCTGCGATTGTTCTGAGGTCTGCTGTTCAGTTGGGGATGTTTTATGCAATTGTGTTTTGAAAAACTGCCCAATTTATGTTATAAGAAATGTCAGTATGGATATTTTAGAAAAACCATCTTCTGAGTGCATGCGTGTAGTGTCATCTGGAGGATGGACATTTTTGCGAGTGTTTTTAATTAATGTTTCCCGTGTAGGTCTACCGCAGGATCGCGAGTTGGCTCTGCAGTTGTACGAGTCATCTGTTGAGGGAGGCAGCCAGGAGGCTGAGGCAGCAGTGCGTAGACTGCGACAGCTTCTGGAAGAGGAGGCAAAGGAGACTGAAATGGAGAGTGGAGAGCTCGCTTCTTCAGGTGGAGTAGCCATTTTTTTTACCAACTTAACCTGTGTTAATTTTGTTGAATTTAAATAGGTTTTGTTCAATTAATTGAACGAAATATGAGATTTAATTAAATTTGGGTGACTCAAGCTGCCTCTATTGATATGTTCAGGATTCAGCTTACTTTGTTGAAGGGGTTCCTGGCATAGACATATATATTGGATTTAGAAATACAATAGACTCTTTATAACAATAAGTGGGAACTCCATCAAACTGCCAATACATCCAGTGTCCATTATATTCATGGTGGGTGAAGTATGTGTACTTAATTACATTTCTCTGTACTTGGTCAACTGTACTTGCCAAAATATCACAGACATATCAAGTATATAATTTGAATATTTAAAATACAAAATACTACTCTACTGTGTTGCCTGTGTGAAGCACAACACTGAATGCCCATTCTGGTTGTATGTATAATTAATATTATATATTCCCTCAAAAGTTTATAATCAGCATCTGAATAAAAATACAGTATGATTGTTGATCATTATGATTGAAATGTACATGTAGTTGACCTAACATACTCGGAATTGTACTTAAATGTTTTGAAGCACTTGTACAGTTTGTACTTGACCTAGTGTGCTTGTATTTAGAACGACGCGATCAAATATACTTAACCCAATCATAATCTCCACAGGTTTTCGATACAGTGCAGGAGAGAATTGGAATTACAAATTTGGTTCTCTTCAGTGTATTTTTACAAGTGTTGGGGTAATGAATTCTTAACTGGCCGTAGGAGCAGTGGTCAAGCGATAGAGTGCAGGTCTGTTGGTTGAAGAGACCACGGTTTGAATCCCACTACCGACTACGGCAATATTGTTCACCTCACGTAGCTTGCGTCTTTCGGAAGAGATACTAAAAGCCATTAGTCCCTTCTATCTGGTGTCTAAACTGGGAAAGTAAAAGATCCCACACAGGGGGTAAACATGTAGTCGACTCTCTAATTCTAGAGGAGTCAAACTCATAAAAACCAAGTCGACAGTACTCTAGCGACATACATGTGACTAATATAAAGTGATGAGGTAATCTGAGGTAATCTGAGGTAATCAGAAGAAGAAGCAACTAATTGTGATGATTATGTTTCAGGTTCCACTCTGTCATCTGACTGCCATTACAACAATGTCCAAGTTGACAATTCCCTACAGACTACAGGTCAAGTGCACTCTACATCGTCTCCATCTTTGACCGACTACATTCGCCAGCATCTTATTGAATTCGGCTTCATGTCCGAGTTTGACAGTACAGAATCATACTTCACAGTGCCGACAACATTTGTCGCAAAGTCAAGAAAAACAGACAATGCTGTCAAGTCGAAACCGTCGCAACAAGGAAGGATGACAGCTCCATGTTTCTTCACCGATGACAGAGATAATCGTGATACTGGTGATGTATTGGAAGGATCATGTTACACTCGTCTCGACGGCGGAAGTTTTGGGAATATCGCCATAGCAACCAGCTCGTGAGGATTAATGATGGTGTAAGGAGCCAAGGGGGGTGTGTAGTTTCCGTAATTTTGCTGAACCTTGTGACACAGTCGTTTGATTTGTGCTACAGCGACATAGCAACATGAACTGAAAGCTTGGAAGCTACAATGCCGTTGGTTTGATGACTAAAGTATTCAAGAGGTATTATGTCTATTTTTCCATGGGATGGACGGAAGTGGCTTGTATGTATGTGTGTGTGTGCATAGGTTAGTGTGTGATATAAGACAATATCCATGGCTTCACATGATGGTGTACTATAAGATAATGTCTACGTATGGAGGTCTGGATAAACTCCAGTGCTATTTTTTAAGAGCGATTGTCTTTTTTAGATATGAAAACTGTGATGGGGTAAGTTCCCCTTTAATACTGGAGACTGGGAAGGGGCAAGGGTATTGCCTGTCGCTGGTGATTTAGATGTGACATGTCATTCAAGGCGGATATATGTTCTAGGATGAATAAATGATCAGTAAAACAAGTCTTGTTTGTGCTAGTGGGAAAACAAAGATGAGGATAGACTCCGGTAGCAAGTATTTTTCTAGTTTTATTTGCTATGCCCAGGACAACAATAAACTAAAAATAGGTACCTACTTGATATCATCTCTTGAATAATTAATGAATCCAGTTAATTTGTTTAATACTTATCTGTATTTCATACCTTATTCATACAATGAAAAAATAGGGTTGAGGTCGTGACATTACCAAATGTCTGACAATTCAGAAACTTGGCATGTGATGAAAAATCCAGTTTTATTTTAATTCTGGTATAATACAAGCCTCATTATACTAGACTTAACAAAAAAAGAAAAGTTTTTGTATTGAATATGTCAGACATTTGAAGACGTCACTTACGACCTTGTGTTTCTCAAAGGATATTTAAATCATTTTGTTCCCTTGCCAATCATTGAATTAATATTTTTAATTATAGATTCTTTTAATATCTGCTCTGAACAAAACTGTCCATTAAAGATAATGGTCACATCAGGGGCCATCTATAAATGATTATGTAAAATGAGGGTAATAGCAGTCGCCTACGTTGTGTTTGAGGTGTCAAAGATGTGTATACTATGGAAAAGGGGTCAGACCTCATGCGTGCAGTTACGTATGTGGAAGGGGAATTTTTCATTGATTTTATGCACCCATTATCTAACAGGCCCTTCCACCAAGTCCTGACTACATGCTTTACTACTTACTCAACATTTTTAAATTCCTTGCTGAAAGAAATAATGGCATTAGATATATATCAATACCCATTTCATATTGCAATAGTTCCTTTGTCTCTAATGCTTTAAAGGGAGGTTGCCTGTTCGCTTTTATCATAAAATCATGTCATGCAGTATAAACTATCTATCACAACCTTTCTTGGAAATTATCCAAGCTCCTTATTCAGGGATTTGATTGACAGCTTGGCAATTTTTGAAAACAATGAACTGTTGAATTCGAAAGTTGTTTCTGGTTCGTTAAAACATAGTTGGGCAGAAGTACGTTAGAAAACACAGTTTATACTGTATCACACGATCTTACAATCAAATGGACAGTCAACGTCCATTTAATGATCAGAATAAATTGGTAAAACAAGACGGATGACTTACTAGTACAAACATTTTCATTCATGAAAATTACACGATATTCTCTCCTTTAAATGCACAATGTTTACAGTTCTGGGGCTCTCTGAATGTCAATAAGCACGAACCAAACTCTTCAAAACAAATCCTCGAGTCCCTCTTCAAGGAATCTCTTGTAGATGCTCATGAATTTGGCGACAAACGCCTCGAGGTGGTAGATCGCCTTTTGCCCCATCTGGAGGCGGTGTTCATAGTACGCGGCTATCTGGGTGACTTCTGCTTTCAGCTGTCCATCGCAGTTGGCGACCAACTCTTGTAGAAGAACCTGCACACAAGAACAAGAGGCCTAAGAATACGTTAAGGATTTGTCCGTCATTACCCAGTGAAAGAGTGCCCTAGAAAATACCGTTTTGGTGTGATGTGTAAATTTGTTCAAGCACTCTCTACACGGGACATGTTGTTCCGGTGAATACTGAATGCACTACTGCATTAAATCTTTCATGTCGTAGCGAATACTAGCAATAAATATGCAAAAGTCGCTCGTGTATTTGCACAGTAGATCGCAACAATATTTCAAAATCCGTCACCATATTGGGGCAAAATTGAGGGGTATCAGGTTTGGGTGAATTTTTCTGAAAAACAAGGTAGGAAAAATTCACTAATTTTCCACAGCATTTGTGTCAATGGAGGTTAAATATGCTGTGAAATGTTCAAAGACTTAGAGAAACTGCAGGAAATAAAGGAATTGTTATAATGGCCAGACAAAATTTGGGACTGTTCTAGGGTGACCTTAATTGCGAGGTGGCTGTATTACCAAGGTGACCATAAAGCAAGATTCAACTGTAGTTGGTATTGCTATGAAGTATTTTCTGAATACCTATGGAACTTGTGTCCATGGATACATTAGTGCATCTGCTGTGCGCTAGGGGCATTTGTCATGTGGCTTTGTATTGAAAGTTTTCTAATAAGCCCCGTTTGAAAATATCAACTGACAAAGAGTGTAGATATAATCATACAAGAATCGTTGGGCAAAATCGTTAACATGGACAAGCAAGAATCGTCATTAGAGCAAGAAGGTTAGGGTGGGAATACAATTTCAAAAAGGTAGCTATAGTCTCAGATGATTTTATAGCGATAGGGAATTGATTCCAGATTATAGGTGAAGCTACAAAAAGCATGTTTGCCAATATTAAGCATATTAAATGGTTTTCGGCACAAAAAGTCGTGAAGATTCTATGCAAACCCACCCAGACACAGCATATCGCATTTCACATGTTCAAATTAAAAGTTTATCAATATATTTATGACTGTCTTGTCCAGAATTCAGTTACCTTTAAAATAAGCACAACTTGCAATGTTAGGAAACAAAGTACAAAAAAGTTGAATGCAAAAAACTGGGTGCACCCATATTTTGGTGATTTTGTGCGCACGCTACAGGGACTCGGAGCACATTTCAAAATGACATAGGGTCTAAGAGATTGAACCATGGATACAACATTTGACCTATTACAGGTACAATGTCTGTACCTCATTTATTAACATAATGTTCTTAATTCTAGAATAAACACACTGCCTGTCAAACTGCATTTTATAAACCTGAAACAGTGAGCACAATTTGAATTTGCACCCACAAAAAACTTTCAAACCGGAAACAAAACAATAAATTTGTAAAGATACACTACTAGCATTTACTGCTTTGCAGTTGGCTCATTCCAATGCTCCTCACCAAATTGGGACAAAGTACAACTGATTTTGTGAATGTCCTGCTTTAATTTACTTCACATCAAATAATGTTAAGTAAATATTGTGCAACACAGACCAATTTTTAATGCATCTTATCATTTCCGTTCTTTTGAAGTTTTACTAATACTACAAAAAGAAGCGTACAAAATAGTTTTGAGCGGATTACTTCCTTAAGTAATACTAAATCTGTGCTAGTAGACAAGATACTTGCCCTCATGATAACCTCTGGTGGTATACAGTGGGTGAGTAGTTCGTAAAGTCTTGCACGCACTTCAAGCAGTCTGAAACGAGAAGTAACTATTCAAAACAAACAATTATCTAAACTATAATCAAGCTTGTGCGTGTGTGTGTGTGCGTTTCTGTGTGTGTGTTAGCATATTTGCCGCCAAACTTTTAGGGATTTATCTACAACCTCTGGAATTAAAAAGCTTTTAAATATTTTGAAATTGTCTGTTGGTTAAGGGTTCTTAACAGTTAAGGGTTCACACCAGAAGTCAGACGTACTGTTCACAACGTTACATGATGTCTCTGCAATTGTTCTGAACTACGTGAACCTTCTGAAACCATCTGTCAAGCAGTTGTGGATGTTTTTATGTAACGTGCAACAATTATGGAAGTTTTAAAATTTATGTTAGATATGAATACTCCAGGAAACCTTTGTTTGTGTGTTTGTATGTGTGTGCGTGCATGTTGTGGTGTGTGTGCGTGTGTGCGAGTATAAAATAGTATTTTTAACTAGCTCTTATATGCACCATATTTTCGTAATGCAAGATCATTTGCCTGCATTCAAAGTTAACACCCTCAAGTTCAGAAGTTATCAGAAAAGTAAAAATGTTTCTGGAGGGAAATAAACATTAACCAACTCCTGCCCCACGTGAAATCACATTCATGTTTTTTATAGTTTACAGTTTTGAGATCACCCCGAGACAATAAACGACATTTTGTTTCGTCGCCATGCCGACCTTTTCCGACTCTGTTCCTGTCCAATCATGTTGGCCGTTTCCCGCAGATACACCTCCCAGTCTGCTTCTGCCACATGTTGATCTTCTGAGAAAGGATATCTGTAAAACAATAGCACCTTGTTATTGAAAATATCTATGTTGTTATAATATATCAATTAAATATTTATACGCCGATTTACACTGTGTCACTCCAATGATTAATCACTGGAATAATCAACTGTAATTTTTCTTGCACTTTTAATGGACACACACTTATATATACCAGTGTGTGTGAATGTGTGTATGCCTGTGCATGTGTATATATAAAACAATGAGAGTTTCAAAATTATTGTTGTGTATAAAAAATGTTTTAAATGTATATATATATATATACAAATTAGTTTTTATTTGATATCAATATGACTTAAATAACTTTGTTTATCTTTTCATGCATGGCCTGTGCATGTCTTTTTGGTACTTAGGTAACTTAGCATGTCCATTATTTAGACTTTTTATTTTAATCCACAACTTATACATCTGGATTTTTTACGTGTATACTATGTAATTTAATTATATGAAATTCTGAACTAGCAATGTACCAGCTAACAGCGCTATGCGATATAAGAAATTACCTTTTTAACCAATGAAAATCGTTGGCTTTAAGGTGGCTGGATCAGCTATTATATGCTTCTTTTGAATTAATCATTTCTAGTATACGTTTTGAAGATAAGCTAACCAGTTTTTCTCAGAGTTTGCCTAAGACACAAAACAATACTCCAGACCAAAAATAATTTATTTTTTATGTTGTTTAGAGATATTTAAATGTGTTTAAAGACAATTAAAAAAATATGTCAAAAATCACCCTAAAATGGCCTTTTATTTCATTTTGAGAAACTCCCCAAAAGAAAAATTTGTATGGTTGTAAGTACAAACATGTTATTGACATTCACACAGGTTTTTTTTGTAAACAAATGCATATTAAGTTTGATACATCTTCATAAACATTTTGCTACAATGTTGAAAGACAGCAAAAATCCATTTTTGGCACGACCCCTTCACCAAACAAAACCATCCCATGCAATTTTGGGTAAACACAAGTTGAGTTCATATGCCAAGTTATGGCTTTGTAAGTATTGTAGTTTTTATAAAAAGTTACATTAAGTAATACTTCCTGGTTGTTGCCGATAATACAAGGGTTACCAGATGCTTGTTTTTTGCTTAGAAATGTGACTTTTTTTACTGGCATGTGGCTTATTTCAACACGATTTGACAGACACTTCTATTACTGAGATTTTCCCTCAAGGTTTTCCCGCCAAGTTGTCTCATGACATTGTGTTACAAAGGGCCATGTGTTGAACTTGTTGTGGTAGACAAGATTGATTGACACCTGCTGGGGTCAGTCACGTGTCATTGCAAATGGCGGCTGAGGTCGGGCATTATCTGAGAATAAACAAAACTACCGCCAGTATTTGGTTATTTGAGTGTGATGCATTTAGGTAATTATAATAAAACAGTGCAATGGCATGAGAATAACCAGACTATATGATATGCATTCATGGTGAACGAATTTATGTTTGAACTGGGCTGACGCACATGTGATCGTCACTATGGAAACATTGTCAGTTTCCAAGAATCTGAAAAGGGACTTTCCACAGACACACTAAAATACTAGTTTTTAAAGGACGGATTGGTGACATATTGCGTTAGTGCCTTGGTTTTTTTAATAGTACACATGTTCATACTGACACCTACTAATGTTCTATGAAGAAAAAATAAAGAAATCACATGATACCCGACCCAGCTACCTTAAATGCTGCAAGACTGGGACATTGACGTGACACTTACTGCTGAACTTTGCAGGCTTCACACATCAGTAACGCCCGCCGTAGGTTGCGATCGCTTTTAGTGGCGATCTTCTTTGCAAACTCACGGGGAATGGTTAGTCCTTCCTTCCTACAAGTCTGCTGCAGGATCTGGCAGATCTATGACGGAGGGCAAACAATAATACACTTTGTAGGTATATGTTTTACGTTATTAAACAGCACGGAACTGAGACGGTTTAGGGACGGTTCAAAGTGCTTCATTTGGCCAATTTTGATTCTCTTCTACATTGGACTTGCAGGTTATTGCATAAAAGTCATTGTAATAAAAATTCTGTTTGAAACCAACTGTCATGGTTATAAAAGAAATGTGTTGTAAATTAATTACCAACCTAAATTTTGTAGTTGACCCCAGCCTACTCCAGTTATGTCACCATAACGCATGGGGTCAGTCTCATCCCAGAATTGGTATTGTTTTTTTACCCTATTCTAATGACATATGTATTTCTCTCATGGCATTCATTAATCAGTGGACATTTAAATACAACATGAACATAAGAAGATTATTGAAGATATTACATCATTTCTCTGAGGAGTAAATAAATATTCAGCATAATTAATTTGTATGTACACTACAAAAAGAAATACTTTTTTAAACATATTTCCAAGAACAAAATCATTATGGGTGTTTGTGCATTAAAAACACGGGAAACTGCATGACAAAAAATAATTAACCATAACATTAACATAACTCACTTCATCTACACTAGGGGCCGCCACCCGTATGCCCAGGCAACGACTGCGAATCGCAGGGATAACTTTACTTGTTGAGTTACAGCATAAGATCAGACGACATGTTGCCATGTATTTCTCCATTGTGCGTCGCAATGCATGCTGGGCATCTTTGGTCAGGTGATCAACCTCCGTCAGCACCACCACTGAAGGTCAAATTAAAATGCAGTCACATGACAAATTGAACTTGAATGTCATAATTTCATAGAATATGTCAGATTTTTGTATGTAGTAAGTTAGCCATGTCAAATTAGTTTAACTTCTGCCAGAAATGCCCTACAATGCCTGTCAGATAATTGTATAAAAAAAATTGTTGGAACACACAAAAAAGTCACAATGATTATGCTGATTTTATGAAGTAGTTTAGACACACAATCTAAATGTTGTTATTAATAAAGTTTATCTGCAAAGATATTTGAGAAAACAGCAACTAACATTTGAAGTGGGGTTCAGTCAGTCATCCGGTCATGTTATATAGAAGTAAGTGATAATGTTCAGAGTATTTGGAGGAAAATGGTGACATACCTTTGAAATCTTTCTGAGTGGAAGTATCAAGTTGGTTTGTTTGAGCAACTGTCTTCAGTAATTCCTGAATAATAACTCTGTCTTGGATTCCGGCCTCACTGCAACACACAGCCAACATTGTATACACAAAACTGCACACTCCATTTCAGGCCACACACTCCAATTGGTGAACAACTGGATTTTTGATAAAAATACTAAATATGTGTTTCTGCTATAACAGGAGTTATTCAATCTTTGACAGCCATTTTGTTAATACCTGTTTTTTATTTTTGTTATACAACTTCACAGAATTGACTGGGTTGCCAACCAAAGATCTACAGGCAACACAAGATAGAGACCGGTGGTGGCAGATAGTCGACAACTCAACAATCATCTTGAGCAGTCTAGGGATGAGAGAGTGACATGACATATGGTACTTTTTGCTTTGAAGTTAGCTCGTCCCCATGCACCTTAGCAAATTGGGACTAAATACAACTGACAGTTCACCGAACTTCCTACTGATAATTACCAAGACACACTCCCTTGAACAAATGAATAACTGCAACAGTGACACTTTGATGGCGTAGAGATGACTGAAGCAGTGGGTAAAATACCTTGGGTTGACCTCAATGTGGTAGTTGCTGGCAATGGTGGAGATCTCGATCTTCTTCTTTGATGGAGTCACAAATGACTGGTGTTCTATCCGTAGTTTCTCCACACCTGCCCCATACAGTTCCCGTAGCAGACACATGATGCGGGTCTTCTTCCCGGCCCCCGAGGGACCGTATACTAACAGGTGGGGGAAGTCTCCACATTGCACCTGGAGGAAAACAGTACAGCAACAAAACTGTACAATCAAAGCATTTGAATTCTGCAGCAGAGGAACTCTGGTAGCGTCATCTGTTGCACTGTCAAAAAGCATTATTACGCAGTGTTTTTTAGAATTTAACTTCACATTATTTCACCTCAATGATTAAATTCTTTTTGCGCAGTTACTGTTGCCTGAAAAATGGGAATTCTCATCAGTAACACACCGGTCATTATAATGTCATATTAGTGCAAAAGATGGCGCTCCCTGTTCAATTTTGGTACGGCACACCGAAGAGTGACTCTGCTTTCTCATTAAGATGCTTTGGTACAATCTTAACAACTGTATCATTAGCAGTGATTCATCTGTACATCCTCTCGGAGTCAGGCCGTGCTGTCAAAATCGACTAAGTTTTAAAAGTAAAACTACCATTTCATTTTTTTAAATTAAGTTTAACATTTTATATATAATTCAGTCAAGTAGAAACAGTTGATTAATAATTAAATTATGTGTTTGTTACAATTGTTCAACATTGCAGCGAGAGTAAGCTTGTTCTGCATGACAGCAAATCGTTGTTAAAGACATACAACCCGAAAAAGTACTGAGACGAGCCTCCAAGGGAGTACCAAACATTAAATACATGCCATATGAAGAACGACTTCAAAGACTGTTTCTGTTTAATAATCGGCAAATCCCAGCTGGGTATCGTGCCAATGAGACTTAAGCTGTATTCCCTAAAGCAGAGACGCCTGAGAGGCGATTTGATTGAATGCTACAAACTCCTAACAGGAAGAAACATATTCAATATGGACAATACTTCCAGATAACAAAAACTACGGGTTTGACTAAAAGGCGCACGACCACGAAGTTAACCATATGTTGGACATTGTCTGTAGATAGTTTGGCCATGGATGGTATATATATGGTTTGTGCGGGCATTATTAAAAATTTTGAGTCTGTATTTCACCCAAGAGTTACACAATTTATGTATTTTATCCGATCTTTGGGACGTGTATTTAGTCTTGACACAGTAGTGCCACCTGGCGAATGGAACTGGCGAGTTACCACAAGCGATGATAACAGTTGCAAATTTTTTTACTCCAAGACCAATGTGAAGAACATATCTGAAATTTGGCGAGCTGCACACACTTACCTCCTACGTGCCACCAACAACCCGCTTGGTTACCAACACTACATACATTTTGGTTGTGCGTGGTCGTTCGTGGTCGTGCGCCTTTTAGTCATACCAGTCTGAGTCTCTACTTCACTCCAATGAAACACATTAGAACTCTTCAAATCAAGATCTAGGCTACAAGTCAGGCAACATTTCTTCAGCCAGAGTGATTAAAACAGTTAAACAAATGGAATAAATCAAGCCTGCTTGTAAATATCCATTAAACCTTAAGTGTAAGCAAATAGTGTTCAATCCGGCTCCACAGCTGCCTCTGCTCTGGGCGATATTATAGTATTAATACATGTGTACGCACAAATTATGTTTTCTGCAATGTCCATATAACTTGGCAGGACAGTCTTACCAATTTCTTTAGATGCAAAGCTTGATCTTTGTGATAATCTAACTTCTGAAGTGAAGTCGGGCGATATTTATCGACCCACAAACTCATGTTAAAGCCAGAGGTGAAAACAACAACAGTATACACTTTCGCGGGAAAACGACGTCACCGAATAGAATATAGATGATCAATGCCAGTCCACCATGTGGCGCCACTTTAAAAGTGAATCCACGTGAATAGACCTAATATAGTTATTTTCAAAACAATTTATATATTCCTAGATTGCACGGCCCAATCTGCAGATGGCTAATTAGCAGATCCAAAGATTGCGGAACACAGTCAGCAGATTATGCAGATCGATCCATCAAATGCGCGCAAATAAAATGTATTATCATATGCAATTTATCTTGACACATAAGGCCGAAATGTGTCACCTAACGTACATTTAGTTGTATTTCAAGGCGTCCCTAAACTATTCGCTGATTATAATTTTGGTGTGACCCCCTGACGGGGAATCCCCGTGAACTTTAACTCTCGAACAAAACGAGATTTTAACGTGAGTGGTGTGTGGCGGCGAAAAACGTAGCCTTCAAACGACGATGCACCTAAAGTAAATACATTATAGTTGTTCTAACAAGATCTATAGTAGGTCCGATGTCTAAAGCAGGGGGAAAGAAAAAGTCAAAGATTATAAAGAAGCTCAAGAAAAGAGGTTGGTGTTTGCGTAGTAACTACACGTTACCTCCTGCCTTGGTTCATGCAATCTCTGTATTAAACAAGTAGAAACATGTTTACTCGTTCAGTCGTTGTGTGATGACACAAATCCGTGCTATAGCTGTCTATCTTTTTACTATGTACAATTTCTTTGCTTCACATACTATTCATATGCGAATATATAATGGTCAGATTTAAAGAATTGCTGTACATAAAAAGTTGATTACCATTAGCCATGCATTAGCCTGTACATGTTACTTTCCTCAAAATAAGAATGACGTGATAACTGATAAAATGTTTTAAATGTAAACACACCGGCTTCTACTAGTTCTAGTCAAAGCCCAACACCACACTTGATAAATTATTATTGGGACATTTCCACCATCTATAGGAGCCATGTGTTCGCAAAACGTACCCAGGAGCAACCTTGGTTAGGTTTTATCCTATGGAATATCTCTGATAAAACTTGCCTGGATAACTTGCCTGGATCTTCGGGTTTTAAAGTAAGGCTACAGCCTTGTGTACACCCGCCTTTATGCATCGTATTTTGATATTGAGAACGTGGCTTGTCTTGTTATTTTGTGCTTTTATTAAAATTTAAACCTGTCCATCTTCAATTCTTTGTCGAGTTTTGTTTTGAAGGAGAGGATGTTTTCAGCGTTCACTGTTTGCTGAGAAAGGTTGTTCCAGTCTAGGAAGATGCGTTGTGAAAAGGAGTGTTTCCTAATATCAAGTCTGCTTGGTGTCTTATACAATTTTTTTGTGGCCTCGTGTGCGGTTTGTTGTGATCATGAAGAAGTCCTCTTGATTGATGTCGTCGATGCCATTGGTAATTCTGTAGACTTGGATCAGGTCTCCTCTTCTTCTTCGGTATGCCAGACCTGGTAAGTTAAGATGTTTCAGCCTGTCTTCATAGTTTAAGTTTCTTATTTCTGGGACCAGCTTGGTTGCTCTCCGTTGTGCTCTTTCAAGGGTGTTGATGTCTACGGCGTAGTGCGGGTTCCAGATGGAGTCAGCATAGTCGAGATGTGGTCTCACTAGCGCTGTATATAATAATCGGAAGCTGCTACTGTCCAGATGTTTAAATGTGTGTTTGATGAGGCCTGTCATCTGGTTTGCCTTCTTTGCAATGGTGCCAATATGCTGTCGGAATTTTATGGATCTGTCGAACGTTACATGTGGTGTTAAGTTTCGGCTTGCCAAAAGTCAGATGTTTGCATTTCGATGGATTGAAATGTAACTGCCATTTCTCTGACCACGATGTTAGTTTGTTAATGTCTTCTTGTAATAGCTTTTTGTCCATTTCACACCTCACATCTCGATATATTTTTGTATCATCGGCGAAGATCTTGAGTCCACTGTTTATACCGTCTGGTAGATCGTTGATGAACAGGATAAATAGAATGGGGCCAACGACACTTCCCTGAGGTATGCCACTTGTGACCTCTGCCCAATCTGATAGCTTCCCATTTACGACTACCCTTTGTCTTCATCCCGTTATGAAAGCTGCGATCCACGCTGCCACCTCTCCTTGGATGCCATACGCAGTTAGTTTTTTTGCTAGTCTTTTGTGTGGCACTGTATCGAAGGCTTTCGCAAAGTCAAGATATATTGTGTCTACACATCCGCCCGAGTCAATGGTGGTAGTCCAATTCTCCATGACTTCTAGGAGTTGGGTGGTGCATGACCTGCCTGGTCTAAATCCATGCTGATCTTTGTGGAACATGTTGTTCGTAGTAATATGAGTCAGGAGATGGTCTCGAATAATGCTTTCCATAATCTTACATGCTATGCATGTCAAACTGATTGGCCGGTAGTTGGAAGCATGTCTTTTTGAGTTCTTGTGTAGCGCTGTTACGTGTGCTGTCTTCCATTGAGCTGGGAGCACTCCATCCTTCAATGACCTGTTGAAGATCAAAAGGAGAGGCTCCACCAGTTCATTTCTCAGTTCATGTAGAACGTACGGGTGACATCTGTCTGGACCAGGTGACTTGTTTGTTTTTAAGTTGGTTAATTTAGCCAGGACTTCTGCTGTGATTTCAATGCTGATCAGCAGGTTTCCATTATGTCTGTCTTCGAGTGTCGGAATTTCCGTCAGATCTTCGTGTGAGAATGCACTTGTGAAAAATTTGTTTAGTGTGTCTGCTTTCTCTTGGTCTGTTTTTGCTGTTGTACCATCATCCAAGTCAAATTCACTCATGGCAGATCTAACCTTTCTTCCATCTTGGACATAACGCCAGAACACCTTGGGGTTTTTGCTGACCTCTGTCGCAAGCTTCCGTTCAAAGTCTTTTCTAGCTTTCCTTACAGCACTGGTCGCAATGTTTCTCACACGTGAGTATTCAACATAGTCTCTGTACTGTTTTGTCTCAGTGTACCTCTTCCTACTGTTGTACTTCTTTTTCACTTTCCTCATTGCATCGCTGTTCATCCACAAAGGCTTAACTCTCTTTCCTGTCACTGTCTGTTTCTTTGGTATGTGTTTAACAACCAGGTCTGAGAGTGTGCTGTTCAGTTCTTGCCACATCTTGTCCACACTTAGGTTATTCAGAGTCTCTTTCCAGTTTGTTTCTCTGAGTTTGCGCTTGATGTCAGTGTAATTGCCTTTTTCAAACTGGTAACTTGCCTTCTCTTCACTCATTGTATCACAGTAGCAGTGGCATTCTATCTCAATGATTATGTGGTCACTTTTCCCTAGAGGTGGCTTCTGTTTTATGTTTTGTGTCATATTTTCATCATTGGTGATTATCAGATCAAGAAGTGATGGTTCTTGATTTTGTCGATACCTGGTGGGGAAATTGACATGTTGGTGTAGAAAGCAGTCACTCAGGGTTTCGAGTAGTTCCGTTTCTAACGTGTAATGTTCTGGTACCGTCCATGTCTCCCAATCAATGTCTTTCATATTAAAGTCTCCGGTTATTAGGATATGTGTCACACCTCGACTGTTGCAGGCTGTTTTGATCAACTGAAGGAGTGTATCGTTGTTTTCAGAGTCACTGTTATATAGGATCCTTTTTTGAACTTTGGCTGTTTTATTGTCTATAACTTAACATTTTAAAAGTGACTCGCACTAACTGTTTTACATTTGTATTCTGTGGTACATCATGTCGCACAAACATACCTAACGATTTGTTTAGGGCATTTTATAACTTGTCAAATGGGCATGATCATAAGCATATGTTATGGCAGTTTGCCTCAGACTTAGAGTCATAGCAAGAAGAATTAGTCAACTTTTAACATGTTTGCCTAATTGGCTTCAAGTGAAGAATAAACTAGACTGGACGGAAGTATGATTATTATCAGTTATAAAATATTATTAATTAATACAAGTAATTTAGCAAAAACTCAGGTTACGTAACAATATTTAACAATTCAGCATTGTTTTGTAAATCTTGCGTGTTATATGTTTAGGTTTACAATGTGCAATATGAGGAAGTTTTATAACTAAATGTTTGCCTCCTATTATAATTTATCAAATGTATTATGATATTATACATATATATATAACATATATATATATATATAACATATATATATATATATAACATATATACATATATATATATGTTATATATATATTATATATATATACATACATACATCAGTGACAATGAATGTTGATATTGTCAGCGGACTCATGGGTGAAGGAAGATGTCCAAGCAAGCACGAGTATCCCACCGAAAGTCGATGGACAACTTCGATGCTACCTCCGACTTTGTGTCAACCAAGTCCTTTGGATGATACCAAACTCCCCCGAGCTGACCCACGTGAGGGTGCAGTGGTGGGGAGAAGAGGGGGAGGGCACAATCTTCAGGTAGGCCATTAAAGGGGAAGCATTAGTTCTTTTGTAGGGGTGGTCGCCAGGCCTGGAGTAATAGTAATATGTAATAGTAATACTGAACAATTACAAATATTGAAGTACTATCAATAGGTTGAATAAAAACACAATGTAATAGCAGGGTTAGTTTTCTGCCGGGCAGAACAGTATAAATACTTTCTCCCCTATTTCTGCCCTGGGCACGGCAGAAATTTCTGCCGTGCCTAGGGCAGAAATAGTTTCTAAATAAAAAAATACATGCCATTGCTAGAAAAAGTGTGACTTTTGTAGAATATGTTGTCAATGTGTTCTATATATATTTCTGTACCTATTTAAGTGTAATCTGAGTAAAACTTAAAAGTATGAGTACAAGTACACTTGTATAGTTGCATATTTTTGTTGCGGCCTTGCAATGATTGCTTTTCCCTGGTGATCCGATGGAAACCAGCAGACACTGGGCATTAAAACCCGACAGCACAGAGAGTGGATTAGTGCAGAAAAATGGGAGCGCATACAAGAGAGAAAACAACTGAAAATTGTAATCGGACAAACCAAAACTGAAAGACTCAAAGAAAGAAAGATTGCGAGTATAATACAGTGAGGTGAACAAACTTGTTAAGAAGTCAGCTAGAAGTGACAAAAGAAAGCATTTAGAAGAACTTGCAAACAAATCTGAAACAGCCGCTTCCAGGCATGAGATGAGCACTGTGTACAAGGTAACTAAACAGATTTGTGGAGACACCAACTTCCAGGCATGAGATGAGCACTGTGTACAAGGTAACTAAACAGATTTGTGGAGACACCAACTACAAGGTCAACATACCCCCTCCCCCAGCCACGGACAAAGACGGACGGCTGCTGACCAATGAAAAGTAACAAGAAAGAAGATGGATAGAACACTTCAATGAAATACTAAACAGAACAGACCCACAACACCCAGCAGACATCCAGCCTGCAGAAAGAGACCTGGAATTAGAAGTGACCCCACCAACAAAGGCTGAGATTAAAGCAGCAATAGCCACATTGGAGAATAACAAGGCTCCAGGAACAGATGCATTATATGCAGAAGTTTTCAAGACAGACCCAGAAATGGCAGCCTAGATACTAAACCCTCTCTACATCGACATATGGGGAAAAGAAGAACTGCTTGATGACTGTACTCACGGGAGAATAAGCAAGTTACCAAAGAAGGGAAATTTAGCAGACTGCAGCAATTCGAGGGGACTTGCTCTACTCTCCATATAAAAGCAAAAACAGTAGGCAAGCTTCTCCATCCAGAACAAGTAGGCTTCAGAAAAGGAACAACTGAACACATCTTCACTTTGCAGAACATTCTAGAACAGTGCAACGAATGGCAGAGAAAAAAAGGGTGTGTCATGTCTTCATTTCTTTTCACCATAGCCATCGATTGGACTGCAAAAAACGTGATCAACCCACAGCGGACTGGCATCAGACGGAACCTCTGGTCTTCACTCAGATCTAATCTAGGCAGATGATCTTCCTCTGCCGTCTCACACTTGAGATCAAGTACAAAAGAAAATATTGCTGCGCGTCACTTACAGGGGATGCCCTAGTTGTAAACTCTTTCCTATTTCGACTCTGCATGAAATGATGTGGTAGGGTTTTTTTTTTAACGGCCGGATACCCTTCCTGATGCCAACCCTCCTCCTTTTTCCGGGCTTGTGACCGACAGTTAAATGTGCTTTCTTGCACATCCCCCAGGTGGAGTTTCTCTCAGTCCCTCTGTACCCAAGTTTTATTACCAGCCTAGAAGTTGACTGGCAATGAAACTAATTATCACCGGGTCATGTTGTGGTCAGTGGAAAGCCTGGTTTTGAAGCACCTGGCCACTTTTGCTGCAACCATCCAGGCTCTCTGCTAGAGTTTGCTAGCTATTGTTTCAGTGGCTGGGTGAGTTGATAAGACATGTCTGCTACCTGTCTGTGTCTTAATAACTTGTTGGGGCTGGCATCATCATGGTGTAAGACGTAAACAGGAATGTTGATATTGATAGTAAAGTAAATAACTTATAATTGTAAAAAATATGACTATTTTGGGAGTTCCTGCCCTAAAGGCAGAAACTAAGGGAGAAAGGTATTTCTGCCGCACGGGCAGAAAGTATTTCTGCCACACGGTTTCTACTGTGAGGGCAGAAACATGCCAACCTTGTGTAATAGTAATAATAAGAAACACTATAATTGTAATAGGAAACAATGTAATTGTAATTGTCCTATTACTTTTATATTACTAAATATTGGACATTTCAAAGTTCAATTTGAGTTGCACTTATTTGCAGTCTGGTTATTTAATTATTTACAAGGAAAATAATATTCCACTAGTTTCACCAGGTTTTAAGATATTAAAATATTTGATTATATCCCTTCCTCTTGTCGTTGACAAATGTTCATTCAGACATTCTCTGACGAAGCTGGACAGTTGTATTTGAATTTGTGTCCCATCGCTATATTGGGCGCAGTTACTAGATCTGCGCAAGCTGCAGATGTGCTGAATTATGCTGCGCAAACCTCGGATCTAACATAATTGATTTAGATTTACAGATGGCACAAATCCATCAATTGTGTCTTTTAAAACTAATAGAGGAGTAACCAAGCGATGCCCTGGGTGTATTGGTGCAGACTGCGCAACGCTATCAGCAGATTATTCATTGTTGACAAATAATAATGCCATGTTTATTAGCCGGACAGCTGCTAAATGTGGATAAAGGAGTTATCCGCTTTCCATGCATACGGGCCCTGGACACAAAGTTAACCCTTTTCATTTCTTGCTACGTGACAATATAAAGCCATGTGCCTGTCGTTGTGCTGTCCATTTAACTTTCTGCTTTCCTTGTAGACCTGTTGATGTAAAGAGAGGAAAGAAAGGAGGCGTGAGTCGAACCAGTGCCAGATTTCCCGTTCGATCAGGGCCAAAACAGTTGGCTGCATATTTCAATGGTCAGTTGCAGGTGGTTTTGAATCGGTGATCTTATTAAAGGTTGTCTGTTCATTGTGTTCCATTTCCCAGAATCAGTCACTGAGCAGTAATTAGTAGCAGGTTCTACTTCACCGGACTTGCGGATTTATATGAAGGCACTTAAGGGTGTTTATGAACAGGAATGCATGCCTCTGCAATAAGTGTCAATTATAGGCAATAGCATTTAAATAGTATTTGCATGTTGCGACTACAATGTGAATATTTCATGGACACAACTTCCAAATGTTCATTAAAATAGTTTGCAGGTGGACAGAAATAGTCAATAACTTTAAAAAGTAGAAAACACCAATGTGTGAATGAATACTGAATGTCTTACAGACATGGGCAGTCTGGTGTTGGAGGTGCTCAATGGACCGTTGATGGTCACGGTTGGCCGAGCACAGGTCGACCATATCAGCAGATTGGCTCCAAACCGACCAATCAACGGGTGAGGAAGTTGTAGCATTGTCATTGTTACTAAACCTCTCCATTTTGGGCCTCATGGCCCATAAACCTGCAGTGTATCTTCTCTAGTTTGTTCTTTCTGTCTGTCCTTTCTGTTCCTCTTCTGGCATCCATTTTAGGGCAGTCTTCATTTTTATGAGCAATTGCCCAATCCATTTCCATCTTCTTTCCTTGACTCCCACACTGATCTTCAGTTCCTTTCTTTTAGTCTGGATATATGTCTAATACCGCATACAACCATCTAATTGTTAGGTTCCTCCTTACTAACTATTTTCTGGATAACGTAACATGTCTTAGGGTCATATTTCTATCTCCGTACTTCTATGCAGGAAACAGGAACAAGAAATATTTATTTGTTCCAAAATACACAATACAACAAAATAATTGTTACAAAAACAAAAAACATATATTGTAATTGATTCAACATGAAAACAAAAATGATAAGTATATATTGTATGGTAGAAAAATAAAAGAATATGTCATAATGGCAGACGGGAAGCTCCTCTAAGACTAAACATAGGAGACACCCTAAGAATTAATTAAAAAAATTATTTACCTTATATAAAAGTAAATTGTTAGTCAAATTAGGCATCATTACAACAACAGACTTGTATATATGTCCATATATTCCACAAACTGAATATACAAACAGTCAATTTTTGTATTACATCATTTATAACCAAGGAGGTACAGAGTTAATGTGTATATGTATGTGTGAATGGAAGTGTTTTAAGTAGCTTTTTTGATGATTTCAGATTCTTCTCTGTGTTTTCGGCTGACACAGAGAAAGTGGCGGAGTTACAAGTGGCCGTAGTGCTTGAGTCACTTATGGGTAAGACACAACTACTCCGACTAAACTGCGCCATGCCTGTGGGGTCAGACCGGTATTTTTCTTTGAGGTCCCATAAATGAACTAGGCAACAGGTGAAATTAGTATCCATCTGAAACTATATCAAGACTAGAATGTAATTTTTTCTAAGAGTTAATTAGTAACCAGAATATGTTTTTTAGTATTTTACTTTAATGGGTAAGTGGATTTTAAATATCAAACCACTCCAGGAATCGACAGCCTGCCATATACATATCTTGATTTGCATATTTACCCCCTTATCTATAACGTATTATTCTCTAACGCACATAAATCATGATATGCCGGTATTAGCAAAGATGACATGAATGGCACAAGTTTTTCGTAACAAAAGTAAGCTTACATTTGCTGCTCAAACCTCTGTCTAACTCTAATATGTCCCACAATTCTCTGTCC
This sequence comes from Paraescarpia echinospica, assembly GCA_020002185.1. Taxonomy (NCBI): domain Eukaryota; kingdom Metazoa; phylum Annelida; class Polychaeta; order Sabellida; family Siboglinidae; genus Paraescarpia; species Paraescarpia echinospica. The sequence goes on from CM034543.1 coordinate 7,108,063, forward strand.
GCACATCAGTAGTGTCAACAGTACTCATTGGCCGTACCATGAACAGGGATCATTTCACTAACATTCTTGTGAGTTCATAATTCCGATTTCGCTCTTTAAAATAAATTTCTTGTACACTGAAAACTGTCATCACCAAGCTGTATGCTCGATTTTGCTCTTTTAAACCAAGTTCTCTCCTTAACAGTGATCTTGAACAGTGAAAATAGTCAACACTCGGACACGCAACCAAGACACTTTTGCCAGTGTGTCCTCTCTGACATAGTGGCGGCTTTTGCATTTTCAAAAAGCATCTTAGTTTAACAAGAGATTCTGTTTAATTATGGATTTTAATGATGAGTTCATTATATTGATGAAATTGTACCCTGGTCCATGGTGTAAGAACAACATTTCTGAGGGTATCTGTTTCATGATAGAAAATCATTGTTAAATGCAAAATTGTTAAATGCTGTCACTGCTATATTTTCAGCATCTTATGACAGTTCCTCGTCTCTTCCGACGCCTGATGTGAGTTCCAACATCTATGCGATGGGTGCCAGTGACATACAGCCCATCAACCCGCCACAAGTAGTTCCGGCACACCCCCCACCAGCGTATCTTTACAGTTCTACAGACGATCCTTTCACTTCGCCTGCTGCCGCTAGGGTACAATCTCATTTCTGATATGGTCCCTGATGTCTGCTATCATTGGCACTTACTCGTGAAGCTTTTGTTGAATATCCACTAAATGGCATCAGTATTTACACCTACCTATAATTTACTTTTAAAAGTCCATAAAGTTGATCATGTTCCATTTGAATTATCGTTTGTTTATAGTTGCTGTTTGTTAGTTGCTGTTCTTTTGTCAAAATTAGGGTTGATTCCATGTGAATAATATTTATTCCACCACATTTTAAAAATGCAATTCAACCCACCCTAATTCTGATTCCAATGGTTTCATATCGATCAATTCTGGAATTGGAATCGACCATCAATTCTGATTCCATCACAGTGACAATTTCCTGGATATGTTCCGATGTATCTTTCATTGTGGTTTTGCACGTCCAAAATAACAAGTCTGTGGGAAAAATATGTTGAACAGAGTCCGACTCTGGATATGTTGAACAGAGTCCTACTCTGGATATGTTGAACAGAGTCCGACTCTGGATATGTTGAACAGAGTCCTACTCTGGATATGTTGAACAGAGTCCGACTCTGGATATGAGTGTATAAATAAAGTATAAAGTTACGAATGCAGATTCCACCCAAAGTCATTTTGATTACACAACTTTCACACAAGCTGATTCCAGAATCAGTTTTTAAATTCTTATTCCAAAATTATACCAGATTTGGGTTTTGCTCAGACTGCAAGCACCTTTGCAGCTAACTTAGAAATATCATTGTTATAATTAAAATTGTGCTGATGGTTTAATAATCGTGTTGTTATTGTTGTTACCATAGCAGCAGAGTGGCCGCACAACCCCCTGTGGTATCGACTCACAGATCTACGGCAGCCACAACCAGCTGCGAGACAGTGTCCAGTCACGCTCCAGCGCACTGTCACACATGACCGGTCACACTGTCGTTCTGAGCAGCCACCAGAGTGGAGCCACCGACAACAGTCGGAGTACGGTGTCGCGCGAACGAAGCACGACCACAACTCACCCCGTGACCTCGGGGGGCTACGGTGCGGACACAACGCCGACACTAGATGGCGCTCTTGGGACGGCGAGCACAATGCAAGGAATTAGTACGTTGGAGTCACAGCTGGGGATGTCAAAGCCCAACAGTCCACGGGGGAAAAGTCTTCCGCGTCTAGACGCTTCCATGGATGTTTACAAGAAGCAGGCTACAGGTTTGTCAACGTACCTTATTTGTTCCATTAAACGTACAGCCTTACTTAGACCTAGTTCCTCCTGTTCCTTTCGGGACATCGGGCGACGAGGTTCTTCCATTTGGTACGGTCATTTGCGACTTCTATGGTGTCATTCCAGGTGATTCCCATTTCTGCCAAGTCTTCCATAAATGTCTTGCGCCAGGTCTTAGTCGGCCTTCCTCTTTTCCTGATGCCACCTTCCAGGACCCACTCCATCGCTTCATGTGCAAGTCTCTCCCTCAGTAGATGTAGTATATGTTCAGCTACCTGGTAGTCTCCTTCGTCTATACGCGACGTTGTCATGCGCAGACCTTGGGTTGATTCCACATCATCAATTCTGCTTCCAACTAACTTTTTTTTATTCTGATTCCACCCACACTATGGCGCTTCTGATTCCAACTAAATTGTTTTGATTCCGATTCTACCCACACTATGGCGATTCCAACTACCTTTTTTTATTTTTGCTTTATTTATTAAATAACATGTAAAAAATTGGAAAGTGACATATATGACAGCATGTTTTATCAAATCAGTCATAATCAATTGGAAGTTACAGTGCACAGTAGGTAAGATTTCCTGGTTTTTCTCTGTATATAACTTTATTTATATAATATATATTTTCACTGTACTTTTGAAGCACCAAAATACAAAAAGTGGCTGTGGAATAAAAATATTTATTCCAGTGTGCAATTCCAATTCCATTCAAAGCAATTCCGATTCCAATTCTGATTCCCCTGCTTTCACATCAACCGATTCCACCCAAACCAAATCCAATTCTAATTCCACTACTTTCGCATTGACCAATTGCAATTCCAGAATTGGAATCAGAATCAGCCTTTGATTCAGATTCCAGAATCGCCCCGGGTGTCATGCAGTCTCTCCAGACCTGCCCTCCTCATCACTTCATTGGTGATGTGCACTCTCAATGATATGCTCCTTTTGAATCGAAGGCATCATCGGTGGAAGATTACAATACAATACATTTATCAAATATTTGTGTTGCAAAAATATATCAAATTTTGCATTCCAATAAGCTTACAGGGGTGTGCACCCATTTTCTTTGGTTCCTGTGGTTCCCAAGTACAGCCATTTCAGCAGACATGACTGGCAAGCGATTTATGCATCTCACATATATGAACAAAAGGGTACCAGAATACTGTAAATTCATTATCATCACTGACCTTTGAATCTCGTGTGATACGGGTAAAAATTCAATTACTATGAAGGGTTCAACAATAAAATGTGATCAGGTACAAACCCTAAAACAGGCGAAAACCCTCAACGCAATCGGAATTTTCGAGAGAGAAGTAAAGAGGTCATAGATGTACTGTGGAAAGTTTGACGCCCGAGATGGACCTAGAAGGTAAACATATACATACATACTTACATATACCAGCTCGATTATAGTTAGGTTACCGTTTTTTTCAGGTGTTGGGTCTACAGATCTAGTGTCGATGTTGCTTCAGAGGGGCGGGGAACTACGCGAGGCGATGATTGCATCAACCGTCAACATACCCCATGTTCGCCCAACAAGCATCACAGACGTAGATGGTGTCGACTTGGGAATATTCTCCCCTCTGAAAAAGTTAGTCTTATGTCCCTATTATAATACTCTATATTGATTTCAACTTCTTTACCTATTTTTGGAGTATATTCTTATAGATAAATAATGCATTCTATTATGACATTCAGGGTTAGTTTATGCAAGATCGCAGGATTCAATATTATGTAATAAAGATGTTATCCTGATTCTTAGTTATTATTATTAAACAGTTGTGTAGCAACATAAATCCAGGGCCAACCTGTTCACTACCAATTTTTTTAAAGGTACATGGAAAATATATATATATTTATAATAAATTAAGATTTATTAATATAAAAAATATATAAAAATACATGATATTGTTTCTAAAATGTTGAATAAATAGCTATATTATATAAAGATGATAGTGTTGTAAGCTGAAGTCATGCAACATATAAAGACGTTGTGTCCATCTTCAGGTAAAATACAAAAAGATATTTCACACTGATGTGTTTGTTGAATATGATACAATCAAGACAGTGATCTTAGTATATAGTAAGGGATCATCTCAGAACATTGATGTTTGATATCAGACGAAATTATTTTCATCTGGCCACAGCCCCAACCTCTCCCCTCAGACAAAAGTTTATAAGCATTGATATGATGATATCAATATATTAATAGTATTGGTCCAAAGTGTAAAATATCCGACACCAGATAAAAATGTCTGACGCCAGATGAAACTGCCCCTGACCCCCTCCCCCAAACGAAAGTAATTTAATCTGATATCGGACATCAACATTCTGAGATGATCCCTAATCCAATTAACTTTGACGACTTTCACTTTACATTTAAAACTGACCTTTGACCTTTCCCAGGGAGGCTACTGTGAGACGCAGCTCCACCGGAAGTTTCCTGAAGGAGATCTTAAGTGCGGAGCAAAGGGCGGAGTTGCTGGAGTTGGATCAAGGTCACTCAGAGCAGTTTGACCAGGAGGCGTGGGCCTTGAAGATGGTCCTCGGAGATGATTTCACCGCTGGCGATGACATGGTGAGGGCGCTAGTAGTTTGTGTCTGTTCTCACAGGTCACATGGTCAGTCACATGACGGATCCATCATGTGACTAGTTGCTCAGCAACATGGTCCATTAAGCTTACAAAATGGCCACCACACAGGTGAAGCTATGTCATAATTTATATTTCAATTCTGGCCCTAAATGTTTCTCCTTGTGAAAGTAAAGAAATAAATATACCTGTATCGTGCCAAATCTAGTTAAAAAAAATATGGCGCTTGTAATAAATAATTTAATCTTAAAACAAAACGTTATCTTTAAATTATTGTATATACACTCAAAGCTACAATTAAAAACAGTCCAAAAGTTATTATAGTTTTGATTGGATATGTGTTATAATTTGGCAAACTTCTGTGGAAGAAACTTCTTTTCCAGGACATGCAGATAAAACTAGAATTAACTGGTTTGATCTAATTTATCTTTGTTTTTCTCTGGAAGTAAGCAGGAGAAACTAATACAACAGTTTACCACCAACTTCAACTAGAATACTGCCATGGCATATTCTTTGATCTAAATATAATTTAGTAATTTTCTTGAGATATCATCAGCATTGGTTTTAAATAAAATCTTATTATATTTTACGTAAATGTTGTTACAGCTGATGCAGGCCTATCACAGTCCGTCTGGGTCTGATGCCGGCAATGATCTCAGTGACTTTGGTGACCCACTGCACGATGAGGACATTATTGAAGAACTCTTCTATAAAGAAGTTAGTAACACACATTTATACTTTTTACTATTGGAAATGACAGTCTACAATACAGATAAAAATTATGTAAAGCACCCGAGAGCAATTTCGATAGATCGGCCGCTGTGTAAGTACTTTTATTTTTACTAATATCTATTTATTAATATGCAGACTTTGTAGTATTTTAAGGTTATCTCCTCTGAGGTGCCAAAATCCACTCGCGCTTACGTCTTTCCATGTTCAGTCACATCCTTCGATTATTGGCCTTTGATCTACCAATTAGTGATCTACAGTATTTAAAAATCACAACGTTATTTATTTACTTACATGTCTTTGATATGTTCTCCTTTTCTTCAGGGTCTTTCTGCAACCTGAGAATTTAATGGTGATCTGACGATGGCGCAACAATAATGATGATAGTAGTTACTTGTGGTTTGATGCTTCCAACGGGGTGTAAGCTAGTTATTATTGTTCTAACCGAGTAAATTAGGGAACGTCTAACCACTATGCTTATTGTCACGCAGGTTGACAGCAACAGTGATGTCACTGTCAGTGACAATGACGACATGAAGACCAAAATATTGGGCGTCACCGACATGTCATTGATGTCAATGGACGAGGCCGCGAATCTGGTGAGTAGGTCAAGGTCATGTCCTTGTGACGCTGTCAAAGACCTTGGTGATTTATTATTTGCATCATCAAGGTTATGTCCATGATATTAAATTAAAACATGCGGTGTGGTTATTCTTTGTAATACTTTGTTTGGCTTTTGATGTGAGAAGATAATAATCTGCTCATCTTTGTTCGTAATAAGGTAGACAACCCCTGTTAAGAATTGATTTGATTTTCGTAATCATCCATCAGTTCGGCCAAAACGATTGGTGATGAATTGTATAATTGATTTGTGGGCTGCCATTCTAAAAAAAACGTTCCACAGCTAGGTGGCAGTGTTTGTGGGACTAAGTGGTGGCAGTTGACATAAACTCACAATTTGTTTAACGATAATGTATGCACCCGTTCATAATAATCACCACAAGAACAACTAGAGGATTCTTTTATAATCGAAACAATCATCAATCATTTGCACAAAATATTTTTGTTTTAAGAACATTTTATTCCTTGGGTTGTCTTCGTATTTGACAATTTTCACTAACATGAATACCGGAATTACTTTCAGCGTCCGGCATCTCGATCCTCGCTGGATATGGAACCAGTCAGGGATTGCGGTCACATTCGGAGCTCTTCACTGGAGAGGCATGTTCGTGGACGGAGCTCTTCAGCAGAGAGGAAGAGAAACGTCCAGAGCCCTGTGGTGGAGAAAAAGAAAAGAAATAGTATTTCAGGGGAGAGGAAAAGGAGCCGTTCTCCTCGAGAGAAGAAGAGAAAGGCAAAGATACACCGTGGTGTGAAGACAATGAATGAATCGGAGAATACTGGATTGCCAGAGCAGATGTCATTTGGCTTCACCCCTTCGGAGGCAGAAGAGATGTCAACAGGTAATGATGTCATTCCAATATGATTTGTCTGACAGATTTGTGCTTAGTTTATACACGTGACACTGACATGCCGCAATGTTTCAGACCGTTTTACTTATGCCCCTCGCTCCATGAGGAACATAGTCCGTCCATGATGACTCTCCAGTGCACACGACTTTGGGCAATCTTCTCTAATTCTTTCCAGGTGTAGTCACTCCTTTGTACTTCTGCAGCCATGTGTTTGTTGGCCTTCCTCGCCTTCTTTTCCTTGAGGATTCCACGTCATCTTTTGATGTTTGTTGTTTGCTTTCTCAGTGTGTGTCCAATCCAGCCCCACTTTCTCCCCAGGATCTGCTGGACGACGGGTTCTTGGCTAGTCCTTTCCCACAGCTCCTCTTTCTGATTTTATGCGTAGAATTCTTTCAGACCATCAGATATATTTAACAAAATTTAGAAAAAGCTAACAACCCAGCAGAATCAGTTATCACCACTAGAATGGTGCCCTCTGGAGGAGAGTTTCACAACTCAATTCTGTCAGGTAGGAGAACGGCCCTGTAGGAAAGGATAACATCAAAAAACATGTAATTAAACATTGTCAGAACTTACCTTTAACTTTTACATAGGTTATACAGAAGTCTAGATATGTGTTTTGTTGTTTTCAGTGGGGAAGACAGGGGATGACCCACCAGTCGAGGGGCTTAGTGTCCAGAGACTCACCCTTCTAGGGAGGGTGGATGTCGCGAGGGTGGTTATTGACAGACTTCGCCTCCATGATGAGATGACCTCCTCCCGCGAGACAACGCCCACTAAGGGAGTGGTCAGTCGGAGCAGGGCGAAGGGTAAACCTCCACGCCCTATCAGGACCAAGAAGGCTAGGTGAGAGGGTGTGGTGGGAATGGGGAAGGGTGATTATAAAGTGGATTAAGGTGGAAAGAATTAATCAAACATGTGCCTTTTAGCACGTGAATGGCTTGTTTTGAAGCCATGATTCATGTCAATAACAGCCATTATTGGCCAGTTTAATTTTTGTTCAGTGAGAAACCAGTGTCATTTAAGCCATTTATTTAATTCATATTGATCCAGTTGATTTGTTTCACTACCAGTTGTGCCAATGATTTGAAACCATAGTTGTAATTATCCGTCTTGGCCAGTCAACTGCCAGTCTTGATGACGGGCAGACAGGTCTCTGACTAAGGGGGACAAAGGGTGTATTAAAAGGGTGGATTAGGGTTGGCTGAACCCATGGTGGATCTGGTAGGGTTGTCAGAGAGTGAATTTGGGTAGTCAAAGGAATGGCTTATGGTTGGATTATCAAAGTGATTGATCAGTTTAGGGTGATCTTGTGAGTAGATTATCTTTTGGGTCTTCAGAGGGGTAGAGTGTGGTTGATGATTTCTGGGTCTGGAAAGATTTCACGTATGTGTTCATTAGTTCCACTGAAACAGTCGCGTTGTGTGTTTGCTCAACTTTAATATTTGTCTTAGTTTGTTGGTAAGCTGTGGAATCTGTTGTTTGCTAAACAGTAGCAAAATTCCCATGCTCTGGATGGCAGTACATACAGATGCAGAAGATGGTGTCCTGGATGAATCATAAATATTGTTTGTTATGATGTAAATGTGAGCCATTTGTGGCAACAAAACTTATACAAAATGTCCCTGGCTGATCGGAGGACTTTGGAGCAGTTGCAGAAAATGTGCATACCATTATGAACAATTGATTAATGCCTGTCTCTGGATATCTGGTATGAACCCTAAAATCAGTATAAATCCTTAACCAACAGGATACGTTATTTACACGTGACCCGTTCCATGTAATGTTGATATATTTGTTATTTTCATGGTATTAGAGGAAATTAATACTTTTAAAAGAAATGTTCTCTGTTTCAGTACGTACTTTGTTGAGTACCAGTTTCCCGTGGTGACAACGTCAAAGGAGAAGTGTCAACCAAACATCATGGCGACAGAAGTGATGAGGGTAGCTTCAAAGAAGGTCGTTAACGGAGGCGAGGATATATCTTATTATAATCGAGCTTGCGTTTGTCGGTTAAGGTTTCCTGCTTCGACGGCTTGAACTTCGGGCAACAAACTTTCATGGATTAATCTATGACCCCTAGAATAGGACGTGCCCCCCTATAGCTTTTGAAAATATCCTATATTTGTCAAGACTCCTTTATGGGGTAAATCAGTTTGTTCCTTAACGGTTTTGAACTTAAAACGTAATGTGTGCATAATACGTAAAACGGAATGTGTGCGTAATACATATAACATAACCCAACAATTACAGGAACCACATGCGCACGGCTAAAACTTCATAGACTTGGCAACATGGTGTAGACGCAGACACATTAATGCTTATGTCAACCCTCATGCCAATAGCATAGCAATACGAATATTATTTGACAGTTCACGACTCGATTGACGTGAACTTCACATTCTCTCTGACCTTCGTCATTTTGAACAAACAACGAGTATCTGCGAACACATTATGGCGTTTATGTAACGATGTTCCATGCTTTCAAACTTCTTGTAAATATTACATTCACGGCTTTCTTCTACCAAGGCATCCTGTCAAGTGACGGGTAGTTTTGCTAGTATATATAATAACTGTTTATTTGCCATGTGGCCATGCCAATATAAAGAGGTGAGATGACCCTAAAAGCAGGTTGCATTAGATAACCAATCATGGTGGGTTGTTTTAATGATAAGACACTTAATGCAACATAGAGAGTGTTGTATACTAATGTCAGACTGCTTATTCTGACCTGTGAGCGTAATGGAACTACAACAGCTAACAAAAACTGGCCGGACTTGGGCCAACAGAAAGATAAAATCTAATGCAGATACTTGGCAATAATTATCTTACATAAATTAGTTTTACAATCATACATATGAACAATTGTTAAAACATAATAGTTCCATTGACCTTTAAGGTTGATATTCTGTGTATATGACCTTGAGTTGACCTTGCAGACGTTGCCTACGGCCACCGGTCAGTGTTTCCGGTGCAGTTTGACCAGGAGTCCATTGAGAAGTGGTGGACAATCGCCCTCGTCTTCAAGATTTACTGCCGCAGACCAAACCAGAAAGTGGTAAGTGACACGAAGGTCGAGTTGTTTGCATCTGACGACACAGAAGAAATATCCTCGTGGAAATGTGCATTGTCAGTGGATAGTGTTTCAGGTGTTTTATTTGTATAAGGCACACTAGAACAGTAGTTAGAACATCAGAATGTTATTCGTGGCGACCAGGGTCTGAAGCCTCATGCTGTCCTTTTGAATCTTGAGCAAATTTGTTCATTCCACCTTGCATGTGCCTTTTGGATGACCAACTAAAAGCTGTTGGTCCCTTCTGTCTGGGTTCAGTTCCAGCAGAAGCAAAAGATCCAAGCCTTCAATGTGTAGCCTGTCATGGACTCGTAGAATGGTACTCCGTCTGTATCTCTAACCCACTGGATCCAGCTCCCATCGGCCGGGGTTGCCACACAAGCAATGCATATGACAGTAGTGTAATAATAGTAATAAATAACATACAATAATAGTAATGTAATTATAACAGTATTAATTACATCATGATAAAATGTAAATAATATATATATATATATATAAAAGATATATATGTATCATAATTAAAAAAATAATATATAATAAAATTATAATGAAACATTAATAAAAAATAATATAAAAATAATGTCAATAAAAAATTATATTGTGCCAATATCCTCATAAGCCAGAGCTGTCCTGTCATACATGGGTCTATACTGAAGAGTGCATCGGCACGTGTTGCAGCCACAGATCATTGGCATGTGCTCCATCCCACTCAAGTGTGTCTTGAAGTCAGAGGCGCTGTTTCTAGAGAAGATCCTTGACGTCAAGGAGAGGACCGACCCCTGCGGGCCAGCGTCTCAGTCTATCATCATCGGCAACCTCAAGGTAATGTACACGTGACAGATGGCGGCCGAACCAAATGATGTAGTAGAAATGTTTTCGCCGCTGTAACTTCAGCGTCTCGGCCAGACTGGTGACATCGGAAGATGGGGGTACAGTTAGAAATTTTTTTTGTCTCTGCATGGCTGTATCTTCAGATCTTCAGCTTTTCCGCTGGCTTGACTGCGACCATCAGAAGATGGGGGGTGCTGTTGGAAATTTTTCACAGCCTCTTAGTGTAACCTGAATGGGGGCACATTTCTAAGGATCTAGGGGGGGGCATGGTTATGTGGGCCCAGTTTAAAAGGTCTGGGCATGCCAAATTCCTATGGTCTAGGGGGCACATGCCTTCCAGGCCCTCAATTTGGGACGTAAAAGAACCATTGAGGACGACAAGCACCCTGGCAGTGACCTTTTCTGAAAAAGGCTTACTAGTTGAATGAGACCTCATAAGACCATCACATTGAAACAACAATATATACAGACTAGTCAGTTAATGTTTTTATGTCGCAGAGCACTGGAAACAACTAGGACACGCGCACAGGCACACACACACGCATGCACGCACACAAATACACACACACACATACTGAATGCAACAGGCACAGGGTCTGAAATTAACAGTCTCTTTCACTTTGTTGAACAAATGAATTAAAATGAAACTATTCTGCTGAATGTCCAGTGATTTGTATGAGGGTTTTGTTCAGGTATCTTGTTTGTGGTTTCAGGTGAGCATTGAGCTGGCCTCCTACGGGAAAGACTTCTCCACGGCTCTAGCCAAGACAAGGCTGGCTGAGATGACTGATGCCAAGGTTGTTCCCATCCCCGCACCTAAGCCGAGGAAGTCACTTCTTGCACCCCAGAGCTTGCCCAACGGACAGGAGCAGACAGGTTCGTTTCTCCCACATCTTACACTCCAAGCATCTTGTTTCTTCTACGTAATACTGTGGAGCGCTGTGGCACTGTGGTGAGAGCATCAGACTCAATCGAGAGAACCTAGGTTTGAATCCTGTGCTGCGGTGTCGAACCCTGGGCAAGTTCGTTCGCTCTACGTTGCTCCAGTCCACTCAGCTGTATGAATGACTACCTGGCTATAGACAGTGCTGGGTATTTGTGCATGAATAGGCATTAATTGCGACATGGCTGAATGCTTCCCAGAGAAGTCAAGATGGTGTTCAATTGAACAGGTTTGCCAGGGAATAAGGTGTAAAGAGCTTTGAACAGTCCGGAGGACTGGATACAAGGCTGTGTGAGTGCGTACTTTTATTCCATGCACCTAGTTGCTCAATACCACTACTCTTATTTAAAGTGAAGTTGTCTGTTCCAATACGCAGAATCAGCAGGGATGATTATTATTAGCAGGAAGCTCACTGAATGAGTGTCATTGAGTGATCATGAAAGTGGGAAACATGCCAGACATTTGTTGTTAACCCAACGGAGTGTGGTTGGAATCTTGATGTTTTGTTTACAATTTGAACATTTTGAGGTCGTTAAAATTGCGAATGCTGTTTAGGGCTTATTAAACACAACTTGGCTGATAACCCACCTTCCACATATTTATTCTAGGACTAAAACATTACATTAAAAAAGACAGCCATGGTTTAAACAAGCAGCATTGGCTTCTGGTTAGTTATCCAATCCAATCAAAGTTAAATCGTGCTCTGTCTACATAACTGCCACCCTATGTGGCTAGTCCCATGTGTCTGTCAGATACCTATAGGTAACTCTGGTCATCTACTTCATAGCAATGTTTTTTTCCTAAAACTAGGCTAAATCTCGGCAAGCTTACTTATCTACCACCTGAAATGGATTCCCCATTAGTTTTAGAACATCAGAAGCAGTAGCTATGTCCCATAAAAAACTCAAGATTTTTTGAAGCTGAATTTCTACTCAAAATCTGTGGCAATCCCTCTCTCTGATAGTGACTTTTACTTGTTTATGATTTCACTCTTAACGATTATGGTTTATTGTGTCACTGAGCTCAATATTTTTGCAATTATTTCCTCTTCTAGATTGCCAGGATGTTTCTCGGGGAGCGATAATTTAGGTTTTGGATTAGAAGTTTAGCATATCCACTACCTGTATTTGTTGCAAGCCATACATATAGAGCCTACACATGCGACAAGTACTATATTCAAAATAACTCGATACACACAATTCAATGTAATAAAAACTGCAAATTTCTTGAGCTATTTAACTTACTTAATCCTCGTGTGTGGTCACACATAAGGTCGACACCAAACAACGCCAATGTTCCTTGTCCGCTGCCAGCTTCATTACTTGGCCCCAACTCCACCCGAGTGTCTTCATCTCCTGCTCCACTGATCTCCTCCATGTCTCGACGAGTCTCCCCATTCTTGAGCTAACTAAGACTAAAGGTTTTTCCATGGGACTATATGCTGATGCACATTTTGCATATTTTGGCACCCAAGTTCCCCCAATTTATCCATAACGCACATAACAGATCTTCACATGTGACACCCATGTAACTACTGACTATTGTATTTGTTGCCAGCCACACAGACAGAGCCAAGACTTGTGAATCTAGACCAGGTGCCCCACCCCCCACCACCTGGACCCCCCTGGACGGGGGTCTACACCCACCCTCCACCTTCACAAATACCCGCGTATCAACAGACCGGCAACTTCGAGATGACGTCTCTCAAGGATTACGAAGAGGTACTGCATGGACATATTAAAGTGTCATAATTGGGTATGATTGTGCTGTAACGAGAAATCATGCAAAAAAGTGGTCAACAGAGGGCACCACTTAACATGTGCACTCTTTGTATGCATCCAAAACGAGGACAATGACTATTTTCTTTGTGAAAGTTAGTTGGGTTAAAAATTAGATATTGTGAAAATATGTAAACATTCCAGGTACACAACGTTGTGTCCCGTCAGACAGTTGTGATTTTATAATTGGGGGCGTGTGATTGGTCCAGTTATGATGGAACTAGATGTGTACGCCATGACATCGTTATCAAAAAATAGCATATGGCACATGATGATGGAAATGTTGGTGAAAATATTCATTGAACTATTATGTTCGATAGTGGAGGGCAATGGTGCAATGGTTAGAGCCCAGGTTCAAATCCTGTGCTGCGGTGTCGAACCATGGGCAAGTTCGTTCAATCTAAGTTGCTGCAATTCGCTCAGCTGTACAAATTAATACCTGGCTATAGACAGTGGTGGATATTTATGTACGAGTAGTGTTTTCGCATTAATTGCAGCGTTGCTGAATACTTCCCAGAGAAGTTGAGATGATGTTCAATTGAACAGACCTGCAAGGGTTTGAAGCGTAAACCGCTTTGGGATAGATAAATATACTGATATATCATTGTCAGGGTGCAGTATTAACACTAAGGTAACCCTGTAAAACTTCAGAGAACTGTTTAAGATTTCTGCATTTGCTACTTTGTGTAAATGCTTTTTTTATAAATTATGTTATAAATTATGTTATAGATGATGTGACATAATAAAAAAATTATATTGATAATTTTCAAAGAACCGATCCAGTATTCTCTGACCCATGTCCAGTTGACAGCAAGATAGAATATTGTATTGGATTACTGAAGATGCAATAGTCTTAACCTTTCCCTTGCTCTGTTTCCAGTCATTAACCCTACACACCCTGCTACTGATTCCTGAAGGGGTGAACATTAGTCCATGTACTACAGCCCAGCCCACGAGACCTGGGGGTAAATACCCACAGCACCCTGTTTCATGTAGGTATCAGTTCTTTTGACCACGCAGTATAGCATGTTTGTCAGTAATAGTATTGACACATTTGATGCTGTAATGCGCAAGAATATAGTTTTATAAAACATATTTTTAACATTCACAAAGACCTAATAAAATGATGTAAAATTGAACAGATATTGTTAATGGGCCCGTGTGGAACAGCTGGGCTGATTCAGTGTCTATTGTAAAACTGTATTTAACTATTTAATATATTTTATAACGTATATATTTATTAACTTTTTAACTGATTACTTATTTTATTCTATCTATATTTCTAACTTATTTACTTTTAAAAGCTATGCATTTTTATACCTATTTATAATTATGTACTGACTATCTGTGAGTTTTGCCTGAAACTAAATGTACTCGTATCCACAACCATGTACTGGCCCGTTTGTGCAACTTGTGAATAGTTTTGGTAAAACATCAGACAAACTATTCATTTTACTCAATTCATCCCACGAATCAATTCGAGTGATTTTTAAAACTGGAATATTTACGTGATACGACTATGTACGTGTTTCTGCGTTGACATTGTCTAGTTTCCTTGCTCTCTCAAAAACTATGTCACTCACAAATTCTGTGGTTTGAAGGTTAAATGTCGGCCTGGCAAATGACTGAGTTACAATGTGTAAAGAACAAAACTAATTCCTTTCATCTTATAAAAAGTATGCAATTTTTTATTAAACCGACTGCCGATATTATTTAAACTATATACATTACATATTTGAAGATCAAAAAACCAGATTCGTGCTGGGCCGAGACAGCTGTTGAAGCAACTTTGACGCTAAATGGCCAACAGAATAAGATGAATTATGTTTTGCAGTTCAGTTACTTCTCTGAATTCTGAGTGACTCAAATGGAGTTCTCAACACCATCTTGGTGTCTTCATCAGCGTTATACCAAACTACACTCGCGTGGGGAGCACGGTAGAGTGCCGGTCTGTCGATCGAGGGACGGTGGTTCGATTCCACTGCTGGCGTTTCAAAACTTACAATTTTGTTCACCTCACATTGCCTGTCTCTTTCGGAACAGACACTAAAAGCCGTTGGTCCCTTCTATCTCGTGTTTATGCGGGGGAAAATAAAAGATCCCACACAGGGGGTAAATGCGTAACCTGGGTCTTGCTCCCAGCGGCCGGAATTGCTTCCCAGTCGGGCGTGTGAAACACGCCGATCAGGCAGTGAATACACAGTGGGTCCTGTATGAATGTACGGTAATCTTTTACTTAACTGGCCTATATTATTAGGACCGTATGAAAACGATTTTACCTGCTTTTTTGATGGAATAAATGGTTAAAAAAACAAAATAGTAATTCTCTCAGCTTTTTCGCAGACTTTCGCAAGATGTGCGATGAAGTAAATTCCCATAAGAAACATTACAAATACTTTTAAAATTGTGTTAAAGTAACGAAATAAAAATTGTCTAATGTCTAAAACCTATTTATATAATTAAGGTTTATTATAATATGTAATAATATACAATTATTAAATCCAAAGGCATTATTACTATGACATAATATATGTAATATATATACATATAATATAGGTATACATAACATACCTTATTTTTGTGTGTATTTTAATATACACATCCTTTAATTAGTCTATATTAACTAATTAGAATTGCGTTAAAGTAACAAAATATGGCTGAAATAGAAATTGTCTAATATCTAAGACCTATTTTAAGCTTTATTACAATATGTAATAATACATGGGCCATAAAATATAATCTGATCAATTAAATTGTGTTAGTTTCAGTGATAACAAAATAATATTTCTCTTATCTGTATTCGTCTCAAGAAATATTATCTGTGCTATCATTGATGTTTAGATATTACTTGGGCATATGTGAAGGTTAAGGTGATGTATTGTAGTTGATTCAGTCATAACCTCATCCCAAATAATATATATCTGCCCTCTATTCGTCTCCAGAAGTATCATCCGAGCTATCATGGACGTACAAATATCATAAGAGCATTTCTGAAGTTCGTATTAATTTCAGCCATAACCTCACCTAAAATAATATTTCTTTGTCCTATTCTCGTCCCCATCAATAAAGCTTGAGCCTTATGACAGATGTCAGATATATATTTTTTTGGCGAGGTTATGGCTGAAACGACTATTATTTACCACCTTGACTTTCACAAACGCTCAAATGATATTTCTATGCCAATAATAGGTGAGGTGAGATTATGGTTCGATTCCACTGCTGGCATTTCCAAACTTACAATTTTGTTCACCTCACATTGCCTGTCTCTTTCGGAACAGACACTAAAAGCCGTTCGTCCCTTCTATCTCGTGTTTATGCGGGGGAAAATAAAAGATCCCACACAGGGGGTAAATGCGTAACCTGGGTCTTGCTCCCAGCGGCCGGAGTTGCTTCCCGGTCGGGCGTGTGAAACACGCCGATCAGGCAGTGAATACACAGTGGGTCCTGTATGAATGTACACACTGTATCATTGGACCTAGTGGGTCCTGTATGAATGTACACTCTGTATCATTGGACCCAGTGGGTCCTGTATGAATGTATACACTGTATCATTGGACCCAGTGGGTCCTGTATGAATGTATACACTATCATTGGACCCAGTGGGTCCTGTATGAATGTATACACTGTATCATTGGACCCAGTGGGTCCTGTATGAATGTACACACTGTATCATTGGACCTAGTGGGTCCTGTGTGAATGTACACTCTGTATCATTGGACCCAGTGGGTCCTGTATGAATGTATACACTGTATCATTGGACCCAGTGGGTCCTGTATGAATGTATACACTGTATCATTGGACCCAGTGGGTCCTGTATGAATGTATACACTGTATCATTGGACCCACTGGGTCCTGTATGAATGTATACACTGTATCATTGGACCCACTGGGACCTGTATGAATGTATACACTATCATTGGACCTAGTGGGTCCTGTATGAATGTATACACTGTATCATTGGACCCAGTGGGTCCTGTATGAATGTATACACTATATCATTGGACCCAGTGGGTCCTGTATGAATGTATACACTGTATCATTGGACCCACTAGGTCCTGTATGAATGTATACACTATCATTGGACCTAGTGGGTCCTGTATGAATGTATACACTGTATCATTGGACCCAGTGGGTCCTGTATGAATGTACACACTGTATCATTGGACCTAGTGGGTCCTGTATGAATGTATACACTGTATCATTGGACCTAGTGGGTCCTGTATGAATGTATACACTGTATCATTGGACCTAGTGGGTCCTGTATGAATGTATACACTGTATCATTGGACCCACTGGGTCCTATATGAATGTATACACTATCATTGGACCTAGTGGGTCCTGTATGAATGTATACTATGTATCATTAGACCCAGTGGGTCCTGTATGAATGTATACACTGTATCATTGGACCTAGTGGGTCCTGTATGAATGTATACACTGTATCATTGGACCCAGTGGGTCCTGTATGAATGTACACACTGTATCATTGGACCTAGTGGGTCCTGTATGAATGTACACTCTGTATCGTTGGACCCAGTGGGTCCTGTATGAATGTATACACTGTATCATTGGACCCAGTGGGTCTTGTATGAATGTATACACTGTATCATTGGACCCAGTGGGTCCTGTATGAATGTATACACTGTATCATTGGACCCACTGGGTCCTATATGAAAGTATACACTATCATTGGACCTAGTGGGTCCTGTATGAATGTATACACTGTATCATTGGACCCAGTGGGTCCTGTATGAATGTATACACTGTATCATTGGACCTAGTGGGTCCTGTATGAATGTATACACTGTATCATTGGACCTAGTGGGTCCTGTATGAATGTATACACTGTATCATTGGACCCCTGTATGAATGTATACACTGTATCATTGGACCCAGTGGGTCCTGTATGAATGTATACACTGTATCATTGGACCCACTGGGTCCTATATGAATGTATACACTATCATTGGACCTAGTGGGTCCTGTATGAATGTATACACTATCATTGGACCTAATGGGTCCTGTATGAATGTATACACTGTATCATTGGACCCAGTGGGTCCTGTATGAATGTATACACTATCATTGGACCTAGTGGGTCCTGTATGAATGTATACACTGTATCATTGGACTGACTGGGTCCTGTATGAATGTATATACCAACAGTGAGTGAGCGTAACGTTGATTAAGACACCATGAAGGTGCCAAAAGCGCCATTCACAACACTCAGGTAACTGAACATGCAGATTATGAATGTAACTGAATCCGAAAGCAGTCTATGTGATGACTTGTGTTGTAGTTCGCGTGGGTCGAGACGGCGCCACAAGGAACCTGTATCTGGTGTGTCGCATGTTCTGGTGTGATGACGTGGTCAACTCCACTGTCTGCTGGGGATCATGCGACCCCAAGTTCAACTTTGCCCAGGTCAAATTACTGATATTGTTGACAATAATTTCACTGATGTGTAGTTATATTATAATCCCAATACTTGTGGCATCACAGAAATCTGACCACAGTGTAGTTGTACTGGTGTATACTATCCAAATTATTTTTCCGTTACAATAAATTTGATTAGTCATGGTTAAGAACATGGTATATTTTAAACCACAGATTATTCATTGTTTCTGTCACAAAATATCATTTAGATTAATATAATATTAATGATGTTAATTTTTTAATAATACGCTGATTTTTTTATGCTATTTATGACATAGTTTTTCTATTTCTGTTTTTTCGTTTAATTTGACCCACTTAATAAAATATCATATATATATATATATCATTTGACCAATCACGGTGCAGGTGGAGCCGATTCTGCTGACCATATCACTGCTGGAACGACTTCGCAATAACTTCCTGATCATTGAGGTGTGGGACAAGAAAACATCAGCAAAAAGTGACGAGGTACGCTGTGGGTTTGAAGGAGTTCTCTCCAAAATTGGAAATTGTATCTTTCAAATGTTGAGTTCTGAATTGTTACCTGCAGCGGAACTAAAGAGAAAGACAATGTAGGAGACAGACAAAGAGACAGACAAAGAGGAGAGACAATAGAGAACTACAGTTGAGAATTGGTATTAATGTTTGGTATGCACATGTAGATGTTTTCCTTATACCGAGTCTGTCTCTTCCTCCATTTTAAATGTTCTGAATACATTTCTTGAAGGTATACAGCCAAATAAGTCCAAAACAGAGTTCAAAATTTGATCATGAGATTTTCAAATTGTAAACAGCCTTCATGTTGTAAACACCATTTATTGACAATATCGCGGAGGTGGGTGGGACTAACACCAATTGCCATTTCATTGACTCATTGACTTTGTTCTCACAAAATCAAGATCTGACTGTGCACTTCCTGTTAATAATCACCCTGGCATGAGAGGATGATTCCGCAACATTGATTTAATTAATATTAATCACGAATTTGCAATGTTCTGTAGCAAAACATCCACTCGTTGATAAAATAATAAATAAACTATTTTGACACTCGTATTCAGGGTAAAACTCTGTTCAAGGGTGTTGACAATGTTTTTTTTAAATACTAATACTTATGTAATAATTAATACAGCTATTAAAATAAAGATGTGAATAATAAAATGTCTATAAAGTTGCTAAAAAGTATGATATTGTGGACAATTACATAAACAATTACACGTCTATATATATAAATGATAATAATTGAATATATAAATAGTTCAGTTGTCAACGCACTCTGCTAGTGTTCTTTGTCTTTGTAGTTGGTTGGTATTCTCAAGCTGCCACTCCATCAGTTCTACATGTCGTACCGAGACCGACGGATCGCTGGTTCCCTTCTCAAGTCACAGGCAAGTCACGGTTTACACGTATGATCTTTGTCCAGTCTGTCAGCAGACTTCGTGTCACATGTTATTCAATGGCCAGTCATTATGATATCCACTCGACATGCAAAAACGTTTGCTTAACAAGACCTCAGAACAAGTGCGCAATGGCTTGGGGAGACATTGCAGCATTTGTTGTATCGTTGCCTGTCCCAAGTTTGTGCGTCGTGCAGTTCCATGGCAAAGTGATATTGTGTTATTTCGAATCTTGCAGTTGATCACTAGAGGTCAGTGTTTATAATGAACTGAGCGTGCAGTTTTCTACATCGCATAATACCAAAATATTAGGAACTTATTTACTAATAGAATAGTTATGTTAATTTTTCCTTGCATTCTTAGACTGTTCTACATGAAATCATTTACATTTTGCTGACAAACTTCTGACATGTCTGTAACCTCCAGACACATTTTATTGACAGAAAAATCAGCCATAACTTGCATAATTTACCCAGCATACATCGCATCCATGATCTTAAGGAATGTCGATGATGGCGGCAGTGCATGATCGAATTTGTAAATAATTTTTTTTTATTTATGACACCATTTAAACAAATTTTGTTGGCATATTTCACACAGTAAAAACATTTTGCAATAACATGTTTAAGAATTTGCTATATATCAGTTAAAAGTGTGTAGGTGCGAACTTAGGGAGCTCTAATATATATATCACTCAACATCCATCATGACCTCATCAAAGCTCAAATCAGGAGTGGCACAAGTCAATTTCTAGGTCACTTTGTCTAGACTTGGCACTCCTCTGAATGCACGTTTTGCTGTTAGTTACCTTGTGATCCTTTCACAGAAAACGGGTAGAAAGAATAACTTATTTAATAACTATTTATTTTGGAATTATTAATCACTATTTTAATGCTACATACACAGAATATAGAATCAGTCATTTTGATGCAATGTTTCAATGTTTTATAAATAAGAAATATATTTACAAAGTGGTCATTTTTGTATTTCAAAACATTGTATTTCAAAAAAAATTATTAAAAAAAATGGTTGTTGTACATCAATGTTATGAAAGAGTGTAAAAATTATTTTATCTGTATATACGTGTCATAAACATACTACAAACATACAACGTTCTGTTTGTGACACGTGTATTTTGTTTGTTCTCACAGTATCCCGTTGTGTCAGTCGACTCTCATATGCCCATAGTCAATCCATTCTCAGGTGCACATTTTGGCCAACTCAAGGTTCTTCTTGCGATGGGTTCCCAGGCTCAGGTAGGTGTATAAAACTTCACATGTGCTGTTCTTCTTGTGATGGGTTCCCAGGCTCAGGTAGGTGTATAAAGCTTCTCATGTGTTGTTCTTCTTGCGATGGGTTCCCAGGCTCAGGTAGGTGTATAAAGCTTCTCATGTGTTGTTCTTCTTGCGATGGGTTCCCAGGTTCAGGTAGGTGTATAAAGCTTCTCATGTGTTGTTCTTCTTGCGATGGGTTCCCAGACTCAGGTAGGTGTATAAAGCTTCACAATTGCTGTTCTTCTTGCGATGGGTTCCCAGGCTCAGGTAGGTGTATAAAGCTTCACATGTGCTGTTCTTCTTGTGATGGGTTCCCAGGCTCAGGTAGGTGTATCAAGCTTCGCATATGCTGTTCTACTTGTGATGGGTTCCCAGGCTCAGGTAGGTGTATCAAGCTTCACATGTGCTGTTCTTCTTCCTGTGGGTTCGCAGGTTCAGGTAGGTGTATAAAGCTTCACATTTGCTGTTCTTCTTGCGATGGGTTCCCAGGCTCAGGTAGGTGTATAAAGCTTCACATGTGCTGTTCTTCTTGCGGTGGGTTCCCAGGCTCAGGTAGGTGTATAAAGCTTCACATGTGCTGTTCTTCTTGCGATGGGTTCCCAGGCTCACGTAGGTGTATAAAGCTTCACACATGCTGTTCTTCTTGCAGTGGGTTCCCAGGCTCAGGTAGGTGTATAAAGCTTCACATGTGCTGTTCTTCTTGTGGTGGGTACCCAGGCTCAGGTAGGTGTATAAAGCTTCACATGTGCTGTTCTTCTTGTGATGGGTTCCCAGGCTCAGGTAGGTGTATCAAGCTTCGCATGTGCTGTTCTTCTTGCTGTGGGTACCCAGGCTCAGGTAGGTGTATAAAGCTTCACATTTGCTGTTCTTCTTACGATGGGTTCCCAGGCTCAAGTAGGTGTATAAAGCTTCACATGTGCTGTTCTTCTTGCAGTGGGTTCCCAGGCTCAGGTAGGTGTATAAAGCTTCATATGTGCTGTTCTTCTTGCGATGGGTTCCAAGGCTCACGTAGGTGTATAAAGCTTCACATGTGCTGTTCTTCTTGCAGTGGGTTCCCAGGCTCAGGTAGGTGTATAAAGCTTCACATGTGCTGTTCTTCTTGCAATGGGTTCCCAGGCTCAGGTAGGTGTATAAAGCTTCACATGTGCTGTTCTACTTGCGGTGGTTTCCCAGGCTCAGGTAGGTGTATAAAACTTCATATGTGCTCTTCTCCTCTTCTTTCCCTGTATCTCCAGAGTGAGGCTGGCCTCGATTCCAATCCTTGATTTCTGTTATCTTCTCTCTTTTCCCTCACTCTTCTTTCACTGCTGTCTCCACCAACTGTCTCCACTCCCCTCTATCTTTCACTGCTGTCTCCACCAACCGTCTCCAATCCCCTCTATCTTTCACTGCTCTCTCCACCAACTGTCTCCACCACCCTCTATCTTTCACTGCTGTCTCCACCAACTGTCTCCACTCCCCTCTATCTTTCACTGCTCTCTCCACCAACTGTCTCCACCCCCCTCTATCTTTCACTGCTGTCTCCACCAACCGTCTCCACTCCCCTCTATCTTTCACTGCTCTCTCCACCAACTGCCTCCACCCCCCTCTATCTTTCACTGATGTCTCCACTCCCCTCTATCTTTCACTGCTGTCTCCACCAACCGTCTCCATTCCCCTCAATCTTTCACTGCTGTCTCCACCAACCGTCCCCACTCCCCCTATCTTTCACTGCTGTCTCCACCAACTGTCTCCACTCCCCTCTATCTTTCACTGCTGTCTCCACCAACCGTCTCCACTCCCCTCTATCTTTCACTGCCGTCTCCACCAACCGTCTCCACTCCCCTCTATCTTTCACTGCTCTCTCCACCAACTGTCTCCACCAACTGTCTCCACCACCCTCTATCTTTCACTGCTGTCTCCACCAACTGTCTCCACCCCCTCTATCTTTCACTACTCTCTCCACCAACTGTCTCCACCCCCCTCTATCTTTCACTGCTCTCTCCACCAACTGTCTCCACCCCCCTCTATCTTTCACTGCTGACTCCACCAGCTGCCTCCACTCCCCTCTATCTTTCACTGCTGTCTCCACCAACTGTCTCCACTCCCCTCTATCTTTCACTGCTGTCTCCACCAACCGTCTCCACTCCCCTCTATCTTTCACTGTTCTCTCCACCAACTGTCTCCACCCCCCTCTATATTTCACTGCTGACTCCACCAGCTGCCTCCACTCCCCTCTATCTTTCACTGTTCTCTCCACCAACTGTCTCCACTCCCCTCTATCTTTCACTGCTGTCTCCACCAACTGTCTCCACTCCCCTCTATCTTTCACTGCTGTCTCCACCAACTGTCTCCACTCCCCTCTATCTTTCACTGTTCTCTCCACCAACTGTCTCCACTCCCCTCTATCTTTCACTGCTGTCTCTACCAACTGTCTCCACTCCCCTCTACCTTTCACTGCTGTCTCTACCAACTGTCTCCACCCCCCTCTATCTTTCACTGCTGTCTCCACCAACCGTCTCCACTCCCCTCTATCTTTCACTGCTGTCTCCACCAACTGTCTCCACTCCCCTATATATTTCACTGCTGTCTCCACCAACTGTCTCCACTCCCCTATATCTTTCACTGCTGTCTCCACGAACTGTCTCCTCTATCTTTTGCTCTCATTCTCCACTCCTCTCCTAATGCCTCAAAATCTCTCTTTACATAATCCTCCCAATGCAGTCTACATTGTCCTTGCCTTCTTTTTCTAGCAACTCTTCCCATCTGCTTTATTTGCCAATAATATTTGCCACATATTCGGCCATATTAATCGACTCCACACCAAATTCCTCTTAAACCTTTCTTTTACACAAACCCCCTCTCTCAGGTCCTACCTTCTTTGCCTGTCAGTTTTTCTGGATTTTGCAGACTTATGAGATCACCCCTCATTTTTGTGGACTGCAAACTTCTGAGATCACCCCTTTTTTCTGGATTTGTGAACTTTTGAGATTTCCCTTTGTTTCTCTGGACTGCAAACTTCTGAGATCACCCCTTGTTTTTTCTGGATTTGCAAACTTTTGAGATCTCCCTTTGATATCATGGCTTGTTTTTTAACTGCAAAATTATGAGCTCACCCCTTGTTTTTCTGGACTGCAAACGTATGAGCTCACCCCTTGTTTTTCTGTCCTTTGCATACTTATGAGATAACCCCTGTTCAGGTTGTACCTGTTCAGGTTGTACCAGTTCAGGTTGTACCTGTTCAGGTTGTACCTGTTCAGGTTGTACCAGTTCAGGTTGTACCTGTTCAGGTCGTACCTGTTCAGGTCGTACCTGTTCAGGTCGTACCTGTTCAGGTCGTACCTGTTCAGGTCGTACCTGTTCAGGTCGTACCTGTTCAGGTCGTACCTGTTCAGGTCGTACCAGTTCAGGTTGTACCTGTTCAGGTTGTACCTGTTCAGGTTGTACCTGTTCAGGTTGTACCTGTTCAGGTTGTACCAGTTCAGGTTGTACCTGTTCAGGTTGTACCTGTTCAGGTTGTACCTGTTCAGGTCGTACCTTTTCAGGTCGTACCAGTTCAGGTCGTACCTGTTCAGGTTGTACCTGTTCAGGTTGTACCTGTTCAGGTCGTACCAGTTCAGGTTGTACCTGTTCAGGTTGTACCTGTTCAGGTCGTACCTGTTCAGGTCTTACCTGTTCAGGTCGTACCAGTTCAGGTTGTACCTGTTCAGGTTGTACCTGTTCAGGTAGTACCAGTTCAGGTTGTACCTGTTCAGGTTGTACCTGTTCAGGTTGTACCAGTTCAGGTTGTACCTGTTCAGGTTGTACCAGTTCAGGTTGTACCTGTTCAGGTTGTACCTGTTCAGGTTGTACCAGTTCAGGTTGTACCAGTTCAGGTTGTACTTGTTCAGGTTGTACCTGTTCAGGTTGTACCTGTTCAGGTCGTACCTGTTCAGGTTGTACCTGTTCAGGTTGTACCTGTTCAGGTTGTACCAGTTCAGGTTGTACCTGTTCAGGTTGTACCTGTTCAGGTTGTACCTGTTCAGGTTGAACCTGTTCAGGTTATACCTGTTCAGGTTGTACCTGTTCAGGTTGTACCAGTTCAGGTCGTATTCATGCAGGTGCCTATGTAAAGACAGCTTTATAGTATTCAAAGTGGACATGCTTAACAATTTTTGATTTCTATGACTACTGGTGTATAATATTCATCATTTTATTGGTGTTTTCTGTCGTCCTCAGATTGGGAACCTTCAGCGAATGATGCAGGACAAGGGATCAGCCATTGCTGTACCAGAGAGACCCACTCACTGTCTAGAAAGGTGAGTTCTCACATATAACACAACACACTAGCTGTACTTCCATTTCATGTCTCCCAAATATGAGCAAGAGGAATTATAGTTTTATTGTCATGTTTGATATGTGTGACACCAACAAAAGTTGGTATTTTTAAAATAATTTTTTAGTTACATCATTTATTAGTTCTATGCTATATTTTCACTTGTCGTTTGCTACAGACAGCATCTGTATGGGGAGGCAAGAAGGGCGGAGGACTACGCTGCATCTGTGGACAATATGGGTGAGTGGCTGCTTTCTTTGACCTGATCTTTTGCTGTATTCATACGCACTGCTATCATTCAGTCAATCTGCATTGGCTTCCTGTCTAATATTGGATCATTGCCAACCAGGCACTTTCATGTAAGCAGCGAGCATGTTTACATTCATTCCTTACTCATATAAGAAGCCAATTCAGCTTTGATCATCTAGTTTGGATTTACTCTTTGTTCCTAGAGTCAATACCATTATTGGAACTAAAGCTTTTTTGTTGTTGTTGAGCAAACTCTTTGTAATATGCTCCCTCTTAGTGTCAGTTCAGTTGGAAATATTACACAATTCCACCGTCATTTAATAAACTTACCTCTATTACCTTGGATATCCACCTTAGCTACCTGGCGTATCCATTCATCTGTTGACAACTTGAATACTGTTTATTGATCTTGAGACTGACCAACCGTTTAGACATGTGTATGCATGTATTGTGTGGTACGTCTGTGCATGTTGCATGGAACAAAGTCTTTGAGGTTAGCGTTGAGAGCTTGAAGGGACCACATGCATGTTCCCAGAGAAGTCGAGATGGTGTTCGATTGAGCTGGACTGCCATTGAGTAAAGTATAAAGCGCTGTGAGCAGTCCTAAGGTCTGCCATTGAGTAAAGTATAAAGCGCTGTGAGCAGTCCTAAGGTCTGCCATTGAGTAAAGTATAAAGTGCTGTGAACAATCCTAAGGACTGAATACTTACCTTCACTTTCCTCTTTTGTTGCCAGTGGAGCATGTGTTTGAGGTGGGTGTCGAGAGCGTGAAGGGGCTACGACTACGAGACAACATGATCTGGGGTGAGGCAGATTGCTTCATCCAATACCACTTTCCCACACAGATGACCAGCAAACACCAGGGGGCGCCACAGATCATGCACGGTGGGCGAATGTCTATACGTGTGCAATATTTTTGTAGCTGTTGTTAAAATGAGATTATTGCATTTTATCAGTTCCGTTGCCCAGTATCATCCTGGGGTGGCAATCATTAGCAGGAAGTTCACTGAATCAGTCGCACTTCACCCAGTTTGTGGTTTGGTGTGTGGGAACCAGAAACTTCAAAAGTATTTGCAATTGGGGGTGCATGCCTCTGTAACAAACTCCAAATATAGGCAAGAGTGGAACATTTTGGGGGCATAATTTTCAGATTGCAAACGCTGTTGCGGGTGTATTTTAAATGCAATTTGTCAGGCAGTAAACCTTCAACATATTTATTCTAGAATTAAGAACAATATATAAACAACTGTTAACAAACGAGACAGGCAGTGTACATGCAACATTTCTGTGTGTAATTATTCATATTGAAATAAAAATGACCATGACATCTTGAAATAGTCATTGATTTATTTAAGTTGTAATGCGTCATATCTGATCATTCCGCTCAGAAAATACTCATTAGAAACCATGTAACCCTCGGAACTGGACCAAAGTGACCTGAATAGAAAGATGACCATATTAGTGGGACACATTTCTATACTTTATTGTTACAGTTGCACAGATACTTTGAGACTGTCCTACGAAGATCTTAAATGCAATGGTATTATCGTGGTGACCGTAAAGCTGTAATATAGCTACATTTAATATCACTCGCCCAAATTAACAAGGAAAACTATGAATATTCATGAAAATACACGTTGCCATGGCGACTGTCTTCAGCTACGCCCTCTCTGAAGACGTTCCGTACCGCAACCACCCTCTGTATACCTGATCCTGTCTTCAACGATCTCGTGCGACACAAGATTGTGCTACCAGAGGGCACCCCAGTGCAGCGCGAGATTCTCAACGGTGCGTAGCACAATGTGTGAAGACCTGACCTTTTAAATGCAATGTTTTCATCTCCTAATAGTCATAATTTTAAGTGTGCTTACATCAAATAAAGAATGTGTGCATAGTGTACATAGTGTACATAGCGTGCATAGCGTACACAGCGTACATAGCATGCATAGCGTACATAGTGTGCATAGTGTACATGGCGTGCATAGCGTACATGGCGTACATAGCGTGCATAGCGTACATAGTGTACATAGTGTACATAGTGTGCATAGTGTACATAGCGTACATAGCGTGCATAGCGTACATAGCGCGCGTAGCGCGCATAGCGCGCATAGCGTGCATAGCATACGTAGCGCGCATAGCGTGCATAGTGTGCATAGTGTACATAGCGTACATAGTGTACATAGCGTACATAGCGTGCATAGCGTACATAGCGTGCATAGCGTACATAGCGTGCATAGCGTGCATAGCGTACATAGCGTACATAGCGCGCATAGCGTACATAGCGTACGTAGCGTGCATAGTGTACATAGTGTGCATGGCATACATAGCGTGCATAGCGTACATAGTGTGCATAGTGTGCATAGCGTGCATAGCGTACATAGTGTACATAGCGTACATAGTGTAGATAGTGTGGATAGCATGCATAGCGTACATAATGTACATAGTGTGCATAGTGTGCATAACGTACATAGCGTACATAGCGTGCATAGTGTGCATAGCGTACATAGCATGCATAGCGTGCATAGTGTGCATAGCGTACATAGTGTGCATAGCGTACATAGCGTACATAGTGTGCACAGTGTACATTGCGTACATAGTGTGCATAGTGTACATAGTGTGCATAGTGTGCATAGCGTACATAGTGTGCACAGTGTACATTGCGTACATAGTGTGCATAGTGTACATAGCATGCATAGCATACATAATGTACATAGTGTGCATAGTGTAACTTTTTGTGAACACATATTTGTGTTATTTATTACAATTTATAATATTATAAAAATTTTATTATATGCATTTGTTTCGATATTATACAAGAGTGTGGGTCTCTGTATTTAAGTATGTTCATCTGTCTTAACTAATGTTCATATATACAAAATAGAACATCTTTGGTGTTGCCGCTGGTTTAATTTCGACCATGGTTGTCTTATAATCTAGGCCAAATGAGCAGATATAATTTATCAAAGCAGTTCGCTGGAGAAATCTACTGTGGGTTCAGTTTTAAATGCCCGTACAAATTCCATTTGATTTCATAACTGCACATATTCGATTACAGCTGTACATTATTATGTCCTGATGCAATCACCCTGTTCAGAATGATGCATGCAATTATGACAAAGCTATTCTTTTACGTTTGTTTTAAAATTGAATGACGAATGACTAATGACTATAGTCAACAAGTGAATTTGTTAAAATCATTAGGCATGTGAAATAAATAAAAAATTGTACCTTTATGACATGCATTCTGCCGTAATCTCACTCGACAGCTGGCAGAGTAATGCAAATATTCAAACACAGCCTTGTCCGATTATGTGAGCTACTCTGCCAACATCTCACCTGAGTCCAGCTGCATGCACTTCTCATAGATACAAATTTAAATAATAATTTCACACATTGATTCTGTCATGCCTCGTACAGATGTCTGTCACATTTGAGACAGTTGTATATGTCGTTGTGCATTTACCGAACAAGGAGCAATGCCATAACTTGCCGTATTTGTCTTTCAGCATGTGCAGGGGTGGGAGGGGGTGCGGGGGGAATCCCCCTGGAGGTGTGGTGTCGGTACTACTACCCCAATGTGCGAGACCAAGTGATAGCAAAGGTGAGAGGGTGATTCACTTGTTTGTCTTCAGCTCTGCCTATGCATGTATATTTATGTATATTACGAGGACGAGACAAGACAGTGTAAGCATTTGTTTCCATTCTGGTCCTGGTTTATCTTCAGAGTTTTCCTTCTCTAGAATTAGTGAGTCCATGACAGGTTACACCTTTACCCCCTGTGTGGGATCTTTTACTTCCCCTAACATAGACACCGGATGGAAGAGATCATTGGCTATTATCATCTCGGCACCAAGTCGTAAACACCTGCATGACGTTTCGTGTGTTAGTGTATGTGGATGTAACATTGTTCCGTCACCGACCATCTGCAACATCGGGATTACAATCGACTCAGGACTAACAATGTCGTCACACGTGTCACGGATGTGCAAGTCAGCGTACTACCATCTCTACGCAATTTCAAAAATAAGACATTGTCTTACTACTGATGCATGTAAGACACTAGTCCACGCCCTGGTGACATCGCGGCTGGACTACAGTAACGCGGTCTTGTACGGCATCACCGAGACACTTATGAACAAATTGCAGATGGTACAGAACTCGGCAGCAAGACTAATTTCAAGACACCGAAAGCACCAGCACATAACACCTGTGCTGGTCAAACTGCATTGGCTTCCAGTTCGCTGGCGTATCCAGTACAAACTGCTGGTCCTTGTTTTCATGGCTTTACATGGTCTTGCTCCAGCATATATCCAAGATCTCATAATACCATATATGCCCACCCGCAACCTCCGATCTGCTGATCTACATCTGCTTGTAGTCCTGCGGTACAACTTAGAGGGCTACAGCAGACGAGCTTTCTCCGTGTCTGGACCTACGCTCTGGAACGCTCTACCAATAAACGTTCGTCAAATAGAGACTTTGGATAAATTCAAAACTTGCCTTAAAACGTATCTATTTAAGCAGGCGTACATCGACTGAGGAACTGTGCTGTAGGACACTTTTTATGAATATGTATTTAATCAATTAATTTATTCTATTATATAATGTATTCTAATTAATTTATTATTATTTATCTTTTAATACAATTTTTATTTAATCAATTAATTTATTCTATTATATAATGTATTCTAATTAATTTATTATTATTTATCTTTTAATACAGTTTTATATATCATAATGTATATTCTCTTTCTTAATTATATTAATATTTGTGCAAATATGTCATGTATGTTGGTCACATTATATATATACAATCTTGTAAATCTTAATAATTATTACATTTACCGGCATCTTTATACATATATATTTTTACATTTGTTTCCATGTGCGTCTTATAATGTGTGTACGCGCCTATGAACGGGCTGGTCCCGGAGATATGGCGCTATAGAAATGTGTGTACGCGCCTATGAACGGGCTGGTCCCGGAGATATGGCGCTATAGAAATGTGTGTACGCGCCTATGAACGGGCTGGTCCCGGAGATATGGCGCTATAGAAATGTGTGTACGCGCCTATGAACGGGCTGGTCCCGGAGATATGGCGCTATAGAAATGTGTGTACGCGGCTATGAACGGGCTGGTCCCGGAGATATGGCGCTATAGAAATGCTAGTAATAATTATAATAATTGGCTAATGGTGTCTCTTCCGAAATACACAGGCAACGTGGGATGAATTAAATTGCCCAAGTTTTGAAACGGCGATTGGTAGTGGGATTTGAACCCTGTCCTCTTGACCGACAGACAGTATGACGTGCTACTGCTTGACCACCGCCCCCCACGCATGTGCGCATGTTGTCGTTATTACAAAAGCATGCATGCATTCATTACCCCAAAGGAACATTTGTCCCACGTGGATTGGAACAGGCCAGATTAGTTACATGAAAACCAAGTGTTGGTCCGAAGTGCTTGATGTTTATTATGTTCAAATTGTAAATAAAACGTTCTGAGTATCAATCCAGCTGAGTTAACCTGTTTGGCACATTTACACGGTACCTACTTTCGAGACAACTGATTCGTCGAACTTCCTGTTAATAATGACCATCCCTGGCTGATTCGATGTAGTGGAACAGACAACGTCACTTTAAAGGCCATATCTTGTCCAAATGTTTTTTTCAGAGAACTATGTAAATATGTTTGCAAACACGGTCTACGCGGCTAAACGTTATTTCATTATAATTATATTTCAGCTGTTTTTAACATTAACATGAATAACTGATGAAGATTTGTGTTGTGGGAAACAGTGGTAATTCAGGGTTTGACTGGAAATTCGGTGGACATCTTCCCCAAAGACCCAATTTGTCGGCAGAAAATGGAACATTTTGTATGTAAAGGACGGGATCCATGCAACGGATAACATCACTTGTGGTTCAGATCTGCCGATGGATATATCTTATGAGGTGGAAGATGGGTGTCAAAATACAGTTAGATGTCAGTAAATCAACAGTCCTTAAAATGACTCAAAAGAAGTGTCAAGATGCGAACGAGTCCCACAACAACACCGCTGGCCATTTCACCACAACAAACTCAACAGCCAGTCGTCACTTGCTGGACTCTCTCTACAGGTTCATGCCTCGGCCTGTATACGTAGCACCGCACCGACACCAGGCAATCTAACATCAGCAGAAACAACATTAATCTCTCAAATGTCATCATCACTGTCATGAAAATATATTGATCATCGTATGCACCGGTCTCGGTAACAGAAGATGTGACTCTCAATCCACCGACCGCCATTTTATGAGTTGTTTACACGAGGCGGGTCACGCGCGGGCGACTGTCAATCAGTCAGGGCGGACCAGGCTGGCGGCTGTTTTCCTCAAGTGACGTCACGTAATCTCAAGCTGCTGTCACTCGGCAGTTTCCGTAAGACGGCAAATGTAGAGGTTCTTTTTATCTTGTACGCTCTTATGCGATTCATGAACATATTTTCAATAGCATCATTTGAAAGTGCATACATAATTTGTTATTATGGAACACAGCACATTTTAACCCAGGATATGGCATTTAAGATATTCACTTATAAATAGATATATGTATATAATAATATATATATATATATGTATATATATATATATATGTATATATATATAAAGAACAAGCACTAGTTGTTTCTGAGGCAATGTAGCAAAACCTGTATTTCTGTTTGCCAAAATAACAGGCTAAGTCGTGTATTTACCCTATACACTATCACACGGTCAGTCTATTTCCACCCCCAGACTACCCTGCCGCTGGCGAAGCTGTGTGCCCTGGTCACTATGCAGAAGAGGGGGGAGGCCAACATCCAAACATTCACCCTTCCACTGACCAGTATTGCTATCTCTGACCACGATGATGACCCTCAGGCTGTAACCAAGGTAAGCTTTCTCAACATCAGTTTTACGTGTCGTGCCATGACTGAAGAATTGATGTATCCATCATGTGATTGTTTTTTTATTAAAAAAATTCAGACAAGAATTCCAACGAACTATACAATGGAATGTCCGACAGATTCACAAATTTGTCATCCATTTTGTAAGCTTGATGGTTATGGTTGCTAGGCAATAGGTCAAATGGAACAGGTTTTTTATGATGTAGCAGTTGGTCATGATTCTGATGCCTTTATTGCTCCATATACAGGATATAGTAAACGACA
Source organism: Paraescarpia echinospica (assembly GCA_020002185.1). Lineage (NCBI taxonomy): Eukaryota > Metazoa > Annelida > Polychaeta > Sabellida > Siboglinidae > Paraescarpia > Paraescarpia echinospica. The sequence goes on from CM034543.1 coordinate 7,141,165, forward strand.
ACAAAGGTAAAGTCATAAATGTACAGACCTGTTATATTGTACAGATGTCTCGTATGAGTACGGAAGTTGTAATTTTTCTAATTTAATTTAATTGTATATTTATTTACACCTGTATAAAAATACTAGAATTGGAAGTTAAGGTGCAATGTTTCTTTCAGATTGAAGACTCTGGGCTTCTGGAAGTGACCATAAATTATAAGTCACATATTCTCAAGGTTAGTTCACTTTCTCTATTATCATTAATACAGTTTGCATTTATCATTGTTCTGATAGTCAGAGAAGAAACTAACAATGGAAGGCATAAATATTATATAACCAATTCTTGTATATTCAAGTTAGTTCAGAACAAACCTGTATATCAGGTGTTACGCTTTTTGTTATTATGAGACACAACAAATGATTATAAACATCACACAGAGACAGTTAACAATAAAACTGTTAATAAGTTACCAGAAATCAGATTTTCAGAGAAGATATTCGTGTGTGTGTGTGTGTGTGTGTGTGTGTGTGTGTGTGTGTGTGTGTGTGTGTGTGTGTGTGTGTGTGTGTGTGTGTGTGTGTGTGTGTGTGTGTGTGTGTGTGTGTGTGTGTCAGTGTGTGTGTGTGTGTGTGTGTGTGTCAGTGTGTGTGTGTGTGTGTGTGTGTGTGTGTGTGTGTGTGTGTGTGTGTGTGTGTCTGTGTGTGTATCTGTGTGTGTGTCTGTGTGTGTGTGCATGCGTGTATGTCTGTGTGTGTCTGTGTGTGTGTGTGTATGTGTGTGTGTGTCAGTGTGTGTGTGTGTCAGTGTGTGTGTGTGTGTGTGTCAGTGTGTGTGTGTGTGTGCGTGTGCGGGTGTGTGTAATGATATTGCTGTGTCATAATTACTACTCCTTACTTTTTAATGCCATTTAGTTATCTGCTAATTACCATATTTATTCAGTAGATGTTTTTCGGAGTAAAACTGTTACTAAGGTACCAGAAAATCAGATTTTCGGAGAATAGGTTCATATATATATATATATATAATGAAATAGCTGTGTAATAATCTTGTAATACAACTCCTTACCTTCTAATGCACTTTAGTTGTATACTAATTACACATATATTAAGTAGATGTTTGTTACACTCGCAGAAAGTTGTCATTAAAGATGTCCGTTGATAGGGTGTCAGAAAGTTGTCATTAAAGATGTCTGTTTACAGGGTGTCAGTGAAGTTCATCACCCTGACCCCATGAACTTTGGACGACCGGGGGCGACAGTATGCATCTCCGTTGGGGTAATCAGGGCATCTGGGCTCAAGGTAAGCGCCCTCCTCTGGGGTTGGATTGCATCTCCAAATCACGTTGTTACAATTATTGCAGAAATGGAACGCTTCCGTTACAGCTGATACTGAACAAAGCCAATGGGTGGTCAGATGTGTTTGTATTGTCTCAAAAATGTCAAGAATTCTGTATGGGTGGGGGTGGTTTGCTTGTCGCTATGCATTGTGGGAAAAACTTAAATTGTGACAATTGTGCCACCTATTGATTGATGCTTTTGTGGATATCTGAACCGGGTAATGTGTTGGCAACCAATGGATGGGGTTGTCTATTGGTTACAGGAACCGCTCAAGAGATTCCTGTAACCACTACAATGTGTTAATGTACATTGACGCTATTGCGGATGTCTGAATCAGGTAATCTAACAATGAAATAACAAGATTATTGAAGAAATGGTAACTTGTTTGACAGATTAACAGAAAATAAGGTAATCTATAAAAAGTTCGTTTTAACCAAATGTAAATAAATACAAGAATTTCAATATCCATCTGAGCCAACATAACTTGATGGATATGTTTCTGTCACCAGATGGCAGCATCAGCCCTGGCGAGACTCGACCAAGGGATGCAATATCCGGCTGAAGTGGGTGTGAACACTTACATTCGAGTGCGAATGTCACATCTGGGGAAAGAGGTATGTGGGGTACAACAGGAGAGAGGTTTGTTAGTATTGAAAGAGGTATGTGGGGTAAAACAGGAGAGAGGTTTGTTAGTATAGAAATAAGGTATGTGGGGTAAAACAGGAGAGAGGTATGTTAGTATAGAAATAAGGTATGTGGGGTACAACAGGAGAGAGGTTTGTTAGTATTGAAAGAGGTATGTGGGGTACAACAGGAGAGAGGTTTGTTAGTATTGAAAGAGGTATGTGGGGTACAACAGGAGAGAGGTTTGCTAGTGTTGAAAGAAGGTATGTGGGGTACAACAGGAGAGAGGTTTGTTAGTATTGAAAGAGGTATGTGGGGTACAACAGGAGAGAGGTTTGTTAGTATAGAAATAAGGTTTGTGGGGTAAAACAGGAGAGAGGTATGTTAGTATAAAAATAAGGTATGTGGGGTACAACAGGAGAGAGGTTTGTTAGTATTGAAAGAGGTATGTGGGGTACAACAGGAGAGAGGTTTGTTAGTATAGAAATAAGGTATGTGGGGTAAAACAGGAGAGAGGTATGTTAGTATAGAAATAAGGTATGTGGGGTACAACAGGAGAGAGGTTTGTTAGTATTGAAATAAGGTATGTGGGGTAAAACAGGAGAGAGGTATGTTAGTATAGAAATAAGGTATGTGGGGTACAACAGGAGAGAGGTTTGTTAGTATTGAAAGAGGTATGTGGGGTACAACAGGAGAGAGGTTTGTTAGTATTGAAAGAGGTATGTGGGGTACAACAGGAGAGAGGTTTGCTAGTGTTGAAAGAAGGTATGTGGGGTACAACAGGAGAGAGGTTTGTTAGTATTGAAAGAAGGTATGTGGGGTAAACGCGAGAGAGGTTTGTTAGTATTGAAAGAGGTATGTGGGGTACAACAGGAGAGAGGTTTGTTTGTATAGAAATAAGGTATGTGGGGAACAACAGGAGAGAGGTTTGTTAGTATTGAAAGAAGGTATGTGGGGTACAACAGGAGAGAGGTTTGTTAGTATTGAAAGAAGGTATGTGGGGTACATCAGGAGAGAGGTTTGTTAGTATTGAAAGAAGGTATGTGGGGTACATCAGGAGAGAGGTTTGTTAGTATTGAAAGAAGGTATGTGGGGTACATCAGGAGAGAGGTTTGTTAGTATTGAAAGAAGGTATGTGGGGTAAACACGAGAGAGGTTTGTTAGTATTGAAAGAATGTATGTGGGGTACAACAGGAGAGAGGTTTGTTAGTATTGAAAGAAGGTATGTGGGGTACAACAGGAGAGAGGTTTGTTAGTATTGAAAGAAGGTATGTGGGGTACATCAGGAGAGAGGTTTGTTAGTATTGAAAGAGGTATGTGGGGTACAACAGGAGAGAGATTTGTTAGTATTGAAAGAGGTATGTGGGGTAAAACAGGAGAGAGGTTTGTTAGTATTGAAAGAGGTATGTGGGGTACAACAGGAGAGAGAGGTTTGTTAGTATTGAAAGAGGTATGTGGGGTACAACAGGAGAGAGGTTTGTTAGTATTGAAAGAGGTATGTGGGGTACAACAGGAGAGAGGTTTGTTAGTATTGAAAGAGGTATGTGGGATACAACAGGAGAGAGGTTTGTTAGTATTGAAAGAGGTATGTGGGATACAACAAGAGCATAGTAAAAGGTAAAGGTAAGTTCTTATATAGCGTAGTATCCGGTATTTAGGACTGTTCAATGCGCTTTACACTTTATTCTCTGGCAGACCTGTTCAATCGAACACCATCTCGACTTCTCTGGGAAGCATCTAGCCACGCTGCAATTAATGCGCGGATACTACTCGTACACAAATGTCCACCACTATCTATGGCCAGGTACTCATTCATATAGCTGAGTGAACTGGAGCAACGTAGAGTGACCAAACTTGCCCAATGATCGACACCGCAGCACAGGATTCGAACCCGGTTGAGAGTCCGAAGCTCTAGCCACAGCACCACTGTGTGCTTGTTCTTGTGATTCTTCGAACCCAATAGTTCTCATAAACTTCTCTTGTTGTTCTGTACCAATGTCACTTCCTCCAGACTCTATAGATGTGCCGGTATAAGGCACGCTCTCATTTCATTTCCATTTTCTTTATAGACCACAGCAGGAATGTCTGGGGGGGCCATGTCCACGGGTAACTGCCATGAAAGTTTGCACAAAATTAATAAGTGTGTTTTCTCCCTCCAGGACGAGAGAGTGACAAGGACAGTGGCTAGGACGTTTGCGCCCGAGTTCAACTTTTACCTCGACTTCCCCTCGCCGCTGCTGTGGACGCAACCGGACTCCGACGCACTCAGTTTGGCCGAGATCCTCGAAGCAGCGGAGGTAACCTTCGACCTCTGGCACCAGATTCCCGGCTCCGATTTCGGTGAGCTGTTTCATGAGTGACATAAAGAAATATATAAAATTTAACTTATCCAGTATCAGCTTGGGTGGTAATTATTCGCAGGAAGTTAACTGGAATTCTGACTGAACAATTGTTGGGCGCAACTTTCAAATAGCGAACTCTCTTATGTGTTTATTTAACACAATTTAGGCCGGCATTCTTGCATTAAAAAAATTATATTTAAAAAATGAGAAGCAGACTGCCTCACTTTAAAATGAAATCTGTTTTTTTTTTTTTTAATGTAGGTAGCGTGATTTCATATATGGAAGACAAGTGTCTTTGTGACAATCATATTTTTGAACTGCATATTTATTAAACATGTAAGCTATCAATAATTAATAATGATTTAATAAATAATGTTTTATCAGTCTATTTCTAAAACATTTATATTGATACATCTGCCAAGGTAGGGTATCACAATGATCCAATATCACATGATCTGTCACATTTGCCAAGGTAGGGTATCACAATGATCCAATATCACGTGATCTGTCACATTTGCCAAGGTAGGGTATCACAATGATCCAATATCACGTGATCTGTCACATTTGCCAAGGTAGGGTATCACAATGATCCAATATCACGTCATCTGTCACATTTGCCAAGGTAGGGTATCACAATGATCCAATATCACGTGATCTGTCACATTTGCCAAGGTAGGGTATCACAATGATCCAATATCATGTGATCTGTCACATTTGCCAAGGTAGGGTATCACAATGATCCAATATCACGTGATCTGTCACATTTGCCAAGGTAGGGTATCACAATGATCCAATATCACGTGATCTGTCACATTTGCCAAGGTAGGGTATCACAATGATCCAATATCACGTCATCTGTCACATTTGCCAAGGTAGGGTATCATAATGATCCAATATCACGTCATCTGTCACATTTGCCAAGGTAGGGTATCACAATGATCCAATATCACGTCATCTGTCACATTTGCCAAGGTAGGGTATCACAATGATCCAATATCACGTCATCTGTCACATGCTGCTTTGATCATTTCAGATTATATATCACCTCCCATTACTCTGACTTAATGAGTTGAATGTAATTGCGTTAACAGAGTACAGATATAGTGTCCTATCTAAAATATTGACGTCTTGATACCGAAGAGCTGTTGCATGCTTATGTAAACACGGAGATGACATTGTAAGAAGACCAAAGATACACTACGACGGTGATCAAGTCTTGCAAGTAGGCAGGCTGATGTCTAGCTCGTAATGCTCTACCAAATCAGGAACACAGTAGACAATAACGACTTCACTCTCTGGCGCATCCATTCACACTAGAGGCAACGCATATCGCTACTTCCAGATATTCACCCGCATCGACACATACAAACGCTCATTCTTTCCAAGCGCCATCACACCGTGGAACAAATGCACACAACAGCTAGTTACCAAACACAATCAGTGGACTAATTTAGAAGGCATCTCCTCCCCACGCCTGTGTAAAGTAATTCACGTATACCCACATAGCCACACTGACTCCAGGGTCTTCTAATCTGTATAAACTTCACAAAATAACCAGTAGACCTAAACCAGCGCTACACCATCCGCTACTTGCGACGTCCCACCCAAGCTCGGTACTTTAGCCACATACGTGTGGCTGATACAGAGTTCTGAGCAGAACATATGAAGAAGAAGAAGCAGAAAGACTAGTTCTGCAAGGCATCTGAGGATGTGTAGGCTGACAACCCTGAAGACCAGGATATTAAGAGGAAATCGAGAGATTGAATAGCTATGAAAATATTGAAAAGAATTAAAGTAAATTCATTTTAGAAAGAAATAGACAGAGTAGTAATGAAGGAATCATGTCATGTCATTAAATATAAACTCTATCTTACAGACGATGTAAGTGAGTGGAACAGATTATCTAGCAATTGTATAAATGCCTGTCTTGATAACTTGTTATGAGAGGTTTAATTGTTCTCTGACCACTTGTAACTTTGTAGAGGTGGACAGGCACTATGTCAACACGGGCAGTGCGCATGTCAGCGGGCGCAAACTCGTGCCAGTTTCTGGGGACGTCCTACTTGGCTCTGTCACCGTGGCACTCTGTGGCCTGCTTACTCACAAGACTGGTGAGTATGTCACCTTAACCAGCTATCTAACTGGCTGGCTGGCTGGCTGTCAGTCTGGCTGGCTATCTGGCTATCTGGCAGTCTGCCTGTATGTCTATCCATCTGTCCACTTGTCTGTCTGTCTGTCTGTCTGTCTGTCTGTCTGTCTGTCTGTCTGTCTGTGTGTCTGTCTGTCTGTCTGTCTGTCTGTCTGTCTGTCTGTCTGTCTGTCTGCCTGCACGCCTGCCTGCCCGCCCGCCTGCCTGTCTGTCTATGACTGTCTATGGCTGTCTATGGCTGTCTGTCTGACAGTGTGCCTGTCTGTCTGTCTGTTTGTATGGCCCTCCTTCTTTTTGTGCAGCCATCTGACTGATTGTCTCTGTCTATCCGTCCGTCCGTCCATCCATCCATCCGTCTGTCTGTCTTATTCTCTGTCTCTCATTCCTAAAGTATGTCTTTTCAAAAGACCTTTTTCAAAGCTAGTGTGTTGTTTGCTTTCTTTGGTCGCACATAATAAGAAATTAGTATAAATATATATAAAATGTGGTGAGAAATTCCAAAGTTATCTGGGTCTACATAATTTAACATGCATCTATTCACACTTTCAGAAGTTACCCAATCTAATGATTCAAGCCAATTCTTTCAATGAATTATTTATTAAACCAACTGCATATAGAATAAATTGTTCACGCTATGGACATCAACGTACATGATTTGACCTGCCAATGCGAGAGGGTATAAAGTTGCAAAATTTGAAAAGCAAACTTTACAAAAGAGATGTTTTGAGAAACGAGGTAATTTTTACTCACATTGGATATTGTGTTTCGTATGTATTTTATTAGTTTGGAATTATTTTCAAATAAAATAAACTGGACATCAGGGAGATTATAAAGTGTGCATTTCTGCCAAATTAAAAATTTCATGGGACACGATCTAGACAGCTATTTTTGGTTTGTGTGCAGAAAAGGCCTGTGCTGCTCAATACCCAGTTCACTGTGGCAGGTAAATTTTTTTAGTAGATAACTGTTGTGTGGGGGGTAGTTTAAAATATAAAAAATTCTTGTCATATATCAACCATTAATCAGCCTCTCTCTCACTTCAGGTATAAATGGCTGGTTCCCGGTGAATCTTCCCGCCGTTGGCTGGGACGTCCAATCAGAGGACAGTCGCCATGGCAACCGCGGCATCGAGCGCGTGGTGGGTGGGCTCGAGCTGTCACTCAAGTTTGGTCACCATGACGACGTGGAGCGGGTGGAGCAAGCGGCTCGCGGAGTTGGCTGGGCTCCGGACTTTGACATCGGACATCGCGATTGGGACGAAGCAGGTAGGGGGTCATTCAACCATGGGTTACTAGACAAAAGGGGTAATTGACCAGGAGAGTCCATGGACCAAGGGGTACTAAACAAAAGTGGCAATTTTCCAAGGGGGAGTCCATCAACCAAGGAAGTCTATTGACCAAGGGTGTACTAGACAAAAGGGGTAATTGACCAGGGGGGTACTAAAGAAAAGAGGTAATTGATCAGGGGAGTCCATAGACCAAGGGGTACTAGACAAAAGAGGTAATTGACCACAGGGGTACTAAACAAAAGAGGTAATTGACCAGGGGAGTCCATCCACCAAGGAAATCTATTGACCAAGGGGGTACTAGACAAAAGAGATAATTGACCAGGGGGTACTAAACAAAAGAGGTAATTGACCAGGGGGGTCCATCAACCAAGGGAGTACTAGACAAAAGGGGTAATTGACCAAGAGGGGTCCATCAACCAATAATAATAATAATCTTTATTTTATATAGCGCCATATCCATACCGTTCTTAGCACTTTACATAACCAAGGGGGTACTAGACAAAGGGGTAATTGACCAGGGGTTCCCATCAACCAAGGGGGTCGATCAACTAAATGGTCTATAAATCAACTGCCATTGCATTTTTAATGCGGTCATACCATTTGTCTGCTAGATGGCGCCATGTATGCAGTAATTTCATGGTCATCTGCTAATGATTCTGAGCTCTAGCACGATACAAATTACTCTTTCTCCTTCCAGACGAACTCCTTGACCAGTACCACCAGGTGGCAGTAGCTGTCGACCTGGCATGCTTCCCGCTACAGAATGCGCTCGTGGTTGGTCAGACGAAGCTCAACGTTGCCGCACGTTGCTACGTGCGCTACAAGTTCTACGACAGAAGTAGGTCATTTGAACTATGTTTCTGTTTATCTCAATTGATTCTTATTTTCAGATTAGTTTTATGCACTGTAAGCATTTATGGATATGGCGTTTGATATTATATTACTATCTTTATCCATCTATGAAATGAGATTTTTAGTCACCATTAACATGTCATGGTGGACAGAAAAATCTTGACAAAGCTGAAAGGGAAAGTCCTGAGTGTTTTATCGGCATCTTGAGACGGTGGCACTGATAGAATAACAACAACAGAAGCAACAAATTTGAGAGAACTACTGAGTTAGAAGAATAACAAGAACAAAGAGGGTAGATAGAAGGACAAATGACCTGAGAAAAAAGGTTGGAATGCAATGCAGCCTAACAGGAGGATTATTGAGAAGCCGAATGAGATGGGCAGGCCACTTGGCAAGGATGGATGCTGAAAAAATGGCAAAGAAAGCAGTGGCGAAACAACACAAAGGGCACTTTGGTTCTTTGGGTTCTAAAGTAACGCTTTTAGTCATGTATTTCCTGGCTTTATGCACAATATTTTTGTTTTTTAGAACATGGCCTGTCTTGTGTTTCTTGTGCTTTTAACATTTAAACTTGTCCATCTTCCAGTCGTCATCTAGTTTTTGAATGTGAGGATGTTTTCTGCATTCACCGTTTGCTGAGGAAGGTTATTCCAGTCTTGGAAGATGCATAGTGAAAAGGAGTGTTTTCTAATGGTAAGTCAGCTGGGTATACCTGCCAACTCTCCCTGAAATGCATGAGTCTACTAGATTTTGGGTGTACCTCTCAGTCTCCAGAAAACACGCAAACCTCCCAGATTTTTGCTGAAAATCTCCAACAATACCCTCCCCCATCTTCTGATGTCATCATCCAAGACAGCGCGACACCACGGGAGACATGCTGAACCACTGAAGTTCTAGTGAGAAATCTCCACAGCACCCCCACATTCTGATGTCAAGATCCGAGACAGCACGACGAGACAGCGCAACATGGAAAGCATGCTGAATCGCTGATGAATGCACTGGAATTAACAAAAAATTGGCAGGTATAGCTGGGTGTCTTATAGAATATGATGCTATGACATTGTGTACTGTTTCCAGTGATTGTGAAGAAGTCTACTTTGTCAGTGTGGTCATGTTGCTTGTAGATGCGGTGTGCTCCAAGCTGCTGCCACTGGATCAGACAGAGGAGGACTACATGTCCGTGGACGTCCAGCACAGCCGGACACTGGTCGTCCCTGGCAGTGCCCCTTTCACCTGGTCAGTGTGACACAAACACGATGTAGTTTTTAAGTAACTTATGACAGTGCCTTAGTTAGTGACATTATGTTGATATTGTTGTCACAGTGTGGTAACACTGTGGGGATATTGTGGTGGCATTGTGCTGACACTGGTGTTCCTGTGGTGACACTGTAGTAAACCTGGTGACACTTGTGACAATGTGGTCACAATGTAGTGACACTTGTGATGCTATGGTGACAATGTGGTGAATGGTGATGTTGTGGTGACACTAGTGACATTGTGATGACTATGGTGACATTGATGACACTGTTGTGTCAATATGATGACACTGGTGACATTGTGGTGATATTGTGATGACACTGGTGACATTGTGATGACACTGGTAACATTGTGGTGACACAGTGGTGACATTGATTACACTAGTGACAATGTAATGACACCTTGTTGACACTGGTGACAGTGGTGGCACTAACGACAATGTGATGACACTGTGGTGACACTGCTGTATGTGCCAGGTACCTGCGTGAAGAGAGACTGGAGGTGCAGGTTTGGGTCACCTACACTTCGGAGAACGCAGAGAAACAACGACCAAGGAACAGGGACAAGCTCATTGGCTCGGCCTACATTGACCTGAGCAGTCTCGCTGACACTAGGCAGCGCCACCATCGGGTCAGGTCAGTGGCACACGTTTTTTCACTCGTCAATTTTTTATGTAGAATGGATCATTGCATTGTGACATGTATTCACTATTTTGTTGTAATGATCTATACCCGCTGTTTTGTTAAATGATCTATATCCACTGTTCTATTATAGTGATCGGTTCCCACTGTTCTGTTATAGTGATCTGTACCCGCTGTTTTATTATAGTGATTTGTACCCACTGTTCTATTATAGTGATCTGTACCCACTGTTTTGTTATAGTGATCTGTACCCGCTATTTTATTATTGTGATCTGTGCCCACTGTTCTGCTATAGTGATCTGTGCCCACTGTTCTATTATAGTGATCTGTACCCACTGTTTTGTTATAGTGATCTGTACCCGCTATTTTATTATTGTGATCTGTGCCCACTGTTCTGCTATAGTGATCTGTGCCCACTGTTCTATTATAGTGATCGGTGCCCATTGTTCTGTTATAGTGATCTGTACCCACTGTTTTGTTATAGTGATCTGTACCCACTGTTTTGTTATAGTGATCTGTACCCGCTATTTTATTGTGATCTGTGCCCACTGTTCTGCTATATGATCTGTGCCTACTGTTCTATTATAGTGATCTGTACCCACTGTTTTATTATAGTGATCTGTACCCACTGTTCTGTTATAGTGATCTGTACCCACTGTTTTGTTATAGTGATCTGTACCCGCTATTTTATTATTGTGATCTGTGCCCACTGTTCTGCTATAGTGATCTGTACCCACTGTTTTGTTATAGTGATCTGTACCCGCTATTTTATTATTGTGATCTGTGCCCACTGTTCTGCTATAGTGATCTGTGCCCACTGTTTTATTATAGTGATCTGTTCTCAGTGTTCTGCTATAGTGATCTGTACCCACTGTTCTGTTATAGTTATCTGTGCCCACTGTTCTGTTATAGTGATCTATACCCACTGTTCTATTATAGTGATCTGTACCCACTGTTCTATTATAGTGATCTGTGCCCACTGTTCTATTATAGTGATCGGTGCCCATTGTTCTGTTATAGTGATCTGTACCCGCTGTTTTATTATAGTGATCTGTACCCACTGTTTTATTATAGTGATCTGTACCCACTGTTCTGCTATAGTGATCTGTGCCCGCTGTTTTGTTATAGTGATCTGTACCCATTGTTCTGTTATAGTGATCTGTACCCGCTGTTTTATTATAGTGATCTGTACCCGCTATTTTATTATAGTGATCTGTACCCGCTATTTGATTATTGTGATCTGTGCCCACTGTTCTGCTATAGTGATCTGTGCCCACAGTTCTATTATTGTGATCTGTGCCCACTGTTCTGCTATAGTGATCTGTACCCGCTGTTTTGTTATAGTGATCTGTACCCGCTGTTTTGTTATAGTGATCTGTGCCCACTATTTTATTATAGTGATCTGTACCCACTGTTTTGTTATAGAAATCTGTGCCCACTGTTTTATTATTGTGATCTGTTCTCAGTGTTCTGCTATACTAATCTGTACCCACTGTTTTGTTATAATGATCTGTACCCACTGTTCTGTTATAGTGATCTGTGCCCACTGTTCTGTTATAGTGATCTGTGCCCAATGTTTTATTATAGTGATCTGTGCCCAGTGTTCTGCTATAGTGATCTGTACCCACTGTTCTGTTATAGTGATCTGTGCCCACTGTTCTGCTATAGTGATCTGTACCCACCGTTTTGTTATAGTGATCTGTACCCGCTGTTTTGTTATAGTGATCTGTACCCGCTATTTTATTATTGTGATCTGTGCCCACTGTTCTGCTATAGTGATCTGTGCCCACTGTTTTGTTATAGTGATCTGTACCCGCTATTTTATTATAGTGATCTGTACCCACTGTTCTATTATAGTGATCTGTACCCACTGTTTTGTTATAGTGATCTGTACCCACTGTTTTGTTATAGTGATCTGTACCCGCTATTTTATTATTGTGATCTGTGCCCACTGTTCTGCTATAGTGATCTGTGCCCACTGTTCTATTATAGTGATCGGTGCCCATTGTTCTGTTATAGTGATCTGTACCCGCTGTTTTATTATAGTGATCTGTACCCGCTATTTGATTATTGTGATCTGTGCTCACTGTTCTGCTATAGCGATCTGTGCCCACTGTTCTATTATTGTGATCTGTGCCCACTGTTCTGCTATAGTGATCTGTACCCGCTGTTTTGTTATAGTGATCTGTGCCCACTGTTTTATTATAGTGATCTGTACCCACTGTTTTGTTATAGTGATCTGTGCCCACTGTTCTATTATTGTGATCTGTGCCCACTGTTCTGCTATAGTGATCTGTACCCGCTGTTTTGTTATAGTGATCTGTACCCGCTGTTTTGTTATAGTGATCTGTGCCCACTGTTTTATTATAGTGATTTGTACCCACTGTTTTGTTATAGTAATCTGTGCCCACTGTTTTATTATTGTGATCTGTTCTCAGTGTTCTGCTATACTAATCTGTACCCACTGTTTTATTATAATGATCTGTACCCACTGTTCTGTTATAGTGATCTGTGCCCACTGTTCTGTTATAGTGATCTGTGCCCAATGTTTTATTACAGTGATCTGTGCCCAGTGTTCTGCTATAGTGATCTGTACCCACTGTTCTGTTATAGTGATCTGTGCTCACTGTTCTGTTATAGTAATCTGTACCCACTGTTCTGTTACAGTGATCTGTACCCACTGTTTTGCTATAGTGATCTGTACCCACTGTTCTGTTATAGTGATCTGTGCCCAGTGTTCTGCTATAGTGATCTGTACCCACTGTTCTGTTATAGTGATCTGTACCCGCTATTCAAGCCTGGAGCGTCCTCCCTAAGTGGCGCTTGCATCAGAGCCCATGTTTCGCTGACACCACGTGCGAGTGGCTACCAACTTGATGATGAGGTTAGACCAGTATCTGATATTTATTAAGTCTTCAATTATTGTGCTTGTGATTTGTTTAAATTTGGTAAAAGCCATAATTGTTTACCAATTTTCTTAGATGTTGTTTTAAGCCATGATTATTAATATAATAAAATCATACATTATACTTTGTGAAACATTTGTAATGACGATATGATTACTTTTAATTTTTCAAATTGGTCAGTGGGAATATTCTGAAAGTGATGTACAGATTTATTTTTGTTCTGCATATTTTTTAGCATACTTGTGCTGAATTTCTAATAAAATAATTTTTTGGTAAATATTTGCTATTAATGTTTTTTCCAGAGATAGTTATCCTTTTTATTTATTATTTTATTATATTACTGTTTAAGCCTGTAAATTATGTCAATTTTTTTTTTTTTTCAGTCTGAAGATGAATCTGGCATGTACATACCAGGAAAGGACGAAAGCAAAGCAAAAAAGACATCGCCAAAGAAAAAACTCGGGCTAAGCAGTGATAAAAAAGATGATTTGCTGCCAGTAGATCCAGAGGAGACATTCTTGGTGCATGTTAGCATTGAGAGGGCGCTTCATTTGCCCTGGGTGGCAGAAGGCGGGTAAGTGGTGGATTCTCCCCACTTAAAGCAGCTTCCTTAGCTCATTTGTCCGTTGCAAATCCGGTTCTTTTATGTCCAGACGTAGGCTGTGTTAATAGCTTAAGTGATATGTGCAGTCTAAAAAGTGCACTTTTTAATCATCTAAAGATTATTTTGGTCGTTATATCTGGTATCTTGTGAAACTCAATTGCCCTGCCACCATTTAACACCAATCCTACTTGATGACAATAAAACACGTGCATCACTTTCTTCCATTGACATTGCACCATAACCTTTCCCAAATACTTCCACGTCATCAGCAACTGTCTCTGTCTAGTTAAAACTTGTAGCCATCCTTTTGAGGTGAATTGGTGGCATAAACACTCGCTCGAAAAAAGCAAACTGTCACGTGAGCAAACCAGCCGTGAGTTTCAGCCTGGCCAAACTTTGATGAGGCAGTAACCATGTGCTTGGTTGAATCGTCATTTCCTAACTCAACTCCTATGACTAATTTAGAACCAGCATGGTCGCAATTAATTTTATAGTTTGTCTGTTAGTTTCACCAAAGCAATATAAAAATGCATTTCTAAATGATTGTCACTCGTGCTTTTTAGCTCATTTAAACATAAATAAAAGAACCGATACTCGTAATTCCATCTGTCACCACAGCGAAGACGTCCCGCCAAGCTGCTATGTATCGTACCAGACGAGCAATGAAAGTGGCACCACCTATACAGATGTCTACAAGGCGAACGACGACCCAGTGTGGAAGCATGAACATGATGCGAGATTTCACCGGGACCTTCTTACACAGGCCAACAAGGTGTTGTATCTACATGCACGCATGCACGCATGCACGCACATGTGTTATTATTTGTTATTAGTTGGCACGAATACTATGGTCATTTGTGGAGAGCAGTGACTAGAGTGACGGACTCTCTATCAAGAGAACCTCGGTTCGAATACTACTGAATATTTGGCAAGTTCATTCACTCTGTGTTGCTACAGTTCACTCAGCTACATGAATGAGTACCTGGTTATATACAGTGGTGGATATTTGTGTACAGTTAGTCTTTAGTTAGGCAAATTAAATGCAGTGTGACAAATTAATTGCAGTATGGCTGAATGCTTCCCCGAGAATGAGATGGTGCTCAATTGAACAGATCTGCCAGGCAGTAAAGGGTAAAGCGCTTTGAGCAGTCCTAAGGTCTCGATACTGCGCTGTATAAGAACTTATCCTTATTGGTATGTACGTGCATGCGAGCGTGCGTGCGAGCGAGCGTGCGTGCGTGTGAGCGAGCGTGCGTGCGAGTGTGTGTGCAAGTAATAAATGTAGTAACATGTACACTTCTACTAGACAAATCAGACACACACTAGCCTCGTTGATAATATATCTTACACACACGCATGCATGAACAAACACACACACACACACAGAACACACACACACAGAACACACACACCACAACACATACAGAGAACACATACGCACAGAACACACACACCACAACACACACACCACAACACACACATAGAACACACACGCACCACAACACACACAGAGAACACACACGCACCACAACACACACAGAGAACACACACGCACCCTAACACACACAGAGAACACACACACACACCACAACACACACAGAGAACACACATGCACCACAACACACACAGAGAACACACACACCACAACACACACAGAGAACACACACGCACCACAACACACACAGAGAACACACACGCACCCTAACACACACAGAGAACACACACACACCACAACACACACAGAGAACACACACGCACCACAACACACACAGAGAACACACACGCACCACAACACACACAGAGAACACACACGCACCCTAACACACACAGAGAACACACACACACACCACAACACACACAGAGAACACACATGCACCACAACACACACAGAGAACACACACACCACAACACACACAACACACACAGAGAACACACACGCACCACAACACACACAGAGAACACACACGCACCCTAACACACACAGAGAACACACACACACACCACAACACACACAGAGAACACACATGCACCACAACACACACAGAGAACACACACACCACAACACACACAGAGAACACACACGCACCACAACACACACAGAGAACACACACGCACCCTAACACACACAGAGAACACACACACCACAACACACACAGAGAACACACACACCACAACACACACAGAGAACACACACGCACCACAACACACACAGAGAACACACACGCACCCTAACACACACAGAGAACACACACACACCACAACACACACAGAGAACACACATGCACCACAACACACACAGAGAACACACACGCACCCTAACACACACAGAGAACACACATACACCACAACACACACAGAGAACACACACGCACCACAACACACACAGAGAACACACACGCACCACAACACACACAGAGAACACACACGCACCCTAACACACACAGAGAACACACACACACCACAACACACACAGAGAACACACACGCACCACAACACACATAGAGAACACACATGCACCACAACACACACGGAGAACACACAGGCACCACAACACACATACGTGAAATAATTAAAACTAATGCAACCTACATTTAGATATGTTGCACAATATATAATTATTAAAATCAAAGTTATACACACACATGTGTATGGACACATATAAAGCTACGTGGGCTCTATAGATATATGTATATATTATATAAATTACACATACGCACGCTTGCACATGCACACGCACTCACACGTGCACACACCAGCTTGGATACAGTCAGACATACCACTGACTTACATCTGTGCTATATCTTCTTTCAGAATCTTGTCTTCAAGGTGTGGCACAAGCCGCGCGGAGTACAACCGGAGCCAGGTAGGAGAGTTGGTCTCAACCGAGGGTCACCATCTTTGTTGCTTCAACCAGTAACAACTGTCACATGTTTTAACCATACAGAAAACATTAATTTGCTAGTCTGACCTGTTCCTTGTGTAACAACATTTTGACCAGTCTGACCGTTTAACTTCTTATTTTGTTGCAATCGGTTGCTTCAGTTTTTCTTTCTGGTACATTCCTCGTTAGCTCACCTGTTTTGTGAGCAGAATCAAAAGTTTATAGGCTGCACACGGCAAGACAAATGTTTTTTCTTTTTGCAAACTTACTCGCAAAACAAATTCAGAGTTAGGGATAGGCTTCTTGTTGAGGAAATAGAATGGAGAGGCCTTCACCGAGATATCAAGTGTGACTTGCCCCTTATACGGGACATCTTTCTGTTCGTCATGAGGGACATCTTTCTGTTCGTCATGAGGGACATCTTTCTGTTCGTCATGAGGGTCATCTTTCTGTTCGTCATGAGGGACATCTTTCTGTTCGTCATGAGGGACATCTTTCTGTTCGTCATGAGGGACATCTTTCTGTTCCTCATGAGGGACATCTTTCTGTTCGTCATGAGGGACATCTTTCTGTTCGTCATGAGGGACATCTTTCTGTTCGTCATGAGGGACATCTTTCTGTTCGTCACGACGGACATCTTTCTGTTCGTCACGAGGGACATCTTTCTGTTCGTCACGAGGGACATTTTTCTGTTCGTCACGAGGGACATCTTTCTGTTCGTCACGAGGGACATCTTTCTGTTCGTCACGAGGGACATATTTCTGTTCGTCACGAGGGACATCTTTCTGTTCGTCACGAGGGACATCTTTCTGTTCGTCATGAGGGACATCTTTCTGTTCGTCACGAGGGACATCTTTCTGTTCGTCACGAGGGACATCTTTCTGTTCGTTACGAGGGACATCTTTTTGTTCGTTACGAGGGACATCTTTCTGTTCGTCATGAGGGACATCTTTCTGTTCGTCATGAGGGACATCTTTCTGTTCGTCATGAGGGACATCTTTCTGTTCGTTAGGAGGGACAAGTTTCTGTTCGTCATGAGGGACATCTTTCTGTTCGTCATGAGGGACATCTTTCTGTTCGTTATGAGGGACATCTTTCTGTTCGTCATGAGGGACATCTTTCTGTTTGTCATGAGGGACATCTTTCTATTCGTCATGAGGGACAACTTTCTGTTCGTTACGAGGGGACATCTTTCTGTTCGTTACGAGGGACATCTTTCTGTTCGTTACGAGGGACATCTTTCTGTTCGTCACGAGGGACGTCTTTCTGTTCGTCACGAAGGACGTCTTTCTGTTCGTCACGAGAGACGTCTTTCTGTTCGTCACGAGGGACGTCTTTCTGTTCGTCACGAGGGACGTCTTTCTGTTCGTCACGAGGGACGTCTTTCTGTTCGTCACGAGGGACGTCTTTCTGTTCGTCACGAGGGACATCTTTCTGTTTATTACGAGGGACATCAATGTTACCAAAACAACTACTAATAAAACGTTGTTCTGGACCAGGAGAAATGAAAATAATCACATGGAAAATGTGACAGCTTTTTGGGGAAGTATACCATAGTTGTTTCTTATGTAGAGGTTGAAGTTAGAGGGAGGTGGTCATAACAGTAAGGTTGTCATTGGAATTATAAATACAATCATAATATTGTTGTGGTAGCAGTAATGAGGTGGTCATTGTAATGATGAGGCTGGAGTAACAAGGTGGTCATATTGGGGAGGTTATCACTGTGAGAAGGTTGCATTAGCGAGGTGGTCATAGTAGTGGGTGACTGTAACAGTGTGGTGATCATACTAGGAGGTTGTTGTGGTAGCAGGTCGTAGTAGTGATGGGATCATAGGGGTAAAAATTTTTGTTGTGAGGTGGTCGCAGTAGCGAGACGTGTAGTAGAGGGATGGTCATAGTAATGATATGATTACTGTAGTGTGGTGGTCGCAGTAGTGATGGGGTCACAGTAATGAGGCTATCGCAGTAGTGAGGTGGTTACAGTTGTGAAATGGTCGCACTTGTGATGAGATCATAATGTGAGGCTGTTACAGTAGTGGAGTTGTCATAGTAATGATGTGGTCACTGTAGTGATATGGTGACAGTAATGAGGTGATCACAGTAATTATGTGGTCGAAGTAGTGAGGTGGATGTGGTATTGATATGGTCATTGTAATGAGCTGGTTGCAGTAGTGACGTAGTTACAATAGTGAGATGGTCACAGTAATGAGATGGTCACATTAATGAGGTGGTTGCATTAATGAAGTGATCACAGTAATAAGATGGTCGCAGTACTAAAGTTTCCCTGTTCCTGATTCCCAGACAAGGGGGTGGACAAGGTGCTGGGGTTTGTGTCTGTCGACCTCTCTCTACTGCTCCGTGGCTTCCAGAGACTCACCGGCTGGTACAACATCATCAACTTCAGCGGCGACTGTCAAGGTCAAATCAAGGTCAGATACTCACATTGGTCCTTCGTGATAATCTCGCTGTTTCCTGCTGTTCTTTTTTATATGAATTACAATCATAATTGGCCAAATGTGTGATGTTTATTTATTGAAAGTATATCGCGCTTCTATTTTTGGAATGACACTAATAGGAATGTGAGCTTTAAACCATACCTGATACATCATATTGTACGATATGATCCTCTCGTTTCTCAGAGCCCACATTCTAGCAAACATGACAATAAATATATACAAACAAATTTATTACTTTATTATAATGGACTAAAAACCACTGTACATTTTAAAATGTATGGAAAAAAGTTACACATTCCCCACAAAACCACTAATTTTAATCACAGAAGGTGGGACCAAATTGCCATAAGGACATCAAAAAACACTGTCATAAATATTTGTCTGTATATTTATATATTTCAGAATAAAATAAGTTGTCCCTACATTTGACATAGACATATGTAAGGCTGTACAATCACAGAAGACATGCAGGTGATTGTTAACAGTTGTAGTATGTGTGTACAATAGATAGCAAAAACTGGCAGGACATTTGCAGCCAAAAGTAGAAACATCCTGAAACTTGTGAACTGGCCGTTTTACCGTCGAAACAACTGCAGATATTTAAGAGAGACAACTATCTCAGCTGGTTTCACTGTCAGAGAACTACTGACATTCTTATCAGCCCATAAGCTGGATTTTTTCCTTTAAATTTTATTTTGGTTCTTAACAGTAATTTTGTATACTAAAAACTGTCAACACCAGGGTGCGCCACTGGGACATTTGCCGGTGTGTCACAGAAATAGTGTCCTCTGTGATGTGGCAGATGATTTTTACATTTTAAAAACATTCCTTAAATTTAACAAAATGTTCTCTTTAATGATGCACTTTCCTTACGAGTGTGTTAACTTTGACATCAAACCAATTTATTGTTGGCATTTCCCACAGGTGTCCGTAGTCCCCCAAGAATCACTCCATCGCTTCCAGGGTCTAACAACCCCAGAACCCACAGAGGTCAGCGGGTTCATGATGCCACTTGACCCTGGCACCATGCCGCTGCCCCACTTCTCGGAGCACTACGAGAACGTGAAGCGGTGCCACCTCCGACTACACGACACAATGGTGGCGATGGGTGGCGCAGACCCCAGCACCGCTTCCCGTAGCATCCTCCGCAGCAACCTGCGGTGAGTGTTGCATCATGGGAAATATAGATAACATGGAAGTAATAATAACGTGTATTTTTATTTCACAGTTTTGTTTAATGCATCTTTTTTAATAGAGTAGATTTTATATAATATGCTAAATAATATGCTATGCTGAATGTTTGTATATACATTTATATGGTGAGCAATGCATCATGGGAAATGTGGATAACGTAGTAATAATAATGTACATTTTATGTCAAATTTGTTTTAAAACATTTATTTTTAAAGTTGACTTTTATAATATGCTGACATGAAAATGTTTATGTGCCACATTTGTATGTACATTTATACAGTGGGCATTGCATCATTGGAATTATGAATAAATTGTTTTTAATTAATTAATTTTATCTATTTACCGGTTGCAGGGATAACATTCAGGAGTTGGATGAACTGACCAATCGGCTTAAAGAACGGTTGCAAGTGCGGAGCTCATCTCCTGCACCATTTAGTTACTCCGCTGTCCACGAGAAGTCGGTGTCTCAAGGCGGAAACGACATGACATCGCACACTCAGCCAACATTACCTCCGGCGGTGCCACAAACATCGGAGCCCATTGAAACTCTGCAGCTTGTTGCTCCGTTACAACCGTTCGTTTCCGATTCGCTTGATAATGTTCACATGTCGGCAATAGAGGGAGCCACCGTCGATGGGACGTGCGTGTACGAGAGCGCGTTGAAAAACGCACGACAGGTTTTGCAAAACATCGACCAACAAATGCGCGCGGGTTCCACGGCGGGAACCCTGACTGTCAGCGCCACCTATGAGTTGGTTTCTGGGGACGTAGTACCACTTGGTGGTGACCCGAGCGACAACACGGATAAGACGTCGGTATCGACAATGCGCCATGCGCAGTTCGAACACAATCAAGGTGACGATACATTGGCTCCGTTCTGGAACCGAAGCTACGAATATGATGACGATGATGATACGAATGACGTCGACGTCACCGTGGTCGAGGCGCGACCTCTCAATAACGTGTCATCGGCGAATTTCTGTAACGGACTCCCGGATGCCGTATTAATCCAAGGACACACAACATTCGCTGAAATCAGCAGCAGCGACAGTAGAACGCGCTCCAGCGTCGAGTATAGCATGGACGAAGACGAGTTTGATCATAGGGGGCGCCATTATGCACCAGGTGGCAGCACCTATGATGATTTCGGTGATTGGGGCGGTAGGCAGGGAGCAAGCTTCAGGTTGAACTACAACATGAATTCGAATGTGGTGGAAACTGAAATGGGTCCACAGGAAAATACAAACGCAAATGGGACCAGCGATCATGTTGATAACGGGGAGTATACAGCACTTGATACTAACATGCAGCGTGAGGGTAACAGAGACGTCAGTTTGAAAGAAACGAGTCAGAGACCTGCACAACCAACACACAAAACATTGAAACATCAAAGTGCAACACACAGCATTGGCAGCTCTTCAGAAGAGGAGGAGGAAAGGCAAATGGGAAATGGACGTGGAACGGCACACGAAACACTCGGCAGTGATGACCGAGTTGATTGTAAAACGGGGAATGAGAGAGTAAACGGAATGAGTTCAGTTCACAGCTCAGAACAGTCGCGAAAATCATCAAGCAGTAGCAACGAATCGAGAAATCGCCAGAATCCGGCTTTGTCGAATCATCATTCGCGGAAATCGTCAATTGCGAGCAAAGATTCGAGGACTCACCAGAATCCGGAGTCTTCAACCCACAACTCAAAACACTCGCGAAAATCATCAAACACTAGTGAAGATTCACAGAATCGCGAGAATCTAGAATTGGCTTCAGAAGTTGTCAGATATGAGGCTGAAGGGACGAATGATGACGTATTCAGTGTTGATGATATCGATGGGGTTGTTAATGACAAGATTGACCCACACACCGAGGGGGCTACTCCCTCTGACAGTCTCTCCCCTGACACAGCCTGGCAGAAACCCCCCGCATCCCCCCAAAGACGCAGCGAATACGACACCGAGTATCCTTTCTTTCGAATCTGATTGTTGTTTCTGAAGTTGATTCTTAGTGCCTACGTGCACATTTGTTTTTAAGGACATGTTCAATTTTAATTAACTGTCATATTTTTTATACTGAAAAAAAGGTAAGACATTTTTTTTATTTTTTACATTTTGAGGGTGTCCAAACTGGTGTCCGAATATATAGTCGTTATGGCACTAGCAGAGAATCATGGATACGTTATTCCACTTAACTTTGCCCCAGTTCCACAGTTGCTACGTCAGCTGTACCAAACTTCTTCCTTCCCCCGCCACACATGGAACAGACTATGCGGGCCCTGCGTACTGCTATGATGAATGACACAAGGGGCCAGTCACATGACACGGTAAGTTCTTCGTTTTCGTTTCTACTGCTGACATTTTGAGTGTGAACCAAATACAGAAATTGGGTGTACTGTTCTGACGACTCAAAAAAGATTTTTTTATTTTATGGTACAGTCGAAACTCACTTTACGGTCAACTCTGTAATACAGCCACCTTACAATTAAGGTCACCATGGTAACATCCCAAATTATTTTTATAGCTGTAAAGTATAGGAAATTAGCCCCTCTACTACTGTCACTTTGCTATTCAGGTCACTTTTGTCCAGTCCCAAAGGTGACCTTAATTGTGAGGTTCCACTGTATCTGGCTTAGCTTGTTCACAGAAAATGTTAATACAAAAAAATACACAATAAAATAAATAATTAAATCTATAAATAAAACCTTTAAAAGATGTGTTATGACAGGTAATATTTATATACAAATTTACAATTAATAATGTGGCACAATGAATATTAATTAATAAAATTAACTAAAATTAGTAACACAAAGACGAATCCTTAAAGACGTCCTAAAAATGTTTAGTTTTCTTGATGCATGAATGTGTCCACCTGTCGTTCATTTCACAATCACTGCTCTGCTGCACCAAATGCTGAGTAATGTCCTTAGCGTTATGTAATTTTCTTTACAGAATGGGGCAAGTGACAGTACGAGTGTCAAGTCTCGGTCATTGGCAGCCAGTGACACCTACGCAACCCGATTCTCTTCCGTTTCTGCTAAGAATCGAGCTCAACCAAGTGCAGAACAAGCTCAGAGGATCGCCAAGATCTTCTCACAGAGGTTTGGCTAGAGTTTGGATGAACTATCTCTCCTGTGATCACGGAGCACAGAGAGATGGTGCGATACAATGTTTTCCACAGACTTCCTGCCAGAAATTGGCAGAGTTTGAATAATTGAAGCTCATGATTAAAACATATCCTTATGCATCAATCATCAATCATCCCCAAAAGTTACAGAACAAAATGCTCTAGATTATGTGAATAAGTTCATATTTTGTCATCGACATATATGACCTGCCCAGCAAATTGGGTATTAAAGGGGTGGTACGGCAGTTAGAATGATAGAAATTATAAAATGTTGTTTCTTTCATATTCCAATAGTTTTGTGTGTTTACTATCAATAAAGGTACCTTTTTATAACAAATGCATATCTATAAAACACTTTTATTCAAGAAAATCGATGCGATTATTCAATTTTTCACAGGCATTTACAGAAAACCACATTTTTGACAACAAACTTACAACACTCCAGAACTAAAAATGATATGGTAATCTGGTTTGGATTGTCATGTGCTCCTGGAGATTCTCCACAATCTGTAGAAAAACATTTTGGTTTTATGTTTTTTTTAGTAATGTCCCAAAAGGTGTCGAAAATTGTTGCATTACAATTACATATTTTTTAAATTCAAAATAGAATATAATATTTTAAAAACTAAATGTTTTTATACAAATTGTAGAGAATATCCAGAACACAACAGTCCAAGCCAGATTACGATATCATTATTACTTCCAGGATGTTGCAATTTTTAGATGTGCTATATTTGGTGGCCATTTTGTTTGTTACCATGGAAACGGGGGTGTTCGGGCAGAAAAGATGTCAGAATATTTTTTACTCAGTAAAACTGTCTCTACCACTGGGGCAAAAAAATTGTATTAGTTATACTTTAAAATATGTCCAGCTGCCATACCACCCCTGCAAAATTGAGTTCAGTACCATTTTGGATTCGACAGAAAGTAAGCTTTAAAATGTTTCCTCATTTGTTGCGATATATTCAGTAGTTTGTGATTTATTGTTAAATTTGAGGCAAAGGCCAAATTTTGAGAAACGAGGGCATTTTGACTAACATTGATTGTTTCTTTAATATATGGATTCATAAATGCATTTAAAAAGTTTTCGGATTATTTGTCAAGGAAAATAAACTGGACATAGAAAGATGAAGTTATAAGGTTGGCATTTCTGTCAGAATCACAACATTGATGGAACATTTGCTCATACCCAGAACAGACCCTTGTGTCTTAATACTCGGTTCGCTGTGGCAGTCACATATACCCTTCTCCTGTCACATCAGTAATGCAGTATGCTTACAGATCATTTAATACACAATTTGCCATGTTACATTTGCAGCAGTTTCAATAGTTTTTCCAAAATGTATAATTTGTTATTATTTATATACTAGATTATAAGAATCAGGAACAATCGGTTTCTTGATGTTGGGGAAATATTTATATTTGGAGCAAAAATGCACAGATTTGTGTTGTGTTTGTCAACAAACTGCTTTTTATGTAAATGTTTATCGCAATAGGTATTTATTTATTTGTGTACACAGTTGTATATGTCAGAATAATAGGTTGGGCATCGTCCAAAGAAATACTCATGTCCTCTATTTTAATTGTATGCTTTGTATATTGAGGTGTGGCAAATACCAGTTTGTTTCAAGTACACAGATGTCTGTAAATGCAATATAAACTGCCTGCTTCATTCAACCGTTGACACCTTACTGGGGACCATCTCACTAAAGTAACGAACGCATGAGGAAATCCATCATTAAACAGAATCCACTGTTAAAATTAAAGAGCTTTTTGAAAATGACAAAAAGTTGCCAGCATATCACAGACGACACTATTTCCATGACACTCCAGCAAAAGTGTCTCGATGCCACATCCTGGTGTTGTTTCAGGGTATAAGATCACGGTTAAACTTCGATCGATTTTAAAGAGCAAAATCAGACTTATCAGCTCACAAGGATGTATGTGAAATGGTTCCTTCCTTCAACTCGCATTTTACTATTCAAAATGTTTTTTTGTGAATGTGAAAGCATTCATGAGAAAATGTGAAATCACATGAAACCATACAACTGTTGTATGCCTACCATAGCCGAGTGTACAAAATTATATCAATTTTACTGTACAAATTTAGGAAATTTATAAAATTAAAAAAAACGTGACATTTCATCAAAGAAAGCAGGACATTGGTATCAAGGGAAAGTGGTATTTCCTGCCCAAAAGCAGGACATTGGTATCAAGGGAAAGTGGTATTTCCCGCCCAAAAGCAGGACATTGGTATCAAGGGAAAGTGGTATTTCCCGCCCAAAAGCAGGACATTGGTATCAAGGGAAAGTGGTATTTCCCGCCCAAAAGCAGGACATTGGTATCAAGGGAAAGTGGTATTTCCCGCCCAAAAGCAGGACATTGATATGGTATTTCCCACCCAAAAGCAGGACATTGGTGGTATTTCCCGCCCAAAAGCAGGACATTGGTATCAAGGGAAAGTGGTATTTCCCACCCAAAAGCAGGACATTGGTATCAAGGGAAAGTGGTATTTCCCGCCCAAAAGCAGGACATTGGTATCAAGGGAAAGTGGTATTTCCCGCCCAAAAGCAGGACATTGGTATCAAGGGAAAGTGGTGTTTCCCACCCATGTGACGTTTCAGGCCTTTCAGTTAACTTTTTTATGTTTCTATGGTTACATTGTTTTTTGTTGTGTATATTTATTAAATATTATTTTGACATCGTAAACATTGAATGGGTGTTTGTTTTTTTTCTCCACATATTTCATAGGGTGAAATACCCGGAATCAGATAGGTGGTAATTATTATTACAGGTGGTAATTATTATTAGCAGGAAGCTTGCTGGAGTTTTGACTATGCAATCTGTGTGAACGTGGCGATCAGACGATCTTTCTTTTAGCCAATCCAGCCATTGCAATACTGCCAGTAGCGTGTTTAGAATACAAGTTTTGAACCTGCCAACATTCCCATCTGACTGGCCCTGCCCCCATGGGTGAAACTAAAAATCTACAAAACTTTCAGATGGGCCCCCTAGCACACCTACAACATTTCAGTCCCCTGTGTGCAAAACTGATGGAGATATGTGGTGGCACTCAGACATACATCGTGTACAGACATACAGACACAAGCTATGGTGACATACAGACAGACATACAGAGACACAAACTGTGCTGACATACTGACGGACACAAAATGTTTTATAATATACATGGATAATACAATTTTCATCAAAAAAATTTCTAATTGTGTACATATATTTTTATTGAAACCCATGTACAAAACTGCATTTGACACATCTACATTCGCTGATCAAGCAACAATTTGCCAACTGTTTTGCCACTATGTGAGAAAACAGTATTCTGCACAAGAGTTTTCACCGTCTAGTATGCAGCAATTAACATACTTTGTGCTACCTATTTGGCAGGCTGCAGAACTATTACACACTACTTTGCACGTAACACAAAGAAAAAAGATCAATACTGTTGATATATTTTGGAAACACTACGATTATTATACGTTATTCATATTTGCAGGCAACCAATGTTATTAATATGGAGAAAACAAATATTGTAACCATGGATGACAATAAATGTTCACCGAGGGACAACAAATGTTGTTATAGCAACAGACAAAAAAAACGAAACAATTTGCATTATTTTCAAAGCCTACACAGTTTCTGCACTATTATAAAAGTGCTACTATAAAAGGTTGTTTTCAATTCATACCTTGGATATATAAATATTTTGCATATCCGTGTGTTTAATATAACATTTATTTACAAAAATGAGAGTATTACTCAAATAACCTCATGTTAGTCAACAAAGAAACAAAAATAAAATATAGTACATTAGTACAAGCAGTTCATATAATATAAATTACAAACAAATCTGTCCTCAGAGTCGTCGGAATATAATTATTTCCAGTTATTTGTGCGTAATTATTCAAACGTCGCCAGCCACCAACCAATATCCACTGTTCATTTACCCTCCAGACTATTTTTAATCGTTTGTTTCCATCTTGTTTCCAGTTCCTGGTTCCAGATCCTTCTCTACTACATCATTTTCCTGCGCCGGATCCTTCTTTTCTATCACACCACTATTTAAATCCTTCGTTTCTACCACACCATTTTCCTGCACCGTATCTTTTTCCATCACACCATTTTCCAAATCCTTCGTTTCTACAACATCATTCTCTGGATCCTTATTTTCTATCACTCCATTTTCTGGATCCAGGTTCTTCTTTTCCATACAACCAGCTTGTTTGAAGTCTTCATTCTCAGTAGCGTCTTGTTGATTTCCCTCTGCCTGTGCTGCCTGAATGGCGTGTGTACCATCTTGAGGTTCACTCTTCGCGGTGGTGTCTTGCTGTTGCGCTAGTTCGCTTTTTTCCTGTTCCCTCTGGTACATGTCGACCATCATGCGCCAACACGTCTCAAAGTCCGTTGGTTCCACGTCAGGGTGACCTGAAGCGACCCAGAAACAGGACGGTGTGAACGAATGAATCAGAATTTGCAGGTGTAACAGTAAAATATTTATTACTTTTACTTTACATTTTCCAATATGGACACAATGCTTATCTGAAATAAAAATATTATTATTATTATTTCATAAAGCACCGTATTCATAAATGTTCACATTGCTATGCAGTAAATTTAAATAATTATAAGAAATAATATAAGGTACATATTATATTCTAACTAATTGAGTTGGCATATATATATCTGATGGATATGTTTCTACGTCAATGTTTTCCTTCTGGTGCTTTGTATTTCAGGCACCAAACTTTCAGGGATTAATTTACGCTGTTTCAGAATAATAACATTTTTTATTTTGACAATGGATAAGGGTTCTTACTGATTTTAAGGTTAGACAGATGTAAAAACGTTTATAACATTACACGTATGTTCTGCGATTGTTGCGAGGTTGCGATGACTGTCGATCAGTCGGGGATTTTTTGATATAACTTGCATTAATGTGTACACCCGTTCAAATTGACGCAAGCAAACTTAATTTACGAATACAGTAAACCTCGCCTAAGTCAGATCTTCGCTCAGCTTGGACAGAATTCTGGTTGATTTGTAATGTATTTTCCATAAAAAACTTTGTCTAAGTCGGATTACGGAAGTCAGATTTTCGCCTAACTCGGACTAGCTGTGTCGGTTCATTTGATCCAAGGTAATGTGTTTTTCCTCGCATAGTTCGGATCGCAGTATTCGACATGAATCACTTGGTTGGTTGGAATATATGTACCACATGAACTACATAGTGAGAAACAGCTATTCCAAGAAAATTATCCAGACAGCCACAACAACATGTGTAGGTGTAAAATTTTTATTCTTCTAATACAACTAGCATCACTGGGCACAGGTACTACCAAGAACATGACGTTCCATTACCGGTATACAGCCACCAGGAGACTAGAAGCATCAGAAGCAGTCCCACCATTCTCTCAAGAATTCAGACTATTTTGGATGCTGTCATTGCCCTGAAGTCAGCGTGGAACAAAGTGATACGGGAAACACTTCAAAACTGCTACAAAAAAACGGGATTAAGCGATGGTGTTGAACGTCAAGATGATGATGAAGAAACGTATGGGACAAGCTCCACGAGGTGTAGGAAGCTGCTGGATGTACGATGGATGACTAGGTTGGTGTGGACAACACAGGAGAAACTTTGGCTACACTAATTAACGAGCATATCATTGAAACCGTATGACACCCGACGCAGAAGGTTTACTGAGCGATGATGAGGGCGACAAAGTCTCGGTGTCTGAAGATAACAAAACTGAGAACTCGGTGACACACATGCTGCTTTACGGACGCTAAGATGCACTATGGCAACAGTGAGATCGAAGAGTTGACTGACAAGTGCGAGGCCATTCTCATGAGACAGTCGCAACAAAGACTTACGCAGAGCAAGATGACTGACATTTACAACCAATAATAATTATTAAGGCAATGACGTTAGAGATTTGTGCCAAAATTAAGCACAGAACTGTTCTAATACTGAGCAATGTTGTGTGTTGCTTGTGGACATCAACATTAGTAGAATTACCACAGTATCTAGTCACATTAAGTGTTATTAACAGGTACCTATGGGCTTTGGTGTTAGTGCTGGGATATATAATCTTCAGTTAAGTCAGATTTTCGCATAACTCAGATTAAATCACTCGGTCCAACTGAGTCCGACATAGACGAGGTTTACTGTGCTATGGGAAACCGTTTTCTCTGTCTATGTGGCGCCAACCAACGGATGGGCATTTTTGCTAGGAAAGCAGCAAACCCTGACAAATTTGGCACCCGATGCAAAGCGCCTATGAGGAAAAGCTTGCACACATTCACATTTACGCATTAAACATTAGGTTGATTGTAGTAAGATTATTATAACAGCAAGACTCTTCATTTCAAACGGCAAACGGCATAAATTGACGGGGTGGCCACATCAATTTACAAAGTCCCAAAGTGCTTTAAACGTTACACAGAGGCATGAAGAATTGGCCGTCACAATGTGTAACATAGAAAATAAAATTGCTACAGTGGTGCCACCTAGCGAGTGAAACGTGTTGATGCAAAATGATTCTAATAGCCAATTTTGGATCTCAAAAATCACAAGCACCGCACATTGGTAGGGGGTTGAGTCGATGCAAAGAGCGTAATTTGTTAAACTTATAGGACCACCCCCCAGGAAGGCGACTAACCAAGAAGTTTGAGTGCTTCCTCGCCGTCCACCAGGGGGCTCATCCAGGTTGAGCGACGAACTTGCGAGAGTCCTGTGCCTCGGGGCGGGTACAGCTGGAACACGATCTCCATGACCTCATTCTTGTAGAGGCCGCGGTTCAGGTGCGGCTTACCTGAGACACACAGATAGACGGAGTCAGGGGTGGCTCGCTCTTGAACGAGGGTGTTTTAGTAAAAAATGGATTATTTTATCTACGTGGGCATAATCTTTTATTGTGTTGGTATAGTTTTGAAAGATGTGAATTGGAAAGCGTATGCATGTGCTTGTGTGTGTATACACACACAGACACATGTACGTGTGCACACATGCACGCACACACAAACACACAGACACACACAGATACACACAGACACACACAGACACACACACACGCAGACACACACAGAGATACATAGACACACACAGATACACACACACACAGACAGACACACACAGACACAAACACAGACACACACACATAGACACACAGATACACACACATGCAGACACATGCAGACACACCCACACAGACACAAACACACACAGACAGACACACACAGACACACACATACACACACATACACACACAGACACATACACACACACAGAGACATACACACACACACAGACATACACAGACACACACACAGACACATACGCAAACACTCACACACACATAATGTCAAAGCATTAAGATTGTGTAATATTATATATTAATATATCAATTATTTTGTCATAAACGATCAATTTCAGTGTTTCCAATGGCAGCCATCTTTGAATGGCAGAGACGATTTGTTGTTAAAAAAAAAATTCACTTTCCACCAGGTTCTTCATGAATGATAGTGAAACTTAACATAATTAAAAGATTTGAAAAATAGAGTGCCTCACCCTAATATTCACATAAATGCTTACCCCTGAAGACAGCATCGACTGCGTCCTGTATGTCGGAGGTTGAGGGGTGAAGGTCAAGCTCCTTGAAGTACAGCGGTAGTTCGTTGAGCTCCATCTCTCCGCCGTAACACTTGGAATCAAACACCTGCTCATACCCTGCAGCCACACCCACACACCAGCACATTATGAAACTGGGGCTACTTAAAATTAAGCAATTACTTTTGCATAATCTCCTACGCTTGCTTATATAAAAAAGATCGCGTTATTTACTAAAACGATCATCTTAGCATTAAGAATGTTCTTAGCCGTTTCATGAAAAACCAGCCCCTGTAAAACTCCACTCACATAAAATGTTCAACATTAATTAGTAACAGAAATTGCCACTGTAAACTGACTATTGCGACAAGACGTTGATGATGACAAGATACATAAGATGCTAGCAACAGTAAAACAAATAATGACTACAGGACACTAATGACAAGAGGACACCAACAACGACAGGAGACTAATGCCAAAGACACTAAGAATGACAAGACACTTATGACAGCAGGACAACAAGACACTAACAACGACTAGGCACTAACAATGATTAATACACTGATGATGACAAAGACAATAATCACAAGACACTAACGATGACAATACACAAGACACTAACAACAATAAAACATTAACAACAAGACACAAACGATGGCAATAAACTAATGACAACAAGACACTAACAACAATAAAACATTAATGACAACAAGACACAAACGATGGCAATACACTAACAACAAGACACTACCTACAAAAAAGACATCAACAACAAGACACTAACGACAACAAGACACTAACTCAAATACACTAACGACAACAGGACACTAACAACAACAAGACAGTAACAACAAGAAGACACTACTGACAGTGAGACACTAACGGTGCCGTTCATCCATGTAGTCGTTGGCGGCGCTCAGACTAAACACCGCCTGAGTCTTCTCAATGCCAAGGCGGCGCTGAATGCGGCGCATCAGACTCTTGTAGTGAACCACAAACTGGGGCCAACTGCTTGTGTACAGCAACGACTGAAACACACGGTCACTCACTGGTCAATAGCTATGGTCAGTGGGGCTCTGGCCGCAGTAAGGGCAGCATATATGCAGTGGTTGCAGTGTCATGTGATAGCATGGTTGATGATGTCATGGTAACATAGCACTGAGCGAACATTGTCATGGTAACATAACAGCATAGGTGATGTTGTCATGATAACATGACAGCATGGATACCGTTGTCATGTTAACATAACAGCAGGGTGATGTTGTCATGGTAACATAACAGCATGTGTAATGTGTTGTCATTGTAACATAATAGCATAGATGATGTTTTCATCTTAACTTAGTACAGTGAACATTGTGTTGGTAACTTAGCAGCTTAGGTGATGTTGTCATGGTAAGTTAACAATATGGATGACTTTGTCATGGTAACTTGTTAACAACATGGATGTCGTCATGGCAACTTAACAATATGGGCGATGTTGTCATAGCAACATAACAAGACATTGGTGCTGGTCGGTGGTCGATGCAGTTAATCCTAGTTCACAACAACATTCACAATAACGAATGCACAGATTTGTGTTGTTTTTGTGAATCTTAGGCTCAGATGGTTTTTTTTTATAGATTACCATAATTACCATGGTGTGTTTGTTATTTCAGTACGCCGTACCTTCTGTTTGAGGTGGTCAAACAACTTCCTGGTGTAGTATCCTCGGAAGTGTCTCTGTATCACAGTCGCAGCCTTAGCCAGGATAACTGGGTCAAGACCTGTAAACTTGGGGTGGAAGGCCCTGAAACCAGCATCCGACACATCAGTAACACAATGGCACCCACCACACACAGAGCAAATTAGAAATGTTATAACCCACAACAGGCCCATCATGCTCTATCTAAACAGTCGCCACCCTATTTCGCTGGTCTCCTGCATCTTTTTAATATCCCCCCGGGCTGCTCAAATTGTCAGTCTCACAACAAGGTTATATTGTTAAAACTATGATCAACCTGGACAAGTGCACGTTCTCCATTGCGGCACTCAAAATCTGGTGCAAACGTGTCACTTAATCTAAAAAATCTTTAAAAATCATATAAAACCATCTAGCTACCTTCATGATAACACGTTTAATGATTCTGGCTTGTGCCTCTGAGCTCGGATTCCTCAGAATTTAGGCACAACAGAAGTTATGCTAGTATTATTACTAGCCAAAATATCCATCCTCTGGATGGGAGAACTTAGTATATTTTGAAAGCATCTCTACGTGATCACAGTGGTGTGTCTGTCAGAAAACAAGCTAATCAAAATAGTGTCTGCGTTACTATGTTGTGTATTGTCATCATTGGTGTCTTGTTGTCATTGGTGTCTTGTCATCATTGGTGTCTTGTTGTCATTAGTGTCTTGTTGCCATTGGTGTCTTGGTGTCATTAGTGTCTTGTTGTCATTTTTGTCTTGTTGCCATTTGTGTCTTGTTGTCATCAGTGTCTTGTCGTTGTTTGTGTATTGTCATTGTTAATGTCTTGATGTCATTAGTGTCTTGTTGTTATTAGTGTTTTCTTATTGTTACTAGTGTCTTCTTATTGTTACTAGTGTCTTCTTATTGTTACTAGTGTCTTCTTATTGTTAGTTGCTCTCTTGCTGCCATTACAGTTTTGTTGTCATTAGTGTCTTCTCTGTATCTTGATGTCATTAGTGTCTTGTTGTTATTGGTGTCTTCTTGTTGTTACTTGTGTCTTCTTATTGTTAGTTACTGTCTTGCTGCCATTACAGTTTTGTTGTCACTAGTGTCTTCTCTGTGTCTTGTCATTGTCTGTGTTTTGTTACTATTTCCTGCCCCAGCAATGAGACGTGTTCTTACTGGTAGACATCGACATGTGATCCAATGACGGCCAACTTCTGGTCGGCCCGCGCTTTGTTCATGGAATTCCTAAACAGAAACTCATAATCATGGTATAACTGCTGACAAAGTTGACCACGGTCAGACACTCACAGGGTCATGTTGGTGAGTGGCTCGATGGGTGGGTGGATGGGTAGGTGGGGTCAATCAATATACATTTTTTATCATTAGAATGTTTTTTTAAATGTCAAACCACCAAGAGACAGATGGAATGACAGTACAAAAACGTATTTATTGTAAATGTACTGAAGTGATCAACAAACAAAAACGGATGGATGGACAGATGGACAGACAGTCGGACGGACCGACCGACCAATGGACGGACGGACGGACGGACCGACCGACCGACCGACCGACAGACAGACAGACATAAAGAAATGGTTGATGTAATAAACAGCACGATTGCGACCGTGTCAGAACTCACTGTCTCTCGATGCCCTGTCGCGTCTGCTGCCTCTCAAGCAGCTGCTGCTGCCGGATCATCTTGTAGTGTTTCTGCCACTCGTCCAAGTGCTTCCCGTCCTCTCGCTTGTAGATGTTCTGGATCCTCGCCAGATGGCGCCGGTACTCCCTGCAATGATATAAAATTTTGTAGGCAGGCGAATGATTTTAGAAATCCACTCTTTTTATTTTATGTATTTGTTAATAAAGATTTTTGTTCCTCTCCTCCTTGTTCCCTGCTGTACGGGGGGAGGAACAGGTACAGTATTGCTGAACCACTCGATGTGTTTTTTTCTCTTTCTAAAGTTTTCTATTCAAAGCTCCCTTTCTCCATCTTTCATCCTCCCCTGATCTTCTCATGTCCCTCCTCACGCAGTCCTCCCATCTCAGTTGTGGCCGTCCCCTTTTCCTGTGTCCTTTTTGTTGTTCCACTTCTGCTTTCTTTGGTATTTTTCCTGCGTCCAAGTGGCCTGCCCATCTCGTCCAGAGTCTCAATAATCCTCCTGTTACACTACATTGCAGTCCAACCTCTTTTCTCAGGTCATTCGTCCTTCTTCTGTCTACCCTCTTTGTTCTTGTTATTCTTCTAACCCAGTGGTTCTCTCATCAAGATGACAAGATCATGGGTTGAACATTAAATG
Source organism: Paraescarpia echinospica (assembly GCA_020002185.1). NCBI lineage: Eukaryota > Metazoa > Annelida > Polychaeta > Sabellida > Siboglinidae > Paraescarpia > Paraescarpia echinospica. The sequence continues at coordinate 7,176,382 of CM034543.1, forward strand.
TTAGCACAGAGCAAATTGCATAAAAGTCAATGAAGCAAACAGCCTCCCACCTCTGTCTTCGGATGGTGGCTATTCTTTCATCCTCCCTCTGTTCGCGCCCTTGCTTGTCGAGGTACTGGTAAATGTGACTATTTGGAACAGATCCCCGGAATATCCTGAAAGAAAACAAGTTTGAATCTTGTAAAAACCAGTTATCATTGAATGAGAGATACTAGCAGCGTTTGAAATAGCACTTGTCCGTTTGTCCGGGAAAAGTGATTTTTGGCCCAGATAAATAAAATGACTACATGGTTATCCGGTGGACAAGTGAAAATTTATTGTTAATAGAGACGCAGGCAACATTGCAAACTTTTTATTTGAGGAAATTCAAACGTAAATGAAGTTCGCTAGCAATCGCGCGCATTGCAATTTTGTTAGTGTGTCGGCGTCTTGTCGTTCTGCCACCAGTGTGTTGTATGTCAGTGTTCGACCGAGTTTAGTGCCTGCGTTAACAGGGTCATCCGCTGAGCGCACTGACCTAGCTCTGACATACACGTAGAACAGACTCCACATCAGCCATCGTTGATCGAGGCTGTATTTCACACAACTGTAAATCGTTCAGTTTGGCCGACGTACAATTTGCTTCCACTCACAGATCAAATTTGATGAACTTTGGAAATAGTAGACTTTGTATCGCTACCTGTTATTTGAATAATTATATAGTTTTAACCATTATTACGCCTAACCCACGCGAACTCAGCAGTCTTCCAAGACCAAGTCATCGAACGTCGTTAGCTGATCCAGATCGGTGACAATTTTCAAAACTTGTAACTGGCTCTCCGGTAAATCTATGGTGCTGGTTGATAAACGGAATATTAATTAAATTTCAGAAGTGTTGTTGTATCTATGTAACATTTATTTTAACCATAAATTGTCAGTTTTCGAAACCGAATTATGCAAGACACGCGGCTTGGGACTGGGCGCCAACCGCCATTGACATGTCGGCTTCCGCCAACTACAGCGGTCTGCGCGCGGCATCAACGTTACAATGTAACTAAATCTACACATTATTTTCCGCCTGGTAAATGTAATTAATTCAGGCACCATTAAAACTGTTTTATCATCATTGAAATGGTAATATAACATTTAGGAAAAAAATATGCGTTTGTTTGCTGATGATCAATTGAATATTATCTTTGTTTGTAAAATACAGAACTTTGTTAATATTGAAGTTCATAGGTTTAAAAAAATATTATCAAATTATATAGTTTATTACGATTTTTGTGACAACATTTCCTGGCTTTGCATTGGTCGTGTTCCTGATGGTTGAGTGGTATCTTCAATGACAAACTGATGCCAACATTTTACAGCATGTATGTTATATATATATATATATATAGATAGATATACCATATTAAACATAAACAGTTTTTGCAACATTATAAAACAAATAGCAAGGAAACAATTATCTCATTCTTATCATCGTAATAATAATTTTTTATTAATAAAAGCGTTCATATCAGCATCACTAAAATATTGGTATACATCATGTAACGTGTCTACTTTTAATATTCGTGATGAATAATAATGGACCGGAAAATAGATGCAAATATAATTTGCAGATTAAATCAAACTGTGTCTTTGATCACAAGTCACTCAGATGTACGTGCAACGAAACAGCAGGAACATTGTGTTGTTGTCATAAAAATAAGCCAGACTTTTTACGGTTTTTTCGAAGCTTCGATTCCCCTTCACAACCACTCGGACAAGTTAAAATTTTTTAGTAGATTACAAGACTTACTTGTCCGACGGACAAGTAAATATTCTGGCTTATTTCTATCGCTGACTAGTAATGTTTTAGGTATATTCAACACAAATGACATGGAGGATTTTACACATGGCTATATCACCATATCTTGGTGAAAGTTAATTAAGAAGTAACAAGTTTGTTCATTACGTTTTCTGTTACAAACTGTCTATGCGGAGAAGTCTTCAAAACACTTCTAATATTTATAACTTCTATAATCTGACAATGGCCGTGATGGGGTAGGGTGGACTAGTGTTGTGTTTAGAGCACCGATAGAGGGGATCGGGGTTCAAGTTCACTTCTACAGTTTTGGAACTTGGGCAATCTTGTTCACATCACACTGCCTGTGTCTTCTGGACGAGACACCAAATGCCGTTGGTCTCTTCTACCTGGTGTTTATGCCAGGGGAAATAAAAGTTCCCATGCAGGAGATACATTTGTAACATGTCGTGGCCTCACAAAGTGGTGGTCTCTATCTCTAAGCCACTGGAAGTTACTCCCAATGGCCAGAATTACTTCCCGGCCGGCCATGTGAGAGGCGCAAAGGAGGCAGTGTATGTGATACCAATGTCGTCCCTGACTCCCCTCTGTATATCTATCCGATAGTGTTTCTCACCTCTGAACATCCACGGCTGACTTGGCCCGTTTCTGAGTCTCAACTGCCTCTGCATACTGCTCCTACATCAGACACACCGCAAGTGAAAAATATAAGGCAATATTAAAATGTAATTTTTTTTTAATAATATTAAAAAATAAAGCAATATTAACTGAACTAGCAACAATTCCAATCCTCTGAATAGTGCTACAAACACAGATCACTGTTTTCCAAAGTAGTCATGCTGATGTTTGTTATGATGTAACCTTGGGCAGTTTTTTGCAGTGCAAGTTACATAAAATACTCCCGACTGACTGGTGGACAGCCTATGTAAACAATAGGTTAATGCCTATCTGGTGCTAACCACAATACTGGTAAAAAACCTTAACCATTGCAGAATTTCTATAAAAAAATAATGGTGTTACTTTTCATCTGACAGGTTGTAGACGAACATGTGAAAGTTTGGTGGCCGAGATGCAAAACTAGCAAGTCTGCTATGTTTACTTTAGGGGAAGTACAAATTTCACACACAAATCCTGTGTCTTATTGTACCACACATAATCGACTACAAAATTAAATTAAAGAGCTTGACATCAATGTCCAGGGGCCGGTTTCATGAAGCGTACTTGAAGTTACGCAATTACTTAGCGTCACATGTTTGCGTAAACTCCTATGTTCGCTTATATTAAAAAACACGTCATTTACTAAGAGAGTCATCTTAGCGTTAAGTACGTTCTTAGTCACTTCATGAAACCGGCCCCTGGGTTACATGTTTGGGTGTAGAGACAATGTGTCCTGAGCGCATGTATCGAACCATTTATAGCACTTAAAGGGGCCCTGTATAGATTACGCTATTTCACGGCAGAAGTATTTTGTCAGCCGACACTTGGCATCTGCGGCTATTTACAGAACAATGTGGTGCAGGCGATATATATTTGCCGCCATTAGTTCTCGGGAACACAAGACAAGCGTGCGCTGCATCTAGTGATTGTGTTGTATTTGTCATAAATAAATCCTTATTAACAACACAATCACTAGATTCAGCGCAAGCTTGTCTTTCCGAGAACTAACGATGGCAAACATATCGCCTGCACCAGACTGTTCTGTAGATCGCCGCAGACGCCAAGCGTCAGCCGACAAAATACTTCTGCCGTGAAATAGCGCAGTCTATACAAGGCCCCTTTAAGAAAACACTCACCACAAATACTATGTAAAATTTTAATATTTGTCAAAATAATCTCTAAATAATAACACTCACGGGCGGCTCCACGTGGGCGTAATCTGGAATGGGGCGTCCAGATTCCGGGGTGAATCTAACTGGCGATGAGTCACCCCATCCGCTGAGGGTATTCAGGTCAGACTGTTTAGTTGACCACTCGTTTGGACTGTAGTGGACGGTGGGCAGAGATTTGACAATATTAAATTTCTGACTCACCACAGCAAAGTAGGTACTAAGTCGTATTGGTCTGTTCTGGACATGAGCCAAAATATCTGTCCAGGTCGGGTTCCATAAATTTTTTGATTTTGCCCGAAATGCTCATATTATAATCCCATCTTTCACTGTCCAGTTTATTTTCCTCGACAAACAATCTAAAACTAAAAAATAATGTGAAACCCACAAATTTAAAAAAAAGACAATATGAGCCAAATTAGCCTTGTTTCTCAAAACGTTGCTTTTTAAGGTACGCTTAAATTTTTTGGCAATAAATCAAAAACCACTGAAGATATTTCAACAAACGAGGTGTCATTTTAAAGTTCATCATCTGTGGAATCTAAAAAGGTACAAAACTCAATTTCAAAAATTTGCAACGTAATACCCACGTCTGTTTGAACTTATAGGTGGTCGAATAGGTTCGTCACGTCTCCAAATGTGTTAACCATTATGTAGCAAAGGTGGCTTGGTCATCATAACATATCACGGGGAAAGTAAATTGCTACAGAGGCGTCATCTTGTGAGTGAAACAGATGTTAATGCAAACTGATGCTGATATCCGTTTTGGATCATAAAAAAGTCTGAATATTGATGGGGTCATTTGAACCAGATAAAAAAACGTTTTTTTTTACTTTGCACACATATGAGATCACCCCTTATATCAAGCTATAATCTGACATACATTAAACCAAGGCTGGCTGCTCCTCATTTTTAATACATTTTTCTTAATACTATGATGTAATTTGCATGCTGAATTGTGTTTAATTAAACAAAATCAGTGTTCACAATTTGAACATAATTTTTTTACTTTTAATGACAGACTAATAAATCTTTGCAGTTAAAGTTAGCATTTTGCATAAAAGTTTTCACTGGATAATTTCTCTGTCAAATTCCTGTTCCATGCTAATGTCTAATGCAGCGGTTCCCAATCTGAGCTTGAAGTTTGGTCTTCGTGCTGAACAACGCCGAGAATTTATGTTCACGTAAATAGGTGGATGGAAAATAATGATGCCTATCGTCCAGACTTGGATACGATACGTCAATCTTAGACGAGAACATGGCCAGGGAAGATCTTCAAGTGCATCATGGGAGACAGTGGAGTCATTAACAAAATCCAAAGGTCCTAATTTGCATGCCATCTGCTAAGGTATTGCACCCTGTAGCACAGTCAACACTCATGCGCGCACATTGTCCCGCGATAATCCCTCAGCCTCAAATATTTTGAGAATTTTCTGAAGATGCCCTCGCCCTTTGTGAATTCTAAGGGATGACGTCTCTTCATTGAAGTCTCCGTCTTTGGTGCAAAGCATGAACACGAGTAGCAAACAAGATGGCGAAATCCTTCCTTTCAGTCAACCCTTTGCGTACCCCCTGGAAAACCTCTCACATACCCCTGGGGGAATGCGTACCCCAGTTTGGGAACTGCTGGTCTAACAATAACCATTCACGATTCATCAGCAATAATGATAAAAAAGAAATAAAACAGTTGTTTTTATTTATTTGTATTATTTATTAACTTTTACTTCACTATTTTACAACAGCAGAAATTAAATGATTAAGTTCAAGTATTTCCTTTAACTTAATTTATTTATTAAAATTTTTATTACTATTGTTTGGCACAATTTTTAGTTTAAATGACTGTGTTAGTACTAATATTTTAGTTTAATGATCATGACGCATGATATATTGCAAAGCGCCACGAACAATTGTGGATCTGGAACTATAACAAATTAAATATATTATTATTATTACAAGAGCTAGTAAAATCTGACTGGTCATGGATTAAAATATATTTTAAAGAAATAATTACCTAGGTAAGTTAGTTTAACTGTCACTTTTATTTAAAATATGGTATCACTGACCTTTAAGTCACAAATCTTGGGAGAATTATACTTACAGATTATTCGAGTATGGATCAGCTCCCGAACTTGGCAAGACGCCAGTGCTGGGTCGCGATGGAGCCGATCTGGAATTGAACGTGGAACTGTTTATTAGACCCAAAATTATACTTTACTGTCACAGTTAACAAATTTATAACAATCTAAGAATAATTACATATGCTAGTTTAGACCCACTTTGGCGCAACAAAACTACGGAATCAGTTACTCTGTATTATCAATACAATATTTTGCTTAAAAACCCGTTCACAGTTGCGCCATTTTGAAAATCACTAACAACTCTACAGTTTCCCAATTTCTAAGTTACGTAATTGGTGAAAATCATAATTATGCCCTTTAATTAACCCGTCAACATTTGCTAAGTGCGGTTTTAAAAAATGTGACATACTAGATTTCAGAAATGTCCAAATACATTTAAAAGTCACATATCTCCCTGACCAAGGAAGTAAATGAATCAAATGGTCGTTGCATGTTTAAAATGCTATGAAGTCTTTATCAACTTTAATCAGCTACAGTGGGATTGTAGAACTAAGATACAAACCTGACAACAGTAATTATTACTGTATCAATATGAACACCTGCCATGAAGTGTCATATTGTGTCACGTAGTGTCATGTTGTGTCACGTAGTGTCATGTTGTGTCACATAGTATCATATTGTGTCACGTGGTGTCATATTGTGTCACGTAGTGTCATATTGTGTCATGTTGTGTCACATAGTGTCATATTGTGTCACGTAGTGTCATATTGTGTCACGTAATGTCATATTGTGTCATGTAGTGTCATATTGTGTCATGTAGTGTCATACTGTGTCATGTAGTGTCATATTGTGTCATGGTGTAGTGACTTAGTTACCTGTTCTCCCCATATCCGCTGTCCCTCATTTGGTCCTCGGTACTGCAGGTGGGAGTGACTAGATGAATATCAAGAAAGTGTCACATGACAACAGAAAACATTCAACTTTTTTTAGAATTATATCACATTTTAAAGAATTTTTGTCCGTTTTTACCACAAAAACATGTTACACAGTATAAAAACATGTTATACAGTATAAAAACATGTTATATAGCATAAAAACATGTTATACAGTATCAAAACATGGTATACAGTATAAAAACATGTTGTACAGTATAAAAATGTGTTATACAGTATAAAGACTTGTGCAGTATAAACTACCGTATTCATTCTATTAAGCATACAGTACATTTTAAAAATATTTGAGATGCAAAAATATGTCCCAATACACCCATTTTCTTTGGTTCCCCAGACAACTTCACCGTCTCATGCCAGTACTTTCTTTTTCATCCACCAGGTGGCATCATGCAACACAAACGTAGTGTCTGCATGATGTTGGTGCTATAGTGTGGCCTAAGTTGAATAATCACTTTTGATCAGATATCTGAGGTTTCAGTGAGTTTAAAACACGTTATGAGAGTTAAACATTGGAGATAACTAGCAATAGAAGGTAAACGGATGTACTGTGTCAGGCTACAAAAGATGTACGACTCACGGCGGCGTCCCATGTGCGAAGACTGCGTACAACCATCCCAGCAGACGGGACTGGCAAGTGATTCATGCATCCACATTTTAGCAGAATGCCAGACCACTTAGTCTGATAATTTAGATGGAACTTTTGATCTGGTGTCACCACCGAGCTTTGAATCTAGTGTGACATTGGTTGAAATTAAATCACAACGATGGATTAAACAGTCAAGGTTGGCCCTGGGGATCGATGACACAGCACCAGACATTGCTAGAAAGAGGGTATACACTTAATAGAACAAAATTATAGTACAGCAGATACTTACTTTACGGTCACCTCAATAATACAGCCACCTCACAATTAAGGTCATCCTAGGACAGTCCCAAATTATTTTTGTAACAGTAAAGTATAGGAAATTAGTCCCGCTAATAAGGTCACCTCTCTATTCAGGTCACATTTGTCCAGTCCCAAGGGTTGCCTTAATAGGGAGGTTCCCCTGTAGATCTACTATAACATTCTGACCACCCAAAGCACCACGTGGGCAGTCAGTACGTGTTTCTAACAATTTATATTTTTAGAGATTAATAATGTGGATGTCTTACACCAGAGTTGGGACAGGTTTTACTTCGTTAGAATGCCGTTTTTTATTATGGATTCCCACCGCATGTATGAAAGAAAATGGGTAATGCAAAAAAGAAAAAACACCCAATGTGCTTGGAAAGCAGAACAGGGCAGCAAACGACAAAGAGCAAGACCAAAGCTGAGATGGAATAAAAGTGTGAAACGGCACCTTGGGAGGGCAGGTGTAAATTAACACAGCCAAGAAGAGAAAATCATTCCTGACAAGACGGAAAAAACCGAGACATGACAAGAAAAGCGGCATAAGCTACAAACTGAATTACCCCACCCCACAAAGGGGAAGGAGAAGAAAAAACGGTTACCAGGAAGCATGGGGGAGGGAAGGACTTGTCTGGGGCCAGTGTGACCCTTGACGCTGAGGTGGATCACCCGGAGAGACTTCTGCAGAAGGTCGAGATCCTCAGTGGAGTAAGGGATCAGCGCTTGCTCCTCAGTCTCCGAGGGAGCCTCCGTGGGAAGGCTGGGCTCACTCCGCAGTTGGCGAACTGGGATGGAAAGGGTTAATATATTAAACTTACATTCGTTTCATGGATTATGGTCGAATAAGTTCAAAAGGTTACAAAACATGTCAAACATTATGTAGTGAAGGCGGTTTGATTGTCACCAAATATGCGGGGAAAATAAACTGCTAAAGAGGCGCCACCTTGTGAGTGAAACATATATTAATGGAAATTGACGCTGATATCCATTCTGGATCATAGAAAAGTGTGAATATTGGTTGGGTAGGGGTGGTTTGAACCAACTGCAAAAATCCTTAATGTTTTTTTGACTTTGCAAGCATGTGAGATTACCCCTTGTATCAAGCTAGAATCTGACATACATTAAACCAAGGCTGGCTGCTCCTCATTTTTAATACATTTTCCTGATAACTGAATCCATGGATACTGACCACAGGCATGGATACATATAGTTTCATATTACCAGGCCAAAGACTGGTGATGTTACATGTATGTATATTTACACATGTGCATTCATACATGTGCTTGTCGACAGACACACGTGCACGCACAAACATGCACACATACAGAGACAGAACAGACTGGCATGGATGTATAAACATGCATGCATACAAACAGGCATGCATGCATGTGTGCACGCAACACAAACACACATGCATGCGCACACTCCCACACATACACACACAAGCACATGCGCACACACACACATGCACACAAATACACCACCAATTCAATATCCAAGTGATGATATAATTATGCAAAATGCATCAAAAAAATATTATTATGCAAAATGTAGCCTTTCTCATTTCTAAAATTGGTGCCGTTTGAAAAAGACAATTGCTGGAATACCTCAAAAAAGATGTGGTTGCATGGAAATATTATCGCAAGCCAGGGTGTTGTTTGACTGAACTACCCCTGACAGACATCCTATGCTATGTACGGAAGTTGGCAGAACCATATCAAAGACAAATAGCGAGTGCTATTGTGTACTCTAATAATTATTTCTACTTCCCAAACCAAAATCCAATCAGCCGAATCTTGAATGGAAACAAGATTATTGACTCAGTTTCACCTTAGCGTTTGCATGACCACAGTGAACAGTAGGTGAAAGAGAATACCTTTATCTAGATACATCTTTGGCACAGTTTCCTTTCGGGCGTGAGCATCAAGCGAGGGGTCATACACGCCCTTGCGGGGCGAGCGCACTCCGTATGCCCCGTGCATGCTGGGAATGGATGGTGGCACTCGCACCCTCGTTGTCATCATATCAATCACCTGTTTCACTGCTTCCTTTCTGACTCGACTTTTGGGGCGGGAGGGGGCGCGACCCGCCGACCTCACCCGGGGTCGTTCAGGAGATTCAACCAATCGGGAACGAGGTGTGGCTCCGCGGGACTGCGTGCGAGGTCCCGTGCTCCCCACCGCAGTCTGGTGCAACGTTACGCTCGTAAACCCGTCTTTATACCCAAGGTACAAATCTTCAAACGGTTCCCCGTCGTACTCCGACGTCGTCGCCATCATCACACCAGGGGGCACAGGTGTCAGTCCTTGGAAATCAGGGCTCGTCAGTTGGGGGTAGTCGCAGTAGTCACATGACCGTGCTCGGTTCATCGTCGCCAGGCAGCAATGCGAAGCAGCCTTTTGTTTGCGGTAGTCTTCGATCGCCTTTATCGAGGCGGCCATTGTCATGTCGAGTTCCACGGATTGATTCTCCGCAGCACATGGGTCGCCGTCTTCCCCATTTTGTTGTTCCCCCTCTTCTATGTCGTTCTTCTGCTCAGTTGAGGTCACGAGGTCATCTTTGGGGTGTTCCTCACTAAATGTTTCCTGTTCGCCAATGACGCTGTAGATTTCTCCGATCAGCTTCCTGTTGTCAATCTCTGCAGTGGGGATGGCCTACAATGGATGGTCAAGATTATTTATTATTATTTGTATAATATTATTAATAAGCTAACTTTGAATCACCATAAATGCATCTCCTCTGAGGTGCCGTGATCCACATGCCTTTTTCTACGTTTAGTTTTAAGTTTTTTAGTTGTTTTCATTAGTCACTTCGTTGGACCACTGGACTCTGACCTGCCAATTAACAACATATTGAAGAAAATACAACTATAGTTATTTACAGTTATTATATCTTTCAGATGGCAATTTTAGTAGTCAGTCATTATTCTGGGGTGCCACAGTTTACACCCATCCATGGGTGGGTGTAAGCTAGTTATTATAATAATTATTATTATTACTACTACTACTAAATAGTGATATTTTATAATTATTATTTGTATAGCACCATACATCTAGGATCTGCCCGTTCACACTTTCACCCAATCAGAGTGAGACAAACCAAATATACACATTATCACTACATATTGGTTTTTTTAAATTCGTTCCCACTGCAAACATATAAATATACATGTATGTTTAGACACACGCATGCACACACACACACACACATACACACACACACACACACACACACACACACACACACACACACACACATATATTCATAGGTCAAACAAAATCCAGCCTATCCAGTTCACATGGCAACTGCACACCCTCACCCATCACACAACCGTTTAGATCACCCATGCAAACAACTAGAAAACCTCACCCTCATCACCGAATCAGCCCTTAGCAAAAATTCTATAGAATATCTACAGAATATATACAATAGAATATATTCTATTGAATTTTTGTTGCAGAATTTTCTATAGAATATTTATATAGAATTTCCAGAAAATGTCATGCAACCATAAGAATTATGTAGAGATTCTATAGAATTATATAGAAACTGAAGTGACGATAACAATTCTGTAGATCTTCTATAGAACTCTTTAGAAAATCTTTAGAATTTGTATGACCACATAGATTTTTATAGAATTCAAAAGAAATGTTATATATTTCTATACTTTCTATCTATATAATTCTACAATATCATACAGTGTATGCCCCCAGGACACACCCACCTCGCCCCAATCTTCCACGCCCTCCTCATCAGTAAGTAGATCAAGGTCGTTCTGAAGGTCATCGATGTCCTGTTTGTTGCTACTGAGGGAGCTGTTCCTGCTGCCCTGTGATCCTTCGTCCGAGTCCTCCCCTCCACTCAGGGTGGACCGAGTGGTTCCACGCCCCTCCGACCACGTCGTCGCATCCCTAGGATGGGGGAGGAGAGACACGCTTAGTGGGAGAACCGCTGGGGGTTAGGGGTGTTCTCATAAATATAAAAAAGTCCAAACAATGTATAGTGCTACAAATGGTGGTTTGATCGTCGTCATGTATCATCGGGAAATAAATCGCTACAAAACAATGGCGCCACCTATTGAGTGGAATATATATTAGTGCCCAGTGATGCCATTGTGGATATCAGAACTGAGTATAGCTTGTAGGGTAACATGTTGACAACCCTGTGTCATTATTTGAATCGCATGGTAGGGTTTTGGTAGCCATTGCGTCAAACTCACTTGCTTATATTACATCTGTAATGTAAAAATGCTCTTTTAATTATATTATATATTATCATGTGAAAATGTTCTTCTAATTATACTATATACAGGGCTGCCTACCTAACAAAAACAATTTCCGTAATGACCTCCCCCCCCCGCCTCCCCCCACCGTTGCCGCAGCCGCAGCAGCGATCCCTGGTCCACAAGGTTGCCAATCAAACCTTTCTCTGAAGTAAATACCGTGACATGCCCAGCCCATTCATGGTGCCTGGGAATCCAGGGAGTTACTAAACATACTAAAATACTTTGTTTCAACATAACTGTGTTGCCGCACTGTGACTCCTGTCGCCAGTTAAGGTTGTCAGTTTGCACTTTAAAGAGATGTTTGTTTTGCAACATCCAATAAGTTACATTGTCAAAGTCCATGCATGGCCAAGTGCTTACGTCTGTAGAGCACCACCGTGGGAAAGACAGCGCCAGTGAATAGCCAATACTCATCCAACAAGCCTCCAAATTTACAACACACAGCAGGAAACATTAGAATTATTATAGTAATTTACTAACAGTCAATGATAATGTTAAATTGTTGTATTTAAATAAAAAGCCCTGCATAAAATATGATAGTTTTCTATTGCAATTACAATTAACAATTGTAATTCTTATTATATATTCGTCTACGACATGTTATAATTATATTCAGAATTTTTAGAAAACCATAACTATTTAATGTAATTTAATGGTTCTACCTAAGGTCATCTTAATTTATTTATTACATAACATAATTCTACACCTGTAAATGTTATTAATGTGTAGAAGCGCATTAATGACACTGATATTTTCCCCGCTGTAATTGCGGTTGACTGACAGCTGCAGATGTACGCTGTACTAGTAATATGTCCACGTGCCATGGCAGTCATCAGCAGGCTGCTGGCAGTCAAAGTTGTAACATTGCACACAACCTTGGATGACGTCACTGTACTGACTTGGTAGAACTTGCAGTGGACTAAACATGTGTTCATAAATTGTAACAAATGAATGATGACAGTTTCTTCAGGGCATCCGGTGCAGGATTATTTATAGATTTAGCAATTCTTTATGTGTATCATGTTCTTCAGTCGGATATTTTTATTTTTGTAATACGGCGGCAGTTTCCGTAATGCCATAGTCGGAGTTGAATTTCCGTAATCATTACGGAAAATCCGTAATGGTAGGCAGCCCTGTTATATATTATCACATTTTCTGGGTAATCCACCCTTTTACTTTTCTAATTATATCTATGTACAACGTTGCTATGAGAAGCCAATGTTGCCAGATTTTGGCTCTGCTCTGCCCCAACATTCAATGCAAGAGACAAAAGTGGACACATATTAAGTGGTTTCTGTCAATGCAACAACATGCAGATTTAAATGTGTGCAAGCAAATAGCAGAGTAAAGAGTAACTGTTTTTAAAGTGTTCAGTGCAAACAAAATCATATGGAAACAAACAGTTTTGATGACATACCTGGAAAATAAAAGATAGACTTTTAAGTGACAGTGGACAGTAGTTTCACAACAAGAAACAATGTTAACATACCAAACCTTGAATCGACCTTGGCGGATGTTGTCATGGGTCATTTTATTACATTGTCATCCCTTATGTTACCGAGCATCATGGGAAATAGAACATAAAACTGTGGTTATTGAAGAACAAATATAATAGATGGTTCATGTATTGTATTTAACAAATCCATCAGTTCTGTGTATTTTCTACAAATATAAATTATGTCTTATTACTCTAGGTATAAAATAATTATATTTAAATTAGCAGTGAACTGATTATGATTATGCATTTTTAAATTCAATCATCAAATCAGTTACCCGAGAACTGCAGATCTCAGTTTTACTGATTGTTGCTGTATTTTGAATATTTGTCTTATTCTAATAAGTATACCAGCTACCACAATTAATAAGTCTTATTCAATTACATATCTTTCAGTGGATCAATCATTACTTGCCGTTCTGAGTTCAAGAAGGTTCTGGTTGATGATCGTTTTCCTGAAAGGACAGCAGCATCTATAATTGGTTCTTGTGAAAAATTATTAAATTTTTCATCAGATTTCTCCTTTCACATCACTTGAAAAAATATCATTCTATTACTAATTATATGGTCTTTCAATTTTGCAACAGTAAAAACAAATTCACAAAGTTCTGGTTTGTTGTACATCTCGTGTTCTGCATACATTGTAGTTAGAAGACATATGTTATGTTGTAGAACAATGTTTTATGAAAAGAACAGCTAATGTGGCTTTGTAAAAATAGAAAAACAAAACAATTCCTCACCTAATAGTCGTTTTGACGAACTGAACGAGACAAACTCTAACGAAGCCTCCTGTGAATCTTCATCTGGGGACAACAGCTCCTGCCAAAGGCAACCAATAACTACGTCAAATCTTACAGTTAGTGATTTTACCTAGGTTTTCTTCACAGAAAACATTTGTAATATTATGTGATATATTACGTTATAACTAAGTAATATATTTTCATTAATCTTCACAGTGAGACAAACTCTTTATGGCCACAACCTTGGAGTTTTAACCAAATTTTTGGATCAAACACACATTTCAAAATAAAATATTTTATAATCAATTTAAAATGTCAAATACAAATGACATATCTTACAGGGAAAAAAAATTCAAATTTAGGCCTATGCCAACCGTTTTGATAGTTTTTTAAATTATATTTTCTCAATTGATTATATGCCTCTTTGTGTTTCAGTAATGTACGGTATCAATTATTTTTATGTATAATGTGACATAATGTACTATATTTGTATATGGAATAAAGCATTACCGGTATGTAAATGTGATGGAAATTGGTACTTTGTCCTTACCCTTGCAGAAGCGATGTATTGCCTGCGATAGTATCTGCTTCGTCTTGACCTGCAACGTACAATGTTGTCTCTATCATGCGTGGTTAGTTGACTTTACCTGTTCTCTTCGAGCCTTGTGGCCATCTCGCCCTGTCAACGGCTACATGTTTTTCTTTGCTCCATGTTGTCTGTCCCAGTTGGTCTTGTACTTTCTCTTCAGTGGTTCATCATGTTTTGTGGTTACTGACTTTTCTCTTTCCTTCGAGCGTATGTATGTTAACGTTTTTATATGGTTTACATCTCAGGAATCAAACTTTCAGGGGGTCATCTCCAACCCCTGGAAGTGCATGGCAATTTTATTTTTTTTAATTACCTTCGGGTTTAGGGTTCTTACCAGTTAAGGGTTTGTACTGGATGTCTGATATTTACTATGATAGTTCAAAGTTAACTTAAGTTGCGCCATGTACACTGACCCACTCACACAAGTATGGTCTGGAAAATCGTTGCTATCATCGTACAAATGTGCAATTCGTTGCAAAAACTTAGCGATGTATGTCTGACTCTAGCTACTTACCTCGGGGTGGAGTTTCTGCCCATGCGTTGCACTTGCAGCAAGGCTGGGATGTCGCCGTCATCCACGCCGATGTGATCGCCTTCCTGAGCCTGTCTGTACATCTGATCAAACCGCTCCTAAAGAAATGCACAAGTTTCATATCTCAACACATGATACAATGGGTTCTTATGATTCAACAAACGAAACAATGTGTGTTTAATTTTCAACAAATTATACAATGTATTATCACAATTCAACACAATGTGTATGTATATTTAAAAAACATGAAACAATGTGTGTTCACAATTCAACACACAGAACAATGTGTGTCTACATTTAAACACATGGAACAATGTGTGTTCACAATTCAACACACAGAACAATGTATGTTCACAATTCAATACATGGAACAATGTGTGTCTACATTTAAACACATGGAACAATGTGTGTTTACATTTAAACACATGGAACAATGTGTGTTCACAATTCAACACACAGAACAACGTGTGTCTACATTTAAACACATGGAACAATGTGTGTTCACAATTCAACACACAGAACAATGTGTGTCTACATTTAAACACATGGAACAATGTGTGTTCACAATTCAACACACAGAACAATGTGTGTCTACATTTAAACACATGGAACAATGTGTGTCTACATTTAAACACATGGAACAATGTGTGTCTACATTTAAACACATGGAACAATGTGTGTCTACATTTAAACACATGGAACAATGTGTGTTCACAATTCAACACACAGAACAACGTGTGTCTACATTTAAACACATGGAACAATGTGTGTTCACAATTCAACACACAGAACAACGTGTGTCTACATTTAAACACATGGAACAATGTGTGTTCACAATTCAACACACAGAACAATGTGTGACTACATTTAAACACATGGAACAATGTGTGTCTACATTTAAACACATGGAACAATGTGTGTCTACATTTAAACACATGGAACAATGTGTGTCTACATTTAAACACATGGAACAATGTGTGACTACATTTAAACACATGGAACAATGTGTGACTACATTTAAACACATGGAACAATGTGTGTCTACATTTAAACACATGGAACAATGTGTGTCTACATTTAAACACATGGAACAATGTGTGACTACATTTAAACACATGGAACAATGTGTGTCTACATTTAAACACATGGAACAATGTGTGTTCACAATTCAACACACAGAACAATGTGTCTACATTTAAACACATGGAACAATGTGTGTTCACAATTCAACATACAGAACAATGTATGTTCACAATTCAATACATGGAACAATGTGTGTCTACATTTAAACACATGGAACAATGTGTGTCTACATTTAAACACATGGAACAATGTGTGACTACATTTAAACACATGGAACAATGTGTGTTCACAATTCAACACACAGAACAATGTATGTTCACAATTCAATACATGGAACAATGTGTGTCTACATTTAAACACATGGAACAATGTGTGACTACATTTAAACACATGGAACAATGTGTGTCTACATTTAAACACATGGAACAATGTGTGTCTACATTTAAACACATGGAACAATGTGTGTCTACATTTAAACACATGGAACAATGTGTGACTACATTTAAACACATGGAACAATGTGTGTCTACATTTAAACGCATGGAACAATGTGTGTCTACATTTAAACACATGGAACAATGTGTGACTACATTTAAACACATGGAACAATGTGTGTCTACATTTAAACACATGGAACAATGTGTGTTCACAATTCAACACACAGAACAACGTGTCTACATTTAAACACATGGAACAATGTGTGTTCACAATTCAACACATGGAACAATGTGTGACTACATTTAAACACATGGAACAATGTGTGTCTACATTTAAACACATGGAACAATGTGTGTCTACATTTAAACACATGGAACAATGTGTGTCTACATTTAAACACATGGAACAATGTGTGTCTACATTTAAACACATGGAACAATGTGTGACTACATTTAAACACATGGAACAATGTGTGTTCACAATTCAACACACAGAACAATGTATGTTCACAATTCAATACATGGAACAATGTGTGTCTACATTTAAACACATGGAACAATGTGTGACTACATTTAAACACATGGAACAATGTGTGTCTACATTTAAACACATGGAACAATGTGTGTCTACATTTAAACACATGGAACAATGTGTGTCTACATTTAAACACATGGAACAATGTGTGTCTACATTTAAACACATGGAACAATGTGTGACTACATTTAAACACATGGAACAATGTGTGTCTACATTTAAACACATGGAACAATGTGTGTTCACAATTCAACACACAGAACAATGTATGTTCACAATTCAATACATGGAACAACGTGTGTTCACAATTCAACACACAGAACAATGTATGTTCACAATTCAATACTTGGAACAATGTGTGTTCACAATTCAACACATAGAACAATGTGTGTCTACATTTAAACACATGGAACAATGTGTGTCTACATTTAAACACATGGAACAATGTGTGTTCACAATTCAACATACAGAACAATGTATGTTCACAATTCAATACATGGAACAATGTTTGTTCACAATTCAACACACAGAACAATGTGTGTTCACAATTCAACACACAGAACAATGTGTGTTCACAATTCAACACACAAAACAATGTATGTTCACAATTCAACACATTAAACAATGTGTGTTCACAATTCAACACACAGAACAATGTGTGTTCACAATTCAACACACAAAACAATGTGTGTTCACAATTCAACACACAGAACAATGTATGTTCACAATTCAATACATGGAACAATGTGTGTTCACAATTCAACACACAGAACAATGTATGTTCACAATTCAATACTTGGAACAATGTGTGTTCACAATTCAACACATAGAACAATGTGTGTCTACATTTAAACACATGGAACAATGTGTGTCTACATTTAAACACATGGAACAATGTGTGTTCACAATTCAACACACAGAACAATGTGTGTTCACAATTCAACACACAAAACAATGTATGTTCACAATTCAACACATTAAACAATGTGTGTTCACAATTCAACACACAGAACAATGTGTGTTCACAATTCAACACACAAAACAATGTGTGTTCACAATTCAACACACAGAACAATGTGTGTTCACAATTCAACACACAAAACAATGTATGTTCACAATTCAACACATTAAACAATGTGTGTTCACAATTCAACACACAGAACAATGTGTGTTCACAATTCAACACACAAAACAATGTGTGTTCACAATTCAACACACAGAACAATGTATGTTCACAATTCAATACATGGAACAATGTTTGTTCACAATTCAACACACAGAACAATGTGTGTTCACAATTCAACACACAAAACAATGTATGTTCACAATTCAACACATTAAACAATGTGTTTGCACAATTCAACACACATATCTACGTGTTCACATTTAAAAACACAAAATAATGAAAAAAACAGTTTGCTTTGACATTTCAACATGCTGAACAATGTGACTTTATCTTTTAACATACAGAACACTGTGTTTACAATTTTTAATGTAGCACCTCAAATATAAACCCTTAACATTACCAACATGTTCTAAACTACGCATTATGCTAATACTGTCTCTACGTAATATTTAAATAAAGTAAATATGTTGAAGTTACACTGCCTGTCAAAATTGCATTTAATCACCAGAAACAGTGTTCACAATATGAACAATTTGACAGCAAAATTGTCTAATTGCAACCAAAACATTCTGATTCTAAACTCATTCAGTGAGCTTCCTGCTAATAATTACCAGCCCTGGCTGATTCTGGGTAACGGAACAGACTACCTCTCTTTAAAAGCATGTCATGTGACCCACCACAGCGAATGGGAAGTAAGTGACACAGGCCTGTTCTGCACACGAGCCATAAATAGCTGTCTACACATAAATTTTATGATTCTGGCAGAAATATATACTTATTAATCTCATTTTTCAATGTCTAGTTTATTTTCCTTGACAAATAATCCCAAACCAAGAAAATGCCCACATTTACGAACACACTTATTACAGAACCATACAAGTAAAATTACCCTTGTTCTTCAAAACGTCACTTTTTAATATGCTGCTTCAATTTGAGCAATAAATAAAAAACTACTAGACATTTCAACAAGTGACGTATCATTTTAAAGCTTATGATCTGTGGAATCCAAAACGGTACAAAACTCCATTTAATAATTTTGCGACTTAATACCGACTTTGCTGTGGCAGGTCAGATGTGAGCTGACCACAGCTGAACAGTGGTCAAGCCACCTACCTGGGCCTTGATTGTCTCGAAATCTGTGACTGGACACGTTTGAGGTCGATCCTCGTGTTTAGTTTTTCTCTCGGACCGGTCAGAAAAGTCCATCTTTTGTATGTAGCTGTGCTCGGAAAATCCTGCTCGCTTGCTCACCCTACAGAGTACAGCAATCCAACCGTTAACCCTTGTCTCTTCCCCTACCATTGACATTAACCCTTTCCCTGTTATTATTCGCTACCAAGTAAACAGTTTGATAGAGACGTAAATGGCTAGTTATGAAATAAACTGTTCATGGCTCCAAGATTTCATCAGACAGCAAAAAATAAACTTACTGTGGAGCAAATATTGAAACAAATGTGATGTTTCGACCCATCTACAGCGGATCTTGTCCACGCACTGATGTCATGTGACGCGGTTCAGATCATCAGTGCGTGAACAGGATCTGCTGCAGACGGGTTGAAATGTTGCATATGTTTGAACACTTGCTCCAAATAAGTTTATTTCTTGCTGTCAAAATAGATAGTGTTTGACTGTTTCTATCATCAGAACATGTTTAATAAATGCACGGTGTAAAACGCATGAATTATATCTGTGCATAGACTGCGGTGTACAGTAGATGCCATAACATAGATATTATATATATAACTGTATCATTTTGTTAATGGCAATGGAAAATATAAAACATATTTTAACCCATGGAAAAATGTATTTTTTTAATCATGGTATAATTTTTCATACATATTTTTATTTTTATAATTTAGTCTTAGGCAGCCTATTATAATATATATATTTAATAATATTGCAACAGTTTCCCGTAGTGTTTATTCTGTTTTACCTGCGGGTAAGTTATTCTTTCTGTCACAAAGTAGTCATGGCAGTCTGTCATCTAGGCTGTTGATTTGTCAGATGTCACCCGTCACATGATGTCACTAGTGTCATTGTTTTCAAGTGTGGCAGATGTCACTCGTCATGTGATGTCACTAGTGTCGTAGTTGTTAACTGTGCCAGATGTCACTCGTCACATGATGTCACTAGCATCATTGTTGTCAATTCCAGCATATGTCGCCCGTCACACGATGTCACTAGTGTCATTGTTGTTGTTACTGTTCCTGTCATTATTGTCGTTAACAAACACAGTCACTGTCACCGTTGTTGACCTTCAACTCGGATATTGCTAATACTTTCACCACTGACATTAAAGTGTGGCTGTCTGCTCCATCACCAGCCATCACAAAGGTTGGCAATTATTAACAGGAAGCTCATATTAGCAAACACTGTTTCAGGCTAATTCAATTGAATTTGGCAGACTATGTTTTCAACATATTTAGTCTAGTATTAACTAAGAACGTTGTATTACAAAATGAAGGACAGAACACATCGCTTTAACTTAGTTTCCCAACATTATCATAATGCCGAACTGCTCAGATTCCCTCTCTGTACATGTCCTGCCCATTGCTGTCTGCTCCCAAATACTGTCATGTTTAGGTGTTGTTATTCTGATCTATTCTCTTAAATGTCACCTGCCACAGTGAACCACATATCCATTCTGCACCTGACCTGATTTTGACAGAAATGCACACTTTGTAATGGCATCTTTCAAAGTCCGGTTCATTTTCCTCGACAAAAACAATCCCAAACTAATAAACTACTTAATGTATGGTTGCACTGGCATTGGTTTTGCACAAACTCAAATTTTTTAAACTATCTTTCATAAAATATGACTTTTTTACAGTTTGCTTCAATTTTAGCAAAATCAAAAACTACTGAAGATATTTCAACAAATGAGGTATAATTTTAGAGTTTATAGTCAGTACAATCCTGAAATGTACAAAAAACAATTTGGCAACTGAATATCCACTCTGTGGCAGGTCCCAATCATCCTGTTCCCTCGTACCATCTGAATTTATCTTTTACACCCAACTCTTGAATTAGAATAACTTGACAGATCGCATCAAAACATTGCCACTACATAATGCAACATACAACAACATAATAATGTTTATTCACTTTATTGTTTGCTTGCTTAATGACACCACTGTTTCTGTAGAATGAGACCACTGTTCAGTGATACTTTATTTCTCTTAGTTGGACCACTTTCACCTTGGTGATTCCAGTAGTCACTGACTGCGAACTATTATCCTTGCTGTCCTTGGAGAAAGCTGGCACTATAGTTTAGACATTCACTCTCTATGTGCAAGTTTTGTTGTTGTTCGTTTCACAATGAGGCCTGTACCAGGTCGGCTAGGTGACGCGCGCTGGGCGGACATAGACGTAACGTCTATTCTGCGTCTGTGGGTCTGTAACGCTCATGCGAACGAGAGCCTTTGTCAACTGTCCTTTCATTGGTGACAGAGGAATGTTGGTGCATGCAGAACACTTCAGACTGTCGAGTTTTTTGGAGGGAAACGCATCATAAAGTACCATGATGCTACAAGAGGAGGCATTGAGGTGATTAGGTACAGACAGAGAGAAGTTAGCTTTGTAAGAACAGAGCATGGGAGAGAGAAAGTGACACACAGACAGGCAGTTTGAGAAAGAGAGAGACAGACGTACATATCGAGAAAGAGAGAGACAGACAGTTCAAGAAAGAGAGACAGAAAGTCATAGAGAGAGATAAGGAGATAGAGAGAGACAGAGTGAGAGAGAGAGACAGAGAGACACATAATTAGATAGAAAGATAGAGTGATAGTGTGATAGAAAGAGAGGGAGAGAGCGACACTGATAGACAGACATGTGGCATGCAGGCATGCAGGCATGCAGGCAGGCAGGCAGGCAGGCAGGCAGGCAGGCAGGCAGGCAGGCAGGCAGGCAGGCAGGCAGGCAGGTAGACAGGCAGGCAGGCAGGCTGGCAGGCAGGCAGGCAATCAGGCAGACAGACACAGACTGAGAAAGGTAGATATGTTGAGTGATGTGAAGAAAGAGATGTCAAGTAACTGACGTAAGAGAAATACAATGAAAGTAGACACAGCAGAGTACAAGTACAAGTGTTGTGGGGCATTACCAGAGTTCTCTTCTCACAAGAGTTGGAAACAAACTATCTCACCTGGACATGCGCTTGTGAGGCTCTGCGCTGATCTTTCCCCGCCAGTCGACTGTCTCCGTGAGGAAGGCGGGTTTCCACTGCTGGGAGGGAGGCACCAGCCCATCCACACTGTCAGGGAGGCACAGTTACATCAGACATCTAATCTTCTCATTTCTAGTTGTTTCCAGCACTCAGCAACATTCTATTAACTGACTAGTCTGTTTATATATTGTGGTTGTAATGTTATGGTCTTGTGAGGTCTCATTCAACTAGTCAGTCTTTTTCAGAACATTATTGTCAAACCGACCTTTATATGCTGGCACTGAGGGTGATCACTGCCAGGGTATTTATCGTCCTCAGTGGTTCTTTTACGTCCCAAATTGAGACGGGACCGACATTAACGTGATCTCCGAGTCACGAGGGATACACAGTCCCCAATGTTGAGAGCCAGATTTTTACACCAAATATCACATATGCCTGTCCGGTGTGGGTTTTGAACTGAGAGCGCTGGCATGCCAGGTGGATGTGCTAACCACTACACTACCGCACTCTCTTCCAGAAGCAAATTCCAGATGAAGACCCCTTACATTGTGTACGTAGCCCCCAGTATCTACACATATGCATAACCATGGATAGAATCACTGGGCAATACCAACAGTGTCTTTGTTGTAAGAAAATATGCAGATGCATTTTAACAATAATAATTACCGTAAATATTGTATTTAAAGCCATTCCCATAATTGAAGCCGCACCTCAACTTTTCACCATAATACAGACTCTCTTCAGAGCTGTTTATTGCAGGCAAGTATCTTATTTTGATCCTCAACTTTGACATAACTGTCATGAATTCATAATTGTAGCCGCAATTACAAATATAAGTCTTATGGTATACAAATTTGCAGTAAAAATGGCTGTACATCATCTGATTATCCAACTATGGCGTGAGCAAGGGCGTGTGCAGTTTTAATGTGCAGTGGTCACATTTTGTAAACTAGACAATTAATTGATTATTTCCACGTAACAATTAGGCTATGTGCATACTCACCCTGTCTCGTCAGGTTGTGGGGCGGTAAGGGGGCGTTCGTTGGGGTTAAACTTAATGGCAGGCTGGCGGAACCCTGGCAGTGGATCTGGGGTCATCTGAGTGCACGGAAACGTCCCAGTTTATAACATTACATACACATGTATTAGAATTACTACCAAAAATTCCCATCCTTCGGTTGGTGCTACACACAAGCAGACACAGAATATTCGCACTGACGTAAATTTAAAAAGTTTTTTGCATGCAAGTTATGTATAATGTCCTCAACTGTTTGAAAGTCCTCGGAACAACTATACAAAATAAACGTAAAGTAACGAATAATCGATTCACATCAAACGTCCAATGACTGGTATGAAGAAACTGGTGAGAACTGTTACATAACAGGGAATTTAGAAAAAGGAAACGCTTTCCTTCAGAAGGGTTGTAGATTAATTCCAGAAAATTCGACACCTGCGATGCAAACCATCTATGAGGAAAATGTTGATATATCCACAAACACATGCATGCTAGATTAATTAGAGCTACATGTGTCTACGTCCTCTATATAATAATTAAGGCATGTTTAGTAATTTAAACAGAGGCTGTCTGTTCCTTGTTTTTAATACTAGAATAAATATGTTGCCCCCTAAAGTGTGTTTAGTAAGCCCCAAACACTGTTTGTAATTTAAATGTTGCGCATGAAAAACACCGCAATTGTAAAAATAACTTTCATTGCCACAGGATCAACGTCTGGTGGCACACACCTTCTCCTTGTAAACGGTCATCTCTTCTGTTACTGAGTCAATCAGACCAACTATAGTATTTAGCTTGACGCATGTCGTAGCCTTTTCTTTCTTTCGGTCAACCCTAAAAACACAACTTCGGGCAATAAGCCAAAATACATTTGAAGGGTTGAAAACATTGATTTTTGGTTTTTTGTACTTTTAGAAACATTCAACGATTTACTACGAGTTTGAATAATGTAATTTGAATTATTATCTTGAAAAGGTGTTTTCGATTAATTGTCTGTGATTTAAAATGCAAATACCTAACTTTTACATCATCTGTCTAAAAACTTGGGGGGGTCAGTTTAACCACCCATACCATTGCAATTATTTCACTTACATGGATGGCGTTGGTATCATTGTAAAGCGGAAAAATTGTCGTTTAACAGGGTGTCCATCATGCTTTGGAAATGTGTCAGCCTTGTGTGTGCATGTATTTTTGTATACGTATTCATGTATGTAAATATATATACACTAAACCTTGGATACAGCGAATTTGGTTATAAAGAATTTTGTTTATACCGAATAAATGAATTGGTCTCAATTTTTTTATTATACAATAAGTTTAAGATATAACAAATTTTCTATATAATGAATACACTGGCCAGTCTCGAGTGATTTATTATACCCGAGATGTACTGTATGCGCATTTGGACTGGATTGTATGTGTGCGTGTGCAGTCGGCGTGTCTACCAGGACATTTTGGACTGATAAAGAGTGATCTTACATAAACGTCTGACCAGTAATGTAAAATACAAGTTAGAAATAAAGAAAGCAATAATATAAACTGAGTTTTTATATACTGAAACTTATTTCAACGTTCGTATTCACAATGTTATAAATAATTTAAAAATTGGTAGCAATTCATGAACCCTGTCAGTATTTAATGATCTCATAAATAGGTTCTGCCTGCAATTTCAAACAAAAACAGGCTCTCTATTCAAATGAACATGCATGCGCACACAGGTATATTTTTGTGTGGCCCAATATCTGAAAATTAACACAATATATTAGTCTTTATATTAACCAAGTTTGGAGCTTTAATGCCAAAATGCACAATTGGTTTGCTATGCCAACCCACTACAGGGGGTATTTAGACTGATGTGATCAGCAGTGCCCCCTGGCGAGTGAGGATGAGACTAACCTCGCTGACTTGCTGCGTTTCTCGGGGACCAGGATGGTAAGACCCCCCTCGGCCTCCTGAGGGGGAGCGGACTTGATGCGGGTTTGGAAGGCGGGGTACTTCGGGTAGTCAATGGGGAAGTAGTTCTTCGCCCGGCTGTAGAAGTCACTGAGCGACACATTGACCATGAGGTCCTGCTTCAACTGGTCAAGCTTCGTGTTGCCTGGACACAGCGAAAGAATGTGGATCAGGTGGCCTCAAGGTCTCAATAATTATTGTATACGGTGGAATCTCGCTTTACGTTACCTCAGTAACACAGCCACCTCGTACTTAAGGTCACCCTAGGATAGGCCCAAATTATACGGTCACCTTGCTATTCAGGTCACCTCGCTATTCAGGTCACCTTGCTATTCAGGTCACTTTTGTCCTGTCCCAAAGGTGACCTTAACCATTTCAGTACGGCAGGCCTTGACGATGTCTGCTATTGAAATCGTTTTTACTCATAATTATCCACTATACGGAGCCATTTGTTGTGTACGGTTGTCAAGGTGAATAAATTAGCTATTCAGCAGTGGTCATCGTTTATTATCGCTGAATAATAGTTTACGGAGATTTTCGTGGTTTTTAATGATGGATTATCAAAATCTGCTATGGCCACAATGGTGGACGGCATTACTTCAACTAACGATTTACCACTGTATGTTTTGGACAGATTATTTGATAGTTTTAGCGAAGAATCTTTGTCGGATGTTGACGATCGACACAATAACGATGTCGGCAAACTTAGTATACAGCTGTGTTCAGCAAATGCAAAAACGTTGAAATCTTGGCTGCCGTCTTGGATTACTGGTTACCATGACAATGGAATGTAAAATGATATGGCTCATTTTACTCCCTGATTATCATACTTTCCGAAAATGTATAACATTCCTATTCATAAAGTGCATTTTTGTTCCTCAAATCTTGACTTGAAATGAGGTAGTCCATTGTCTTGCATATTCACTTGGAATGCAGTATTCAGTGGTCAAAGCTGGTCAGGGCTGTAGTACTGAAATGGTTAATAGGGAGTTTCCTCTGCACTAGCCGAGTTGCCCGGCTTTGCATAGGATAAAAACACTTTCATGATAAAGCCATGTCTATGCCAGTGGATCCAACAATCTTGTGTACGAAAATGTGACCTATCCTCAAATCATTTGCACATAAATCGAATCCCCACGTGTTCCCCAAAATTATTGTTGGATTAATTCTGAATACTGAATTGTACTGACCCAACCCTAAATGCCCAACACTTGAAATCCACCCCTCCCCAAAATGCAGTGCATTTTATACTGTTTTTATTCCTGCAGCCTATGCATTGATAAACTGTAACTGGTCACTGGCATAGTTTTTAGGACAACCTTGGCCTCTATATAAACAAAATACTGAAAAGAAACATGGTTCTGAATGCTGATGCAGGGTTATCACTTCAGGATTTTCAAACATCAACAACATAAAACAAATAAAAATGTCTGCATATATCCTGTGGCATATTTGTAGATGGCATTAACATCTTTACGAGATGTAGAACAAATTTTATTCCGCCGTGGAAAGTGAAAATGGTGTTGGGGAGGGAGAAGATGGGTGAGGATGGAGGGAGGGCCAGAGAGCTAGAAACAGGGTTAGAGGGAGTGTTGGAGGGAGTGTTGGAGGGTGGGTTGGAGGGAGTGTTGGAGAGCGGGTTGTAGGGAATGTTGGAGGGAGTGTTGGAGGGAGCGTTGGAGGGAGTGTTGGAGGGTGGGTGGAAGGGAGTATTGGAGGGAGTGTTGCAGAGAGTGTTGCATGGAGTGTTGGAGGGAGTGTTGGAGAGTGGGTTAGAGGGAGTGTTGGAGGGATTATTGGAGGGTGGTTTGGAGGGAATGTTGGAGGGAGTTTTAGAGGGTGGTTTGGAGGGAGTGTTGGAGGGAGTATTAGAGGGTGAATTGGAGGGTTGTTGATGGGAGTGTTGGAGGGTGGTTTGGAGGGAGTGCTGGAGGGAGTGTTGGAGGGAGTGTTGGAGGGAGTGTTGGAGGGTGGTTTGGAAAGTGTGTTGGAGGGAGTATTGGAGGGTGGTTTGGTGGGTGTTTTGGAGGGTGTGTTGGAGAGAGTGTTGAAGGGAGTGTTGGAGGGTGGTTTGGAGGGAATGTAGAAGGGAGTTTTAGAGGGAGTGTTGGCAGGTGGTTTGGAGGGGTGTTGGTGGGAGTGTTGGAGGGTGGGTAGGAGGAAGTGTTTGTGGGAGTGTTAGAGGGAGTGTTGGAGGGTGGTTTGGAGGGTGTGTTGGAGGGAGTGCTGGAGGGAGTGTTGGAGGGAGTGTTGGAGGGAGTGTTGGAGGGAGTGGAGGGAGACAGTGTGTGTTCACCTTGCTGCGACTTTGTCATCTCGTCGACGAGTGAGTAGTTGTCGATGATGCTTTGTGTGAACTCCTCTGCATTCAGGCAGCGGTCATGAGCCGTATAGCGCGGGATACCAGGCAGTCCACTCCGACCCACGTACTGCAACTTGCCTGCAAATATCAGATGCTCAAGTACTGCACACAGCACACACTTGAGTACTACACACATCACATGCTCAAGTACTGCACACAACACACGCTTGAGTACTACACACATCACATGCTCAAGTATTACACACAGCACATGCTCAAGTACTGCACACAACACACGCTTGAGTACTACACACATCACATGCTCAAGTATTACACACAGCACATGCTCAAGTACTGCACACATCACATGCTCAAGTACTACACACATCACATGCTCAAGTATTACACACAGCACATGCTCAAGTACTGCACACATCACATGCTCAAGTACTGCACACATCACATGCTCAAGTATTACACACAGCACATGCTCAAGTACTGCACACATCATATGCTCAAGTATTACACACAGCACATGCTCAAGTACTGCACACATCACATGCTCAAGTATTACACACAGCACATGCTCAAGTACTGCACACATCATATGCTCAAGTATTACACACAGCACATGCTCAAGTACTGCACACATCACATGCTCAAGTATTACACACAGCACATGCTCAAGTACTGCACACATCATATGCTCAAGTATTACACACAGCACATGCTCAAGTACTGCACACATCACATGCTCAAGTATTACACACAGCACATGCTCAAGTACTGCACACATCATATGCTCAAGTATTACACACAGCACATGCTCAAGTACTGCACACATCATATGCTCAAGTATTACACACAGCACTTGCTCAAGTACTGCACACATCAGATGCTCAAGTATTATACACAGCACACGCTCAAGTACTGCACACAACACATGCTCAAGTACTGCACACATCACATACTTCAGTATTGCACACATCACATGCTCAAGTATTACACACAGCACATGCTCAAGTACTGCACACATCATATGCTCAAGTATTACACACAGCACATGCTCAAGTACTGCACACATCATATGCTCAAGTATTACACACAGCACATGCTCAAGTACTGCACACATCATATGCTCAAGTATTACACACAGCACATGCTCAAGTACTGCACACATCATATGTTCAAGTATTACACACGGCACATGCTCAAGTACTGCACACATCATATGTTCAAGTATTACACACAGCACATGCTCAAGTACTGCACACATCATATGTTCAAGTATTACACACGGCACATGCTCAAGTACTGCATACATCATATGTTCAAGTATTACACACAGCACATGCTCAAGTACTGCACACATCATATGTTCAAGTATTACACACAGCACATGCTCAAGTACTGCACACATCATATGCTCAAGTATTACACACAGCACATGCTCAAGTACGGCACACATCATGTGTTCAAGTATTACACACAGCACATGCTCAAGTACTGCACACATCATATGTTCAAGTATTACACACAGCACATGCTCAAGTACTGCACACATCATATGTTCAAGTATTACACACAGCACATGCTCAAGTACTGCACACATCATATGCTCAAGTATTACACACGGCACATGCTCAAGTACTGCATACATCATATGTTCAAGTATTACACACAGCACATGCTCAAGTACTGCACACATCATATGCTCAAGTATTACACACAGCACATGCTCAAGTACGGCACACATCATGTGTTCAAGTATTACACACAGCACATGCTCAAGTACTGCACACATCATATGTTCAAGTATTACACACAGCACATGCTCAAGTACTGCACACATCATATGTTCAAGTATTACACACAGCACATGCTCAAGTACTGCACACATCATATGTTCAAGTATTACACACAGCACATGCTCAAGTACTGCACACATCATATTTTCAAGTATTACACACGGCACATGCTCAAGTACTGCACACATCATATGTTCAAGTATTACACACAGCACATGCTCAAGTACTGCACACATCATATGTTCAAGTATTACACACGGCACATGCTCAAGTACTGCACACATCATATGTTCAAGTATTACACACAGCACATGCTCAAGTACTGCACACATCATATGTTCAAGTATTACACACAGCACATGCTCAAGTACTGCACACATCATATGCTCAAGTATTACACACGGCACATGCTCAAGTACTGCATACATCATATGTTCAAGTATTACACACAGCACATGCTCAAGTACTGCACACATCATATGTCAAGTATTACACACGCACATGCTCAAGTACGGCACACATCATGTGTTCAAGTATTACACACAGCACATGCTCAAGTACTGCACACATCATATGTTCAAGTATTACACACAGCACATGCTCAAGTACTGCACACATCATATGTTCAAGTATTACACACAGCACATGCTCAAGTACTGTACACATCATATGCTCAAGTATTACACACAGCACATGCTCAAGTACTGCACACATCATATGCTCAAGTATTACACACAACACATGCTCAAGTACTGCACACAACACATGCTCAAGTACGGCACACATCACATGCTCAAGTATTACACACATCATATGCTCAAGTACTGTACAAAGCACATGCTCAAGTACTGGGCACATCACCCAGTTGTGCACTGCAGATATGACATGTATGTACTGCATGCCATACTGCTCTTGCACTAACCAAGATGGCCTTTATATCATTACAACTTCCACATTTTGTAGTCACAATGGTGTAAAGACCTGATTGTACGTCCATGCACATTGCCCATCCTCCGGAAGTAGTTACCCGAAGTCTGCCCACCAGATGGTACTATTCATGTACAGACACAGAAGGTAGTTACCCGAAGTCTGCCCACCAGATGTTTGTTGTGACATAGATTTGTGCAGTTCTTTCAAATTTCTCAATAATTAAGGCATTGCTTTTCTTCCGGGGGTTGTAGGTGAACGCATCTGTCACCTGAGATGCAACACATCTGGGAGGAAAAGTTTAGTATGCACGCAGGTACGCACGCACACATGCACGCACGCACGCACACACACATGCACGCACGCACGCACACACACTCACATACATAAGCTAGCTCGATTATGACTAGAAACAATCCAATCTTACGCACTTAGCTGCTCTTGACCACAGCTGGCAGCATTCAGGTAGTCCTCCCATTTCTTCAGCGCTTCAGAACGACTTGCTTTGTCCAGTTCTGGGTCGAGCATCGGTGGTACTATGCCTGTAACTAAACAGGGGTAGGTAAGGGTGCCGAATATTATGTCACATGATGTTTTGTCATACAACATTTCATCACAAGACAGTTGGTTGTGTGACATTTCATAACGAGTGTATGCATTTCATCAGTCAGCATTTGGTCACTTTCACTGCTGTACTGTTAATTTCATCAGTCAGCACTTGGTCACTTTCACTGCTGTACTGTTCATTTCATCAGTCAGCACATGGTCACTTTCACTGCTGTACTGTTCATTTCATCACTCAACATTTGGTCATTTTCACTGCTGTACTGTTCATTTCATCAGTCAGCACTTGGTCACTTTCACTGCTGTACTGTTCATTTCATCACTCAACATTTGGTCACTTTCACTGCTGTACTGTTCATTTCATCAGTCAGCACTTGGTCACTTTCACTGCTGTACTGTTCATTTCATCACTCAACAATTGGTCATTTTCACTGCTGTACTGTTCATTTCATCAGTCAGCACTTGGACACTTTCACTGCTGTACTGTTCATTTCATCACTCAACATTTGGTCATTTTCACTGCTGTACTGTTCATTTCATCAGTCAGCACTTGGTCACTTTCACTGCTGTACTGTTCATTTCATCACTCAGCATTTGGTCACTTTCACTGCTGTACTGTTCATTTCATCAGTCAGCACTTGGTCACTTTCACTGCTGTACTGTTCATTTCATCACTCAACATTTGGTCACTTTCACTGCTGTACTGTTCATTTCATCACTCAACATTTGGTCACTTTCACTGCTGTACTGTTCATTTCATCACTCAACATTTGGTCACTTTCACTGCTGTACTGTTCATTTCATCACTCAACATTTGGTCACTTTCACTGCTGTAATGTTCATTTCATCAGTCAGCACTTGGTCACTTTCACTGCTGTACTGTTCATTTCATCGCTCAACACCTGGTCACTTTCACTGCTGTACTGTTCATTTCATCAGTCAGCACTTGGTCACTTTCACTGCTGTACTGTTCATTTCATCACTCAACATTTGGTCACTTTCACTGCTGTACTGTTCATTTCATCAGTCAGCACTTGGTCACTTTCACTGCTGTACTGTTCATTTCATCACTCAACAATTGGTCATTTTCACTGCTGTACTGTTCATTTCATCAGTCAGCACTTGGTCACTTTCACTGCTGTACTGTTCATTTCATCACTCAACATTTGGTCACTTTCACTGCTGTACTGTTCATTTCATCAGTCAGCACTTGGTCACTTTCACTGCTGTACTGTTCA
Organism: Paraescarpia echinospica; assembly: GCA_020002185.1. Classification (NCBI taxonomy): domain Eukaryota; kingdom Metazoa; phylum Annelida; class Polychaeta; order Sabellida; family Siboglinidae; genus Paraescarpia; species Paraescarpia echinospica. The sequence continues at coordinate 7,208,702 of CM034543.1, forward strand.
TTTCATCACTCAACATTTGGTCACTTTCACTGCTGTACTGTTCATTTCATCAGTCAGCACTTGGTCACTTTCACTGCTGTACTGTTCATTTCATCACTCAGCAATTGGTCACTTTCACTGCTGTACTGTTCATTTCATCACTCAACATTTGGTCACTTTCACTGCTGTACTGTTCATTTCATCACTCAACATTTGGTCACTTTCACTGCTGTACTGTTCATTTCATCACTCAACATTTGGTCACTTTCACTGCTGTACTGTTCATTTCATCACTCAACATTTCGTCACTTTCACTGCTGTACTGTTCATTTCATCACTCAACATTTCGTCACTTTCACTGCTGTACTGTTCATTTCATCACTCAACATTTGGTCACTTTCACTGCTGTACTGTTCATTTCATCACTCAACATTTGGTCACTTTCACTGCTGTACTGTTCATTTCATCACTCAACACTTGGTCACTTTCACTGCTGTACTGTTCATTTCATCACTCAACACTTGGTCACTTTCACTGCTGTACTGTTCATTTCATCACTCAAACACTTTCACTGCTGTACTGTTCATTTCATCACTCAACATTTGGTCACTTTCACTGCTGTACTGTTCATTTCATCACTCAACATTTGGTCACTTTCACTGCTGTACTGTTCATTTCTTGTAATACTCTTTAAGTCTTCTAATAATTGTTATCGATGTTCACATACCGGATCTTGTTGCTACAAAATTGTGCCTTTCTCCGCTGTAAATTACGCATTGGGTAAATACTATCGAGTAAACAAAGATATTTAATGTGGATTTTTAAACAGAATCAATGGTTGAGTAGGTAGGCATATGCTGGCAGAAGTCGGGGGCTAGTCAGTAGATCTAATTGCAATGTAGTCCAAAGTAGTTTTTATGCTGACTGGACCCCCAAGTCGGTGTTAGTTGGTTAGTGTAAAGTAAAAAGTAAAGGTAAGTTCTTATATAGCACAGTATCCAGTCCATCTCGACTTCTCTGGGAAGCATTCAGCCATGCTGCAATTAATGCATGAAGAGTATTCGTACACAAATCCACCACTGACTCATTCACACAGCTGAGTGAACTGGAGCAATGTAGAGTGAACAAACTTGCCCAAGGTTCATCACGTCAGCGCAGGATTCGAAACTGGGTTCTCTCGATTAAAAGCCTGATGCTCTAGTCACTGCACCACGGCACTTCATTAGCTCCATCGGTGTGCGCTTAGCATTAGCTCCACGGGACCACTTCTCCACTAACCTGGGCACAGTTTGTCATCCACCTTCCCCCGTCTGCTAAGGAGGCCATAGGGGCTGCTAACATCAGGCAGGGTGGGTTGAATCCTCCTGATGGGTGAAGGGGGACGCATCTCCTTCACTGGCTGAAACAGTGTGTTTAAAGGTGTTAGTTTACTTAAAGGGAATAAAAACACCTATTGCTTGAATTCATATTATATTACATCCTGCTATCTATTTTCATGTCCACCAAGCCAACAAAAATAAAGAAATTCAATGAATCAGAAATTCCACATTTTATGCTGTGCAGCCGGACATTTTTGAATATGCATATTTTTGGCGCACTTTTCGGGATGCCAAGATATGACGTCACATATGACCCATACTCGCATCAGGCCCACCCTTTCCATGCATTCAGAGCATGTTTACAAGGATAGCTTTCGGGTTGAAACTAGTCATCATAGAGGAACAAGCAGTTATCTTATGGTTCCACATGAATCCAATTTTATTCAAAACAATGAATGCGAATGGGCCTACAAGTCGACTACGTAGTAGGTTTCGCCGAGCTTGGGCTCGTTTTCAGAATAATTATATTGAATGCAACCTACGGGAGATAATCTATACCAATAAACATACACAGCAAAAATATATTGTATCCAGCTACAGAAAGTAACGTGTATAATCTCATAATATCACTAGAATATCGATGTATGAAGGTGGAGTTGTACAATTTATCATAACAACTTAAATCAGTCAGCGAATTTTTGTCGGTGCCTCTAGCTCAGTTGGTAAACTCGTTGGTTTCTTTCATTTATTTTATAATCGGGTGACGCCGGTTCAATCCTGACACCAAACCATTGATTTTCTTTACACTTTTTTTGTTTAGGTTTTCACAAAGTAATATAAACCAAATAATTTGTATACTATGATGCACTGTTTGTAAATATTTTTTATATTTTTGTATTCGCCACAAAAATAAAAATATGGGAATTATATAAGGATGTTTCTAAATTTTATTTATCCAAACAAATATAATGTAATGGATATATAATTTATTAATTGTATATATATTGTACAGCAATATATTGTAATTATATACGTGAAAACAAATTGTGACCTGTGTGGATAAATAACATTTAGAAACATCGTTATATATAATTACCATATTTTCATTTTTGTGGCGAATAAATAATTACTACAAAAATGTTTAAATATTTACAAACAGTGCATCATAGTATACAAAATGATTTGGTTTATATTACTTCGTGAAAACAAACAAAAGTGTCAAGAAAATCAATGGTTTGGTGTCAGAATTGAACCAGCGTCACCCGATTACAAAATAAATTATAAGAAACCAACACGTTTACCAACTGAGCTAGCGGCACTGACAGAAATTCACTGACTGATTTAAGTTGTTATGATAAATTGTCCTTCCTCCTCCTTCATACATCAACATTCTAGTGATATTCTGGGATTATACACATTACTTTCTGTAGCTGGATACGATATATGTCTGCTGTGTATGTATATTGGTGTAGATTATCTCCCGTTGGTTACATTCAATACAATTATTATGAAAACGAGCCCAAGCTCGGCGAAACCTAGTCGACTTGTAGGCTCATTCGCATTCATTGTTTTGAATAAAATGTTATTCATGTGGAACCATAAGATAACTGCTTGTTCCTCTATGATGACTAGTGTTTCAATTACATCGGAATATTGCACAATAACTAATTCTGATGCTCGTTTCGACCCGAAAGCTATCCTTGTAAACATGCTCTGAATGCATAGAAAGGGTCGGCCTGATGCAAGTGTGAGTCGTATGTGACGTCACGATACCACATTTTACGTGGGAATCGCTACACAGTGGGTTTAAAATCGAATTTATGCTACAAATGTATTTTTTTAATGTTCTCGAATGTTACATGCAATGTTAAACTTTGTATACACATGGAAAACAGATTTTAGTTAATGCCTTGTTTTTATTACCTTTAATATGGGCCAAAATGGTTGCGGCTATGACAGCGATTGAATTTGTAATATTTTTTCCAGTTCTCATATACACAACAGCTTCAATGTGCATTAATATATGTTCTACCCTATAGGTGACACCACTGTGCTGATTTATGACGACCAAATTATCCTTAATGCTATAATTTTTGGGACATTGTGAATGTACGCGACCACTCTTATGATATACAGCTGTAATAAAATAAATGGTAATTTACAACACAATTAGTAAAAAAAACACTATAAAAATGAACAAATATAAAACAAAATTTAACAAGATTGTCACCCAAAACGATATGCTCTAGTTGGCTACTAAACAAAGAAATCAGTTATTAGAGTCCAAACATTTTTCAACACTGTCGGTCGCCACTGTCAGATATCACTCAGTTTTATTTTAAAACTTATTGGCACTGCTAGAATCTAACTGTAATTGAGCTAGTGTGTGCGTGCGTGCGTGCGTGCGTGCGTGCGTGCGTGCGTGTGTATTATATCTGGTTAACTATTGTTAAATCCTGTGTTCTTCTTCTTCTTCTGTGTCATGTCTGTCACAGGCGTTGGCGATCATGGCCCTCCAAACTGCAGTCGTGTGTAGTTTGTAGCAGTTCTGTTGTGCTCCTTCCACACCATGTTAACAGACTATCTATTATTTTTATTCTCTGGCGATCTCTGGATCTTTTTCCTTCTATCTTTCCTGTTGTTAATATATATAACTTTTTCTTTCTCATGACATGGCCTTTAAATCATGCTTGTTGTGTTCTAACTTTGTTGATGATCTTTCTTTTTGATGTGGGTGTCCTAAGGATCATTTCAATGCTTTGCCATCCATGGCACTCGCAGCATTCTTCTTAAGAACCACATTTCAGTGGTTTCTATGTTTTTTTGTGAACTTTTGGTTATAGTCCAGGATTCACATCCATATAGCAATACACGTTTTCTCACATGAATTGATATTTTTGTTTGCTAAAATGTTTTTCATGTTGTGAAAAGCTGTTTTGGCTTGTGCAATTCGTCTCTTGATCTCATTGTTGCATCGACCGTCGGATGTTATTAGTGATCCCATATAGTTAAACGTTCGGACTTGCTTCAAAACAGTGTCATATGTTGCCATATCGCAGGTTGGAGTGTAATTTTTCTTTGAAATGACCATAGTTTCTGTTTTCTTTTTGTTCAGAGACAGACTTTTTTTCTCACTTTCCCTTATTACTGTATCTAGCATCTGTTGTAGATCTATTTCGTTTTCAGCAATCAGTATTGTGTCATCTGCTTATCGTAAATGATTCATGTTGTATACCCCTTCTTGAATACAGAAATTATCTTCTAATGTACATAAGATGATCTCACAGTATAATGAAAAGATAGTACAAATCGTTGTCTTAAACCATGTTTTATTTCTTACTGATGTCATTTTATATTCATATTGCTGCTGTTTGTTCCCAGTACAGATTTCTCACAATTGTCAGATCTTTCCTATCAATGTTCAAACTTTCCATCATTGATATGATTTCTTCATGACGAACTCTGCCAAATGCCTTTGTGTAATCAATAAAACATACATACAGATCTTTCTGCACTTCCAGTGCTCTCTCAATCAGTGTTCGTAGGATATATATTGCATTACTTGTACCTTTATCTTCTACAAATCCACATTGTTCTATAGCAATGTCCAGCTTTATTTTGTTTCTCATCCTGGTCATTATAATTTTAAGCAACATCTTGGTGAAGTGACTCATGAGACTAATTGTACGGTGTAGTTCACATTCAATCGCACCTGGTTTCTTTGGTATTGCTACAAAAATGGATCTGGATAAATCAGTTAGGATTCGTCCGCTCTCATATATTTTGTTCAAGAAGTCTCTAAACACTCAATCATTTCAATGGTAATATTACTTGGTCCAGCAGCTTTCCCTTTTTCATTGATCTGATGGCTTTTCGAACCTCGTCCTTCAATATAGGAGGGCCATCAAAGTTCTTCTTAATTGATGGTTTTTCACCCCTTTCATCGTTGTACAGTTCACCAATATATTCTGACCATCTCTCGAGTATTTTGTCTTTGTCCATTATTATGTTTCCTTCTTTAGATTTCAGGCAACCTGAAAATCTAACATTAACGGTTTAATCCTGTGTTAAACATTTAAAAATTATGTACAATCTTGTTAAATCATGTTGTAGGTTTCTAATCCTTGTTAATTTTTTATAATTTCTTGTTAATTCTTTGGGTTTTTTCTAATTCTTGTTGAATCTGTTTAATTCTTGTAAAATGTTTTTAAATATTGTTAATTATTGTTAAACTCATTAATTCCTCTTAAAAATCTTGCTACATGTTGTTAATTCTTGTTAAATCCTGTTAAATCTTATTCATGTTTGCTAAATAGTTTTAATTCTGGTTAAAACTTGCTAAATCTTGAAGAATGTAGACCTTACTTGCATTGGCTTCACCATGAGGGCTATGTTGCTGCCAATACTGTGGGGGGAGTACAGACTAGGCGGGGGCGCATCGGTGCCATCGGCCTGCAAAAAAAGTTCTTATATAGTATCCAGTCCTTAAAACTGCTCAAAGCACTTTACACTTTACAACCTGGCAGACCTGCTCAATCGAACACCATCTCGACTTCTTTGGGAAGCATCCAGCCATGCTGCAATTAATGCATGAAGATTATTCGTACATAAATATCCACCATTGTCTATAGCCAGGTACTCAATCACTGAGTGAACTGGAGCAACGTAGAGTGCACGAACTTGCACAAAGTTCGACATGTCAGCACAGGATTAAAACCTGGGTTCTCTCGACTGAGAGTCTAGCCATTGAGCCCCACAGAATTCACACACCATATTAAATGGTGTCTTTCGACAAAAATAAAAAAATAAAAATTTCTGCCATATATCCTGATCTATAGAAATGGATGTTTATGATCAATAAAGCTCATTTTTACAGCAAATGCACACCTCTGAATCACTCTTATGCATGGATCAAGGGTGCCACTATAAAGTAATCTATTCTACTTACAACTAGTGTGAGTTAAGCAACAAAGAAATCACCAAACTTTCCCATTACCCTAACTGAGCTGTCCATCACGTCACCTGTTGCCTAGCAAAACCTTCGTCAAGTGGTGGGTTCAGACATTCCATCGTATATTTTATTGAAATTCTTCTTTATGATAAAAACATAGAGCCAAACTTTTTAAAGTGACAACTGTATGCGGGAATGTTTGGGAGATGTCGTGTAATGTAATTCACATTATAATCGTTTTCAACATTGTTGGAAAAGGCAAAGCTTGACGGAGGTCACGCGCAAAAATGTGATTATGGCGTAGGCAAACTGCAACGTACGGGATACAGCAATTATATTTTCTCACGGAATGTTTGACTTACATGAGTGATCAATGCCACTGCTCCATCTTGGGCCACCTGCTTTTCCTCTTGCTGTTAGAACAGAAACATTTCGTTCACACACACATGTACACACACACATGTACACACACACATGTACACACACATGTACACACACATGTACACACACATATGTACACACACACATGTACATACACACATGTACACACACACACATGTACACACACATATGTACACACACACACATATGTACACACACACATGTACACACACACATGTACACACACATGCACACACACATATGTACACATACACACATGTACACACATACATGTACACACACACACACACACACACGTACACACATGTACACACACACACACACATGTACACACATACATGTACACACACACATGTACACACACACACATGTACACACACACACACATGTACACACACACACACATGTACACACACACACATGTACACACACACATGTACACACACACACACACATATATAATGTATACATATATATTCTGATATCCCTAAGAATCTCAGATCATCTGTTTCACAACAAATCTGTGTTCCGAAAACCAAGCATAACATTGGCAAACGTGCTTTTCCTGTAACTGCACCCACAAATCTGGAATCAAGTCCTTTAAGATCATCTGAAACTATATCTATTTTTTTTTTAAACCCAAGATTTATTTGTTTGAAATAGCATTCCCACCCTAACCTTCGGTGGTCCCTTGCTCTAAAGACGACTCTTGCTTGTCCATGTTAACAATTTTGTTCAAAGATTCTTGTATGTTTATTATTTTATATATATATATATGTATATACTCTATTTTTTCTATTAAGCATACACACCCTAATTATGCACACACCCTTTTTAGCAGCATCTAATACCGTGACAGCAGCCTCCAGTGCCAACCTTGACTGTTGATTCCATCATTGTAATGTAATTTCTACCAAGGTCACCCTAGATCAAAGGTCACCCTAGATCAAAGGTCACCCTAGATCAAAGCTCAGTAATAAAAAAATATCGAAAGGTCCACCTAAATGATGAGACTTTACAGTGTTCTGGCGTCCTGTTGCTCGTATGTGAGATGCATAAACCGTTTGCCAGTGACCCCAGATAATGGATGTACTAGTACATTCCTTTACGTTTATTGGAACACAAACTTTAACATATTTTCACGTATCAAATATTTGTGAAACACACTGTAAGCTTAACAGAATGTGAACTCTCTTCTTTAATTGTTGAATATCTGAAAAATAAACTGTATTACTTGAAGAAATCACTCATTTGGTTGTGTGATAAGAGAAAAATAATCTTAATTTGTGTGCAGTGTGGAAGTTGCTGACTCACTTTTTGTGTTGGATTCAAAAGGAAAAAGAATAGTATACTTTGCATACTATTGCAAAACTGATTTCAGTAATAGTAAATCTAACTCAAAAGCTTACGTCTTTCTTCCCGGCCAGCTTCAAAATCGCCTTTGGTGGCATTCCCAGAGCTCTCTTCATCTTCTGGATTTTTTTCTTCTTCTTCCCAAAATGCTGCAAAAACAAGAAACGAGACATTCTCAAATGTGTAAACACAGGTCATATTTATTATGCATTTATGGCTTTATCAACATATTATTTTAACATTCCAATACATTGCATAGATGTTTAAACAAAACTGGAACGCACTCTGATCTTTACGAGCGATATTGGGTGAGAAAACTCTTCTAATATATTACGACCTGTACAAATATTGCCTATGGAATTGAAGCTGTGCAGCGTCACTGTTATTTGCCAAGTTCCTGATCATACAAACAGTAAAAACAGTCTTTATAGATTTATGACAAACAGACAGACAGACAGACAGATAGAAGTGTTCTTTATTGCGACCCATACACATATCACTCAATACATGAGTATGTAAAAGCATAAATATAGTAATCACGTGGTATACAAATTATCACGTGTGGGTCGGGGAGACTCCGAATAAGGCTAAAAAAGCTGCTCTCATGCCGCCTGAAGTAGGTAAAAGTGTCATGTCACAGTGCGATTGTGACATGATGCAATAAATGATACATTTATAGGAGTACTTTGGATTACTGCATTAGTGGTGATCCATAAAGTTGTTCTTCTCTTCTTTCCCTGTATGTCCGGGATGAGGCTGGCCTCGATACTCATCCACAATTTCTATTTTCTTTCCACCCTCTCACAGTTCTTACACTGCTGTCTCCACCAACCGTCTCCACTCCCCTCTCTCTTTCACTCTCATTCTCCACTCCCCTCTCTCTCTTTCCCTCTCATTCTCCACTCCCCTCTCTCTTTCCCTCTCATTCTCCACTCCCCTCTCTCTTCCCTCTCATTCTCCACTCCCCTCTCTCTTTCCCTTTCATTCTCCACTCCCCTCTCTCTTTCCCTGTCATTCTCCACTCCTCCCTCTCCTATTCCCTCCTAATCCCCTTTTACACAATCCTCCCAAACCAGTCTAGGTCATCCTTGTGTACTCTTCTCCTTCCACTCTCCAAGCATCTGCTTTCTTTGCCAGCCCACTCTAGTTAGAAAAAAATATGTTAAAAATGATGTGGCCCAGAATCATGGTGGTTTTATTAACAGGAAGTTGGCTTAATTGCTTTTCTTGAGTTTACAAATATTATGATGGCACTGAACGTTAAAGTGAAACCAACTGGCATCCGTTGTGTGGGAGATGTAGTTGTTTATAATCAGTACGTCTTTTATGTTTTTCTTGGGGCTAAACATAAAAATAGCAAACAATGTATTTATTCTAGAAGATTACATTAATTAATACAAAAATGATGAACAGACAACCCCCTTTAAATTAGTAAAATAACAGATTACAGACTATTTTAGTTTTAACTCACCGACCCAGCAGCTTTTTGAATCTGGGTTAATTTCCATGATTTAAAGTGAACGGTGTCATGTTATGGACTATATATCATTGGAAGTTCATACCGCGGAGTGAAAGGTTGTGATGTGTATATCCGGGACTCCGGGGGTCGGAGTGGCACAGCAATGTGCTGTGTATGATGGTTGAATAAGAATAAGTTATGACTCATTCATATTAACTGAATTATGATAATACCAAGAGTATTGTTACATGGTGCAACCGCGGATGCGAACTGCGTCAAGAAAAGAAGAATGAGGCGGCAACAAAACTGGTAAACTAGCCGAAATAAGTTTCGCTAACATGGTAAACAATCTCACACGTCCAACTCTAAGTAGTATTTGGGGACATTTGACAATGCATGGCTGACAACATGCCGCATATGAACTGGGCCAGCCCAGACCTGGCAGGAACATTGAAAATATTCAAGCAAAAAATGCGAGATATATTTCACAGATTTGATCAAATCACATCCAGTCCACATTTCCCGCAGTCAAACGGGTTCATCGAACGACAAATCAAAACTGTCAAACGAATGACGAAGAAAGCAACTACAGCACACATTGACATGGCTTTGTTGATCCTCAGATCTACCCCCGTAGACCAGCACTTGCCATCGCCGGCAGAGATGCTGAACATGCAACAGATGGAGTCAAACCTACCAATGAGAATCCTACATCGACGTCAAGATAAAGAACGATCATCAGGCGCCGTGTCGAAAGAAAACAACAACAAAAGTTCTACCACGATCGCAAGGGCACTGCAAGACTTGCTCCATTGGATCCAGGACAATCTGTTCGCATCCAACATCCGACATTAACAGGCAACAAGAACCCAGATCGTTTGATGTTCATCAAGCAAACGGTACAGCGCTCCGGAGAAACCGACACCAGATACGGGAGACCCAGGAGAAGTTCGCTAACATTGAACCTGCACAGGCCTCGTGCACTAACTCGACTCCCGTCATAATGGAGCCTGTATCTACAGGCGACATTCACAGATGCATGAGTGACAACAATGATGTTGCTGAATGACCTCCCGGACCAGCCTAGCAGTCTGTTGCAGAGCGTGCAACTGGTTGAAACCAGCAAGACAGGTCACATTTGACCCAGGCCTGTGCTGTAAGACGAGGTCTGGGAGAAGAGTCAAACCGCCCCCACGTCTTGAACTGTAAGAGACTTGTTGCAATGTGGTCATATAGTAGACCTACGCCATTACGAGTGTTTATTAGTCCTTCTGTAGTTAATAGTTCGATAATAGTAGTTCAGTGTTGCCATTCTAATGTTGATTATCGTCACGTATTAAGGCCGGACTATAATTTAGAAAAAAGGAGATGTCATGTTATGGACTATATATATATAACATTGGAATTTTTTACCACGGAATGGTTATACTGCGGAGTGAAAGGTTGTGATGGATACATCCGGGACTCCGGGGTATAGCGTGGCGCCATAATGTGCTGTGTATGATAGTTGAATAAATATCAGTTATGCCTCGTTCTTACTGACTGTATTGTGATAATACCAAAGGAGTATTATTACAAACAGTTCTCATAACATAACACTTTTCTGGTTAACAAAATTAATCTAACACATAGTCTTAGACACCAGTGAAGCTGAACATCTACAGAAATATATATTAGAATTTCAATGCAGCTCTAATAGACTACAAGGCTGTGAGAAATGATGTTAACAATATTGGCTCATTTTGGGGGGCAGGAGGAGAGGGGACAGAAGGGAGTAGGATACTTACTGGGCCACAGTGTAGGACATGTTTGTTGTGGCGGAACCATCTGTAAACTTGTCTCAGGTACCTCACTTGCTTCCGGTCTGTGTGACTGAACTCACAAACAGTTACAGCTAACAGCATCCAACTGTAATCGAGCTTATATGTGTGTGCACGTGTGTGTCTGTGCGTGTGTGTCTGTGTGTGTGTGTCTGTGTGTGTGTGTGTGTGTGTGTGTGTGTGTGTGTGTGTGTGTGTGTGTGTGTGTGTGTGTGTGTGTGTGTGTGTGTGTGTGTGTGTGTGTGTGTGCATAAGTGCAATAATATGTCATGGATATTATCGTTAAAACAAGTAAAAAATGTACCATATATTTTAATGCAAGCATTTCTTGATGTTTCCTTGGACATAGGTAAGTGAAAACAAAGCAGGTGTTTCCCTGAATACAAAAGTTTACCCATTCATTCATTATGGAACAGCAAATGTACAATATCATTATCAATGATAATGCCAATTGTGAATCATTTTACAAATTAAACTTCACATTTGCAAGAACTGCATGGACTAAAAGCTTATCACTGCGATGTCTTCTCAGCATCTAGACAGAAGCATCATGTTGGTAGGCAAAACTGTGGAAAACCTGTGCATTGCCTACCTGAGAACCTCACTGACCATCTGTACAAGCAGGTAGAAGAATCTGGTGTCTTGCACGTAGTGGTCCCTACAGAGACGACAACAAATATTTAGGAGTGGTCACATATATGTAAGCGAAGTCCTAAACCACGGTAACTCTTTAAACCTCGGCCGTTTGTTGAAAAGGCTCTATTTCCCCACTTATTTGAACCGTAACATGAAATTATGATATCCGCATTTTCAAGCATTGTTTCTAATGTGTTTTCAAAACTATCCACTAGATGGTGCCACCACACAATACAGCTTTTCATGGTTATTTTTGACTGGGTGAATTGAAGTGTCAGTCTTCGGGTGGGTTTAGGCGACTTGATATCTAAAGGGTTAAAGCATTACATGGGGGTGTTTGGTCATCATCACATTTTGCTTTGAAAATAAATTGCTACAGTGGTGCTACCTAGTAAGTGAAACACTTTGGATCATAAAGGTCGTATTTCCCACACCACAAATTAGTGGGCGTCGTTTGAATCCATGCTATGATATGCATAATAGTTTTCGGGACAATGTGAATTGATGAGATCATCCCTTAGAAAGAAAAAATCATACTACATTTAATCATAATCATATTATTATTATCATATTTATTAAGAATGTACAACAGTTTTAATTGAACTACTGAACTACTGTATTCCAGACACTTTGAAACTGTTTAATTTACAGTGTACAATTTATTATAACATCTCAGTTCTCAGATTTAAAAAATAACAATTAAAATCCACACACGACAAGTTGCTATCATGGTCATTCATGTCTTAATATTTTTTTTAATACACAGTTTAGTAGTGATTTGAAATATGCCAGTTTGATAGCACATAAGAGAGACCACTTCAATGTGTTAAAAGACTTATTAATAAATCTTAACATTTGAAGGAGAAACATATTTTTAAAAAAGGTTGATTTATTTTTCTGTACAATTTGTGTCTGTGTAATTTGTTATGGTAAATGTAGAACATAAATAATGATTAAATCATCTAAAATTTGTTAATTTATGTGTACTTTGAGATCAAGAAACTCAGAGAATTTTTTTTTATTTTTAATAAAATGTGAAACTGAAAACAAGCTGAAAAATAGTTAACCAATGTAAATCATTGTACAGTTCCTATTGTAAAAATTATAAAATCAGGTGATTTTATTTTTAGAGGTACTCACTCAATATTTATGCACTCACTACTGTATCATAATTTCACACAGTGCTCAACAGCCAACTAAATTAATTGAACGATTATTAAAAACACTATCATAAATCAAAGCACCAAATACATTAATGCCAATTTCACTGCCTTAGCTGGTATTTGTAAAGTTATACATACAAGATGCTGGTGCTTCGCAATTTTGCTGTATGCAACAGGGATGTTTTACTTTTAGGAATGTTTTAGCAAAAAACATCGCCAAACTCTTGTATAAGATATTTATATTCTAAATCTCTAACAGCTATTTTATCTAATTTTTTTAACTTTTTTTTAAAGTTACCTTAAGTGAAATACTTACAATTTTTAAATGGCAAAACTGTGTTACTGCGAAAACATGCTAACACCATCAGATTCATTATGTATGGCACAATGTTGACAATAGTAGCTGATGATTCTGATAAGTACGCAAGTTTGTTTATATGTTGCCTCTTAAAAATATTTTAACCAACCTGACTGTTGATAGTTTATTTTGAACAAAACACATTCTTTCTTCATTGCTTCCATTAATGTAAACACAGGAACATGTCGTCTCTTGCGCGGGATCATGACGCTTTTTCAAGTGAGATGTTTAATGCAACTTTTAGCGTGCGGCGATATTGACCAACGTAACTATACTACCAGAAAATATAAATTTTGACTGTGTTACTTACATAGTATCCTGGGGGGTTCCAACCAGATGGGCAATCTTGACATCTGTGAAATGTTTCATCGTAGCCTCGTACATATCAATGAATTCAGGCATTGTTCGCAGCTAAGGAAAATGGAAAACAATTTAATCACGGAATGTGCAAACATACAACATTTACAGCATTTTATTTCCAGGCTGTACATGGGTAATTGCTCATTTACAACAACAAAAAACAACTCTGATTTGTACTTTAAAAGAAATAATGTAATGTCTCCAGGAATTTATGCACATTGATACATGTCCAGCAAAAAGGTCAAGTCATGAAATTTGAGAAAACAGATGCAATGTTATCTGTATCGCTGAATATGGATTTTGCAAACAACTGTTCAAACATATTCAATAGGTAAATGTTCAACTGTTATTTCATATGACACCCACATCATTAGTTTCGACAATAGTCCATATCAATAGTTACCAGTATTTCACATTTTGAATCTGAAACTTTTACAAGAGACATTATTATGGTGTTCATCTTCATCATCATTGTGCAGCCGTAGTATCCCGTGATTGGGCTAAGGCCTCAGCATGTCGTTTCCAAATCTGCCTGTCTTGTGCTATCCTCTGCCAGATGGTGCCCTTCCAGTACTCATCTAGTTTGTCTCTCCACCGTCTCGCCGGTCTTCCTCTAGATCGTTTCCCTTCGTACAGTCTCCAGGTTGTGATACGCGATGTCCATCGGTTATCTCGTAGTCTGCTGATGTGCTCTGCCAAGGTCCACTTCTGTCTTCTGATTTGTTCTATCATGTGTATGACCTTTGTCTTCTGCCTTACCCAGATGTTTGTTTTTCTCTCCCGATACGTGATGTTTAACATACTTCTTTCCATCTTTGTTTGTGCGGCTGCTAGCTTGTTCTTTGCCTGGATGGTGAGTGCCCATGTTTCCATGTCGTATATCATCGCTGGAAGTACACATGCATTGAAGACTTGTCTCTTCAAGCAGGTTCGAAAGTTACCCTTGAAGATGTTGCAGTGTTTGGCGAATGCTGTCCAGCCGGGTGTGATCCTTCTTTGAATCTCCTTGTCTTGGTTTTTGTCTCTGATACTGTATCACTGTCCCAGATAGACGTAGCTTTCAATGTTCTCTATCTGCGTCGTGTTGATATATATTGGTGTGTCATTTTCTAGCATCACTTTTGTCTTCGAGATGTTCTTGAGACCTTGTTTTTCACTTTCATCAGCTAGCTCCTGCAGCATGTTTTGTAGTTCTTGCGGTGTAGTAACACATATGAATATGTTGTCGGCGAAGCGAAGATGGCTGAGATATTCTCCATCTATCATCAAGCCTCTGGTTTCCCAGGTCAGTCTTCGGAATATGCTTTTGAGTGTTGCCGTGAACAGCTTGAGCTATATGGTGTCACCCTGTCGTACTCCTCTGTTGATGTTGATCTTGTTGCTCTTTTTGTGTAGGTGGACTGTCACCGAGCTGTAGATCTCTTTCAGGAGATCGATGTACACATCTTCTATCCCCTGTTCTTGAAGGGAGGTCAGTATTGCTTGAGTTTGCACCGAGTCAAAAGCCTTCTCGTAGTCGACGAAAGCGATGCAGAGCGGGATATTATATTCTCGGCACTTCTCTTTCAGTTGGTTTACGATGTGTATGTGGTCTGTCGTTGAGTACCTGCTACTGAATCCTGCTTCCTCTCGTGGTTGTTTTTCGTCCAGTGTCTTCTCTAGTCTATCCATTAGTATCTTTGTGAGTAATTTGTAGATGTTTGATAACAGACATATCGGTCTGTAGTTCTTTAAGTCTTTCTTATTTCCCGTCTTGAAGATTATCACCATCTTTACGTTTTTCCAAACGGACGGTATTCGTCTTTCTGACAAGCATTTAGTATACAGCTTAGCCAGTGTCTTCGAGATGATATCTTCTCCTGCTTTTAATGTTTCAATGTTTACATGGTTGTTGCCTGCTGTCTTCCCATTCTTCATATCTCTAAGTGCAGCTTCCACCTCCCATGGTGTTATCTCTTGTATATCTTTCGGGTCGGTGTGAATTATGGTACTCTGTTCACTGTCATATAGCTCGGTGTAGAATTCCTCTATTTGTTCCATGATCATATCTTGGTCTTGTATTTCTCTATCCTGCTTGTCTAGAAGTGTAATCAGTCTGTCTCGGCCTAGTGTCTGCATTCTTCTTGCTTTCTTCAGGCTCTTTGATGACATAATCGTTTCTCGTATGATCTCTTGTTTGTATTTTCTGATGTCCTCCTTCGCTTTCTTTTTGATGGGTCTTGCATATTTCTGTGTACTCTATTTGTTTTTTTACGGTCGCCGTTATCCACCATTTATCGTCATTTCTTCATTAATGCTCGTGTCCGTGACGATATTCTCGTCACTACATGCCTGTCGATTGCTTTGGCTACACTTGTTGCACTTAGTTGGATCATCTCCGTGATGTTTTCGCTCATGGTGTCGATGTCGTCTAGTTCCTGTAGTGTCTCGAATCAATTTCGCAGTTCGAATTGGAATTCGATCTTTTTTCCTCCGATTTGTGTGGTATCTACACTCGGTGGTCTCTTATTTACCAACTTCTTCCTTTCAGCCTTGACATCCAGTTTGATGTTGCTCATTACCATTCTGTGGTCACTTCCAATGTTGACTTAGTTGATGACAGTTGCGTCAGTGACTATGTCTGGCTTGTTTGTCAGGATGTAGTCAACTTCGTTCTTCGTTTCTCCATTTGGGCTTTTCCATGTCCATCTCCTCCCTGCTTTCTTCTGGAACATGATATTCATGATTTTGTAGTTTCTTGGTGTTGCCCATTCTACCAAGGTCTTTCATTTCTCACACCTAGGCCAAATTTGCCTGTTGTTGTTTCCTAAATGTTTGTTCGTTTCCCTACTTGCGCATTAAAGTCTCCCATCACTATCGTGTAGTGGGTTGGCTTTTCTAAGGTCTCATCCATGTCGTTGTAGAAGTTGTCTATGTCTTCTTCTGAGTATGATGTTGTTGGTGTATATACTTGTACTATCTTCAGCTTGTAGAGCTTTGTTATGCATAGAAAAAGTTCTGCTACTCTGGGACTGGCGCTGTTAACCCTCACTATATTGTCTTTCCATTTCTTGTTTATGAGAAAGCCTACTCCAGCTTGGCCGTTGTTCATTGTGGAATGGTATAGTAGATGGCTGCTTTGTAAGGTAGTGAAGCATTCCTCTCTTCTTCCGACTTCTCTGATCCTGATCACATCCCATACCAAGTTCATCCTCCAGCCCTCCAGTATCTGTTCATCTCTTAGTAGTGTTCTTATGTTATATATGTTGCGATGTTATTACTTTATTATTTATGTAAATAAATATGTCTTTACAAAGATACTGCAAACAGAGGGTACCAGCATAAGCAAAGGCTAGTCAGGGCCAAGGACAGGTCATAGCCAAACGCAGCCTCAGGGCAGGGGTCTATTAATAGTCTAGTCAAGAGTGACAAATCGATCTTGCGCATGCATCAGGTGTAGTCGAGTCCGTTTTATTGCTCCGATATTTACCGACATTATTTACGATTTCCAAACGTTTCTTTCGTTCATAAATGAATGAGGCACTCGTATAACTACATCGGAATACAATCCCATGGTTGTAGTTGCAATCTGACATACCTAAACCAAGTTTTTGACAAATTAGCTTCCCTAACAACCAGCCTAAAACCTACAAAACAAGATGGCGAACTAGTAAACAAGATTTAACAAGATTTAACAAGATTGCCATCCAGAAAATTACTCTGGATGGCAGGTGGACAAGGAAGCCTTTTGGCTTATAGAGAGTCCAATACTTTTTATCTACATGTATCCCGCCTTTTTAAGGTGTGTGTCGATTTTATTTTTAAACATATTCACGCTACTAGCACCAACACAATCAGGAGATAATCTGTTCCATTCATTTACAGTCCTTTGTGAGAATGAGAACTTTCTTATATCTAATCTACACTGCTCCTTTACTAATGTAGCTTCATGTCCTCTGGTCCTTCTATTTTTCTTAACTGAGAAAAAAATGTTTCTATCAATATTTTCATAACCATTCAATATTTTAAACACTTCTATGTGATCTCCTCTCAATCTCCTGGTCTCTAATGTTGTTAAACCACATTCTTTTAGGCGTATTTCGTAACTAAGATCCCTCAGATTTGGTATCATTTTAGTCGCTCTCCTCTGTACTCTTTCTAGCATATCTATGTCCTTCTTGCGATATGGCCTCCATGCTTGTATACAATATTCTAAATGAGGCCTCACTATTGTTTTGTACAGCGGTACTATTAATTCTTTTTTCTTATACGCTATATTTCGCCTAATTAATCCAAGGATTTGATTTCCCTTTGACGCTGCAATTCCGCACTGCTCTGAAACCTTCATATCAGCACTAATGGTTAACCCCAAGTCCTTTTCTTTTACAGTAGTACTTAGAACAGTACCCCCCATTTTATATTTTACCTCTTCATTCCCATGACCTGTGTGGAGGCATTTACATTTCCCAAAATTGAACAGCATTTGCCACTTTTCAGACCATTTGATCAACCTATCAAGATCATCTTGTAAATGCTGTCTGTCTCCATCACTTTTAATCCTTCTAAACACTTTTGTATCATCC
This sequence comes from Paraescarpia echinospica, assembly GCA_020002185.1. NCBI lineage: Eukaryota > Metazoa > Annelida > Polychaeta > Sabellida > Siboglinidae > Paraescarpia > Paraescarpia echinospica. The sequence continues at coordinate 7,227,064 of CM034543.1, forward strand.
GCAAATTTTAACACCTTGCTTGTTATATCATCGTCCAAATCGTTGATATATATTAAGAATAATATAGGTCCTAGTACTGATCCCTGTGGTACCCCACTCAATACCGATTTCCAGTTTGAAGCCTCCCCATCAACTACTACACGTTGTCTTCTGTCATTCAGCCATTTTTCTATCCAGTTTATTATACCATTTCCTATGCCATGGGCCTTTAGCTTAAGGAGTAATCTTTGATGTGGTACTTTGTCGAAAGCTTTTTGAAAATCTAAATAGATGATATCTACTGGTGATCCCTCATCTACCCACCTAGTGATGTCTTCCAAAAAACATAACATATTTGTTAAGCATGACCTCGCTTTTAAAAACCCATGTTGAGATGGGTTTATCAAGTTATGTTTAACAAGAAAATCCACCATGTGATCTTTAATTAGTCTTTCTAATAATTTGCAAATCACTGATGTTAAACTCACTGGTCTATAGTTCTCTGACTTGTTTCTCGAACCTTTTTTAAATAACGGTATAATGTTTGCCTCTTTCCATTCTAAAGGAACCACTCCCTCTTCTAATGACAAATTGAAAACTGTTGCAAGCGGTACGCTAATTTGTTCTACAATTTCCAATAGTAGTTTGGGCGGAATCCCGTCCACTCCAGGTGATTTATTATCCTTCATAGCCCTTATTTTCTTAGCTACCATTTCCGAGGTTACAACTAACTGTCCTAAATAGTCTGAATCTGCCCCCTTGAACTTAGCCTCTGGTACTGGCAGTGAACTAATATCTTCCCTGGTAAACACTGAACTAAAATACTCATTCAGGTCTTCTGCCATTAAGAATCCCTCTGATATTGTATTTCCAGCACTATCTTCTAGAGGACCGACCTTATCCTGAACTTTCTGTTTGCTTCGAATATACGCATAAAAACTCTTACTGTCATGTTTTATATTACTAGCTAATTTTTTTCATAGCTTCTCTTTGAATTTCTAATTTCAGCTGTAGCTTGATTAAGTGCTTCTTTATAAATGTTGTAGTCTTCATCATTTCCAGTACATCTATATGACTTCCACATCATTTGTTTATACTTAATTTTTCTAATGGCTTCTTTCGATAAGTGTTTCTTTTTAGACCGTTTCCCTTGTTTTTTGAAAGGTACAAATTTATCGACTATGCACTTAATTTCACTATTTAAGATATTCCAGCATTCGGTTGCTGTCTTATTCTTCAGTGTGTTATTCCAGTCTATCTTTGCTAAATATTTCCTCATGTCCTTATACCTTCCTTTGTGGAAATTTCTCCTATACTGCTTTTTACTATTCCTTTCTGATTTTACTTTGATGGTAAAATGTATCTGGTTGTGATCACTACTCCCCAGTGGCTCACATATCTTGACATTGTCAACTAATTCTTTCTGTGAGGACAAAACTAAGTCTAACACATTCTCTCCCCTGGTTGGTTCTAGCACATGTTGAGAAAGGAAACTATCTTGTACTAAAACTAAAAACTTGTGGTCCTCACTCCCCATACTCTGTAGAGATTTCCATTGTATATGCCCATGGTTAAAGTCCCCCATAATAATACAGTTCCGTTTGCTTACTTCCCTTATAGCGTTTTGTATTTTTTCATTCTCTTCTATGCTTATGTTTGGACTTCGATAAATTAAACAACGGGTATAAAGCACGCGAAACCCAAACCACCCCCAAATCAACTCATAAATCGGTGCATTCTCCCAGTGACAAAGTAAAACCTATGTTATTATCATTACTAGTTCTGTTTATATACTATCAGAAATCAAGCTGAAAGAAACAGTAAACACAATAAACTGTATACCAATAAGTGAGTGCATAGACCAGTCCATAGTCAGACTGCACACAGGGAAGTGTCGTGTTAGTTGGTTTTTCAGTTTGACTCATGAACCAGTGTGAGCTGGTTCAACATACACACATGTAAATATATACTTTCACATAAAGCTTACGTATCATACTATTACAAATCCGGATTGTAGGCTGTCGAAAAACAGCAACAACAACAACAACTAATCACTAAACCTTTTACACGGACAGATATTTTATAATTATTTATCTTTAATTTTTTAATATTATCTCAGTACACGTTTTAAGTGTGGGTGTATTTAAGTGTGGGTGTGTTTCTTAATAACTACTTGACCGTTTTATCAATTCTTAACCACTACCACTCGAGCTGGTGACATGGCAGGCTCCATACGACATACCCCTACAAGATGCACTTTTAGATGTACCATGGTTTTATGTCTGCAGATCACTTTTAGGTTTTTAAATGATCCCAATTTCAAAAAGTTTGAGAGTTTCCAGAGCAACACAAACGAGACCTATGTCAACGCCAAAGCTAGACAAGACATCCAATCTGTCACGTCCTACTACATTTACAGTCCCATATGGAAAACCATAGCCCAATTGAAATGTCTCAAATCCAGCACCTCCACTGGATTACTGATCACTCCTCTCCCGTACAAACCCAGGACAACAACAAAATTCTCATACTTCTATGCATCATGCTATCAGGAGATGTTCAACTAAATCCAGGCCCCTCTAAATGTCACTCATGTAAGAAATCACTAAAGTCTAATGCACTCATCCTAACTTGTAACGATTGTAATAAATCAACACACATCAAATGCGCCAGGATATCCAGACAGGAATTTAACAACACTTACAGAAACCTAAATGTACCATGGCACTGTTCAAATTGCTCAGCACCTTGTGGCATTTGCCATGGGGATGTCCTAAATGACCATAAAGCAATTCAGTGCGACCACTGCCTAAACTGGATCCACACACAATGCTGTGCAATAGATGACAATGAATATAAACAATTAATAAATTCCTCATGTTCGTGAGCCTGCCCTGAATGCAACAACTTCAACTTCACAAATTCTTTCTTCAGAGATACAGAAATCCCAACGGCAAATCCCTTTTATCCTCAGGACAGTAACAGTCATAACCTAAACGAAACCACCAACAACAATACAACTAATAGCAAGAAAGTATATAGACTGAAAAAGAGACCAAACTTCAGATGCATCCTCATAAACTGCCAAAGCGTTAAAAAGAAAGCCTCAGACATCGAAGCACTAAACAATCTACACAATCCAGACATCATCTGTGGCACTGAATCATGGTTAGATCCCTCAATAAAAAATGGAGAAATATTCCCAAGCCACTTAAACGTCTTTAGAAAGGACAGAGAAACAGACACTACTGGAGGGGGGGTATTTCAAATATCAAAAGATGACCTCATCACAAGCCACCTACCAGACCTAGACACCAACAGTGAGAGCATTTGGACTGAAACCCAGATAACAGGAATGAAACCAATAATCATGTGTATCCTCTATCATGCCCCAAATGACTCTCATGGAACTCAAGTCGAAGAACTAGACCTAGCCCTTTCTAAATTAGGTAACAAGATCAACACACATAATGTCATCATTACTGGCGATTTCAACCCCCCTAACATCAATTGGGAAATTCACCAAGTCACACCTAACAATGGATACAGTACAACTGCTGCCAATAAATTACTCTCTCTTACAGAGGAACATGGACTGATCCGACATGTCAAGGAACCAATGCACAGACAGGGAAATGCCAACAATATTTTAGATCTTGTCTTCAACAATAGACCTGGGTTAATAAAGAAAATAAATGTAGTAGATGGAATAGCAGACCATAGCACAGTCATCATTGATGTAAACATCTCGCCCAAATGCAAACATCGTCCGAAACGTAGTCTTCATTAGAAATAAAGCCGACAACATTAACATCCAGAAATCTCTTGAAAACTTTACACATGAATACTTCTCTCAAAACCAAAACATGACAGTCAATGACAAGTGGAATCTTGTTTCCACGAAAATCATCAACATTATGAACCAATATGTACCTCACCGTCTTACTACTTCAAGACACAATCTTCTCTGGTTCAATAAAGATTTTAAGAAAATGTGCAAAAGAAAGAAACAGCTATATTACAAAGCAAAAAGAACTAGAAATCCAGAAGACTGGAAAGAATTCTGTGACATCAGGAGAAACATGCATAAACACCTTCGTTCTGCTAGACTATCCTACATAAGTCAATTCCTGACAACAACAATAACAGAGAAACCTAAATCATTTTGGAGCTTCATTTCATAACATCATTAGCGACGACAAACATAAAGCAGAAGCCTTAAACAATCAGTTCCAAAGTGTCTTTACACACGAAGGAAATTCCACCCTACCAGAAATGGCCAGAAGTCCACATGGAGAAATCCCCAAACTAACAATTTCACTTAAAGGAGTACTTGATCAACTTTCAAAAATTAACATTTCTAAATCGCAAGGACCAGATGGCATTCCACCATAGTTCTTAAACAGATTTGCCTCTCATCCAGCACCAGTAATACATGACATTTTCCAATCATCTGTTGACTCTGGACAAGTCCCCAATACTTGGAAAGAAGCCAATGTAACAACAATTTTTAAGAAAGGAAGTAGAGCAGAAACATCTAACTACAGACCAATATCCTTAACACCTGTGGTTTCTAAACTTCTTGAACACATCATACATAGCACCACATTCTAACTGACCACCAACATGGCTTCCGTGCCAAAAGATCAACTGAAACACAATTAATTCAAACAATCCATGACATAAGCAAATCACTTGATGAGAAGAAATCTGTAGACATGGCCATCCTTGACTTCACCAAAGCATTCGATAAAGTTCCACATAAAAGACTAATCCACAAACTCAAACACTATGGCATCACAGGCCCAATATCATCATGGATAAATAGCTTCTTTACAGGAAGAACTCAACAGGTTGTTATAAATGGATCCAAGTCAACATCAACTCAAGTCATTTCTGGGGTACCACAGGGCACAGTACTGGGGCCCCTACTTTTCCTACTTTACATAAATGTCCTGCCAGACAATCTTTCCTCAACTGTTCGCCTTTTTGCAGACGACTGCCTGTTATATTCACCGATTAAAACTGACCAAGACACATCTGTCCTCCAAAACGATCTGCTCAAACTTGAGAAATGGCAACACACGTGGCTTATGAAATTCAACCCCACTAAATGTTATACAATGACAATAGCCTCAAGAAAACCGATACCAAATCTCTACACCTTCTGCGGACAACAACTTAAATCTGTTGAATCACACTGTTATCTTGGCATACATATATCAAATACATTAAATTGGACAATACAAAGCAACTCAGTCACAAAAAAATCACAACAGACTTTGGGAATTATTAGAAGAAATTTAAATAAATGCCCAACCCAAATCAAGTCCATAGCCTACACAACCCTTGTCCACCCTATACTTGAATATGCGTCAGCATCATGGGATCCACATTGCCTAAGAAATATCAAACTCGTAGTAAGAACCCAGAGACAAGCTGCCAGATTTTGTAAGAACAACTATTCTAGAGATCCAGGAACGGTAACACAACTCCTTAAAGATCTCCAGTGGGACACCCTCCAATCAAGAAGAAAAACCCAGACTTAGCATATTATATAAAATGGAACATAACCTCATAGATATCCCACTAGATCGATACATCAAACGCAACACCAGATGCTGACGTAAACATAATAAACAGTTAGTACAAATCAGGCACTCGACAAACATATTTGGAAACAGCTTTTTCCCAGTCACAATAAAAGAGTGGAATTCTCTACCTCCAAGCATTGTATCAAGTACATCACTGAATTCATTTCAGATTAGTCTAGCCCAACATGTAAAAAATTAATCCATAAGAGCCACCATGCGCACTGGCGTGATGTGTCCATAGACATTTTGCCAGTCAAAATACAGATAAAGACATGACAAAAAAATGCATGCAATTATACACAGCCACAGCCTGTGCCACAGGGCATCACAGTTAAAGAAACGTAGCCGTTATAATTGAGAGCACAACCTTAAATAACAAAACAAATCATGATCACATATTAGCAGCACGGCCGTACTAAACTATCAAAAGCTGGCAGTTGGCAAGATTGTGTTTACATTGGATACGTCCTTTATTATCGCCCTGATTTCGGGATGCTTACGTTTGATTGCCGCATGTTTCTCAGTCCCAACTCTAGAACGTTCATCTGTGACTGCGGCACCACGCTTGTTGTCTGCGGCGACATTTTTGTGACTTAACTGGATTGCTCGATTTTTGTATGATGTTCTAGTTGTAACCGAAGCGCTAGCACGAATAATCGCCACAGGACCTGCGCGGTTAGCCGCGATACCGCTGTCAGTATCACCAGAATTTCCGCATCGTACTCGTGGTAGCTCTGTTTGTGCGTTTCGCTCAGTAACACTTCGTTTTCTCACATACTAACATGTGCCTGTCACTAGTTGCGAACAGGCACATATTTCGCTTGGAAGTTGGTGGACACTTTTCTCCGCTGAGTAAATATTTAAATGCGAAGCGCACCCTGGAGACCGAGATATGTTTGATCACGTGACGACACAATCCGCACGTGCGCATGTGTAAACAATGCACACGTTAAAAACAATTATTAATCTAGCCAAAGAATGTAAGCATTGTTAGTAATGCAATTCGAACAATTCTTTGCAGTCTAGAATAGTGTTGGTATTGTAATTTATGCGTACATCTAGACTGGCCATGCACATGCCCATGGATTGATTTAGCCTGAAACTTAAAAAAACTATATATTGACAGTGACAGTGACTGTCAGTGTACGTAATCTCAATAGGAATTACTTCTTGATACGACATACATAAAGTTGATTTAGATCGACCATGAATGTTTATCAATTTATGTGTGAAAAAGCCATAGGCCTAGTTCTAATGTTATTAGAATGTGTATGCATGCTATGGAGGTAGGGGTGCATTTTGTTAAAACAACATAATATTTTTATGGAGTTTAAAATAAAGGGTGAACATTTCCATAATTGTGCACCCTTTTTAAGAATCATCAAAATAATGTACATTGTTATATCAGGTAAACTGCAAAAGTGTGACTAGCCTTAGGGATGGTCTTATCAGTTTGCAATGTCCAAAAACGTTAGGTATATGTTTAACATTGGTTTAAACCCCCCCCCCAGTAGGTACTATGAGGCTTGCAATGTTTATAATCTAAAAATTCTAGTAGCTTTAGTCTGTAATTAACATTATGTTTCACGTTCTAGGTGATGCCACTTAGCAATTTATTTCCTAGCAATACGTGGTGACGACCAACCCCCTACGTAATCCTTAAATTTTTGGATTTTGAGCTCTTGATTTGTCATATATTCATATATTCGTATATTCTGTATCAACTTTTGTTCTGGACTAGCCATGACTAAGTTAGCAAACAGTGACCTCACAATGATTGCAAATGTCTCTGTCACCCCAGTAACTTTGGACCAAGTCGACCTTTACCAGACGCCATGGAACGCTGAAACTACATTGGCATGAAACATCAAAATTCCCTTGACCCTCGACCTTCTCCTCTCCACTGCATCAGCTCGCACCACAGGCGATGAATATCACTACTACCATACATTCACCCGCGTCGACGCGTACAAGCACTATTTCTTTCCAAGCACCGTCAAATCATGGAACAACTGCACACAACAGTTGCCACATTTAGAAAAGACCTTCTCTCCGTGCCTGCCTAAAGTAATCTATATATGGCCACATAGGTATAGGAGCATCGACTGTAGGGCCTTGATATAAGATGTCAAAGCAAACTAACTCATGTTTTTTGTACACCAGATTTTTTTTTTTCCATAATACATCTATCATAAAAATGTTTTTAAATGTTTAAAAATCTTACTCTACATTTTGGCATCATTAAAACAAATCTGTGACATTTAAGGAAATATTGTTTAAAAAAATACTGTGTTTCTGGGATATTTATTGGCTATAAAATATAAGTCAGTATTATTCACTAGAAATAAAGATTAACCTGAGTTCATACTGAATGCACCAGATGGCAGCACTTTATGACAAGGACACCAAGATGGATAGATACGGATCTATAGTCAAAGCAATCCTGGCTAAGGTTGCATTTTGTAGTTACTCCAGAGGGTTCCAGTTGTATTTTACTGGGAATCAAAGTTAACAAATGACTACATAAAACAATGGTTAATAAGCACTGGGTATTGCAATTAATATCATGGATATTGTAATTGTATCACCTGCTTAAGTATGTGCTTTTAACAATGTTGTAAGAAGATAACTTTACCAGGTGTTACCTGGTAGAGTAGACCTTAAAACAAAAATAAATCAATGTGTATTATTTTAGTGACTTTCATTTATTTCAATCCTCATTTAAATCAGTTATTTAACTGAAATTATATAAAATCAAACACTGGCTAAATGCTATGATTTAGAAATGACTTCTAGCAACAGTTTGTTCTGATAAGCATGTATATAAAGTGGGTATGTTTTATATACTCCACTGTGTTCTTTATTTTTCCAGTAACACTTAATCTTTAAGACACATCCTTCATTGTCTAACATTTAAGAAAACCGCAACATTTCTTGATAACACTTCTCATTCACAACCAGAACATGACACAATACACTCTAGAGACCGAGATATGTTTGATGGCGTGACAACACAATTCACACGTGCGCATGTGTAAACAATGCAGCCATCGCTCGTAGGTTTTTTGTTAAAAAATTATTAGTATAACCAAAGAATGTAAGTACTGTTGGTAATGCAATACAATTCGAACAATCCTTAGTAGTCTAGAATAGTGTTGACATTGTAATTTATGTGTACATGGCCATGCACATGTCAAAGGACTGAATTTAGCCTGAAACTCATTATACTTGCTAGTGTACGTATTTTCAATTGGAATGACTTCTTGATACGCCATACATAAAGTTGATTTAGGTCAACTATGAACGTTTATCAATTTATGTGTGCTGTTAACCCAGAAAACTTGGAGATATCTGCCAAATGCAAGGTTAACTAATCAATAAGCTTTCTTAATAAATAACAGCTAAATAATAAAAAAATAATTTATTATTAGAAATTCACAACCAGAACATAGCAAAAAACAAGGCAATTACTTCATAAATATTTTAACAAATGAGGAAGACATGTTTGCTACTATTAGTACAACCAATAATTATACAACATTATGAATTACATGACTATTTTCTTCATATGCAGTGATATGTAAAAAAAATGACAACAACAATGTATTTTAAGCCTCTCCGGCTCAGGGTATGTTAATCTTGCGTGGATGAAAGAGAGACCAAAATATGTTCCACACATGATGGACAATAGCACGCTATCACCAGCAACAGGTGCCATTTGTTTTTAGTACGACAGCCCAAAAATTACATAAGAATCTTCTACACAGCTGGTGTTGTGTTATATATATAACTACAGATGACTAGTGTAAATAATAAATAAATCAGGGCAGAAAAAACGTGACAACTATCGTTCCTGTCACGTCATGTATAAACAGACTGTTGTTTTTGTATGAAGTGGGAGTCGGTAAATTGCGACTGGAGGAAAGACAGGCTAAAACTTCCTATGGGCGATGTTTGCAGATTATCCCAAACCCCAGTTTGTAATCATAGAATAGTTGTATGTTTGAGAAGTGTTGACATTCCACACGGGTCATTAAGATACTTACATACTCACTACCCATTACGCCCACTGGCGTTTAGGGCAGCGACGAAGTTCCTTCCCCTCTGTCTGTCTCCGGGCATTCGTTGTATGGTGCCCCAGCTGTGGTTTGTTTCCGTCAGCTCCGCGTCCACTGTTCTCGTCCATGTTGTCTTTAGAGAAGGTTAGGTGTGTTAGGAATCATCTCAGAATGTCGATGCCCGTTATCAGATGAAATTACTTTCATCTGGCGTCAGCGTCCCTCCCACCGCCTCAGACGAAAGTTTGTAAATTCGATATGATAATATTAAATAATTAATATATTAACAGTATATCAGTCAGAAACGATTTCTTGACTGGGCCAGCAGAGGAACGTCATTGGTAAGATGCGAAACGCCTAACAGAATGTGATTATGAAAATATTGATAGATATGTTTTCTTACTTAAAAATATACAACTAGGACACAAAGTAGCATTTGTGAAGAAACAGTGTAGATTAAATGAATGGAACAGCTTGTATGTTATTTGTATAAAGTGCTAACAGTGTGAATGTTTAACAAAAAATTGACGAACATCTCAGAAGAGTGGATCACACCGCTACAAAAAGTTGGCTTTCTTTTCCAATTGCTACCTGTTTTTGTTCTGTGTAGCAATTTCATTCAATTGCGTTAAATATTTACACTTAAGAGTACGGTGACGGCGTGAATAAGGAGGTCCTTTGTAAACAGGAGTGTGGGAGATCTTTGAACCCTTGTTTATTTATGTCTAGCTGAAACAAATATATTAGACTGATTCTTCCAAGATATGTCGGTCAGTCGGTTCACGCTTCTGGGAAACAAGCCAAGATTGAAACATATATCTCTTAAAGGGAACGCACAATGGTTTTCTTTGCTAAAGACTGTTTTACAGGTATTGTAATACTTACGGCTTCTTCCTCAGCTGGTTCACCCATCGCGAATTTGATCCTTTTGTGTCCAAATAATATGTAATGTGAATGAAACCCACTGTCGGTTTAACAAGAAGTGTTTACTTTAGTTTAGCTGGTCGAAAGAACCGACTTTGGTCTAGTAATTCGCTGAAAAAAATTGCCTGGTCAACACTTAATCTTCAAACCACTGAACTTGTCAGAGATAAGGTTTTTTAGAGAGAGCAAGGGAAGCCGAGAACATCAACAAAGAAACACTGCATATTGTGCATAAGCATATTGTGTTAGTCACATGAATATTCCAATTATGAGAATCACTTGAATTAATGTTTGTGCAGACATTAAAACAGTTAATAATTTGTGATTTCACCAAAACTACATTGCATAAACGAGCTATCATATTGCAGTGGATATATAATAGGTAGGTTTCCTTTTTTCATAATAAATTTTAAATGAGTGAAAAATTGTAATTGAAACATTGTGGTTGTTTAAAAATGTCTATTCAAAAATATGTTACTACTGTTATCGTTCACATATTAATGTGTTAGAAAATATGTTTGGCAATAAATTAAAATATGCCTATTTTCTGATATATAGAGATTACCGTATCGCAGTAAAATGCCAACCTGTAAATCTTCATCAGTGAAATCGATATATTTTTTCATCGGCTACTTTATTGGTCTGTAACATTTAAATGTTTGTCAAAATGATTACTAACAGCAAAAAACATGTATTATAATATTTTTACTTTAATGAGCTTTGAGATGGAAATAGGCATTTTAATAACAACTCTCAACTATCTCCATACTATCTCTGGAAATATTTGTAGTAGAAAAAACAAAGCAAGAAACTTTAATATAGCACCATTTTATTGATGCTAACATCTACGATATTTAACACTGTACAGGAAGAGGTAAGTACAAACCAAATGTCCCCATCATCCAAATACAAGGCCACTTCAAACTAAAATAATATCCACATATATTTACAACATTTCTCAGACTCACACCCGCAAACATCTTCACAGAATTTGTTATTTCTAAGACGACCATTTTTCTGGATTATCACGATGTCCTAAAATCCAGGATGCACACATTTATCACAGCATCACAGTTTACGTTACCTATGATACAAAGGCTATATACGTGTACAGAGTTTGTGGTGCCGTAGCCCATGAAGTTCACACATAAACTTTGCTGACAATATGCAACAATTACAAAGATACTCAACATTTGCAATAGCATGCAAAATATACTTTTTAAATATCTGTCATCCTCAAACTGATTTAGCCCATTTCAAGACATGTTCAAATTTGTATGTCAACAGTCAAATAATGTGTGCAACTGGTTTTAAGAGTTCAATTCATCAAAAGAATTTACTTCGATTATTGCATGCAAGTGTATAGTCTTATATGGCTTAGTAAGTTGGTTCAGACTTTGGCCATCTTTTCACAGAATGATAGATAGATAGATAGATAGATAGAGTTTATTTTTGGAATCATATAAATCATACATACAAACATAATCAAACAAGTAGAACAATCGGTGATATAATATACGATTCCAGGCTGACAGCGGAGCCAATTAAGGCTGTAACCAGTTGGTTTAAACGATAATAATAAACATGTAGGCCTACTTATTAAGTGAACTTGTCGCTGTCAACCCCACAAATAGCTGTATATAGTATGTCGCAGGTAAATGTAAAAATATCGAATAAAGCATGTGGTAGGCTCGCATGAACATAATTATACATAAATTTTCCAACTTCAATTTCATATATATCTTCCAATTATATTTAATTTAGGCATATAAAGAGGGGGTGCGAGTGTTCACAGTAATTTCTTTTAAGTAGGGAACAAAAAATTTTGGGGCATAATAAATGATTGTGTGAAATTAGTTTTGTATGTGGATCCCCACAAGATGATTCCATATGTCAAGTAGGGGTAAGCTAAAGCATAATAAATTGTTTAAGGGCAGAAACAGGAAGATGGCAGTTAACATTATTAGTTGTATATAAAACACTGGTTATTTTTTTGGTATACGTTTATGTGTTCCTGCCAATCAAGTTTTTCATCAATATGACGGCCTAAAAATTTAACACATTTTATATGCTGAATTATTTCATTAAATAATGTTAGGAATAATTCTTCACTCGAAGAGAACGGGATCTACTGAATAACATGTATTTTGTTTTGGAAACATTTATGGATAATTTATTTGCACGAAACCAGTCAGCTAATATGTTAAGTTAATTATTCATATATATATTATTTATTTGTTTTACAATTTTGTACGTAGCAGTGTCATCAGCAAATAATATAGTTTTGCACTTTTTTTACACAAAAAGGAAGGTCATTTATGTATAAAATAAACAAGAGCAGACCGAGGATAGACCCCTGCGTGACACCGTATGTGATATCTTGCTGAAGCGAATCACTATTATTGAATTTAACATATTGTTTCCGATTTGACAGATAACTCTTAAACCATTTGAGTGGAGTACCCCTTATTCCATAATATTCAAGTTTATGTAATACGATTTGGTGATCAATTGTATTGAATGCTTTACTCAGATCCAGGAAAAAACTAAGGACCGAGTCTGTTTTTCCAGAGCTTTTATGACCATTGGTAAGTGCGGTTATAGTATTTATTGTTGAATGTTTTTCATGAAAACCATATTGGTTATTTAGCATGATGTTGATGTTGCTGATGATATTAGACCTTTCATTATCCACTCATTCCAAATTATATATTTGGATTTAATTTTGAGTTTTTTCTGGTGCGAAAGACGCAGTGACATAATCCAGGTGTTCAGTAAAGTTTCTAAGTGCATTATTTATGTCTAATTGATGTAGGTATATGTAATTTGACAGAGAGCAGATGTTATGTGTCAAATGGAAATGTTCGATAAAGGTCTATGTTTGAATACTAATGGCTCGTTTGACTTTTTAGAAGGCTTCCGCTTGCCAATTAAACATATATATATAGGTAAATGGTCGGATATATCACTGCAAGTATGACAGAGTAAACAAATGGGGTTGTATGCCGTACAAATACGTTATCAATGAAGGCAGCAGAAGTAAGGGTGATACGTGTTGACTTAGTAATCATGGGAATGGTGTTTGCATTTAGATATGTATGTAGAAGGTCGGATGAGGGTTTATAGGAGTAAATTTTTAGGTAGTCGAAATTTTGATCAGTTCCTATTATGACCTGACTGTTTGACCTTTGAGTCTTATTGACTCATATCGTTGAATAGATGAAGTGACATTAATTTTGTATTATGAATCCAGTATATTTTGCCAATGATTGCAGGCCCGTTGCCAGGGGGGTTCACGTGATGTGAACCCCCCTCAAAATTGCATCTTTAAAATGTGAACCACTAATTGTATTTCATGTTTCTCAAAAGCGTTAGCCAGTTAGCCCCCCTCCTAAAAGCTGCTGGATAGTGTTCAAGCATTACACAGAATGCCAAGAAAGCCTGATTTGTACATGTTAAATGGAGAACCCTTATCTATTAAGTGATCATCACTGAATGTATGGGAGCCTGGCTGAGGGGTGTCTCCAATACCATGAGTGAAAAGTGCAATCACTGTAGAAACATGAGTCAAAGGACCATTGCCTCCACTTAGCCATGCAGAAGGACTTCACACTATCCCAGGGTCTCCTCTTATGTAAACTCATGGGGAAACAAATACACAAGAAGCCAGTTTTATACCAAAAGTAAAATTATGAGTCCTTAATTGTAGTCACTCAGAGGTGACAGATGCAGACAAAATACTGGTGAATGAACAGGATGACAATGATTTAACAATTTAAATTAAGCCATATAAAATAATTCATTAAACATTCATAATCATTAAACGAGAGGTGCAGCTTTTTATTTTTAGTATGCTGATTAAGGTAACTACCGACTGTCAGAGGCTAATTTCAACAACTTAAGATGCTTAACACAAAGCATAATTTTTAACTATTGCACTGGAACACAAATTTTGATGAATAATTGTATTTAACCAATACACAATAACTTTTAGCTTCACCTGTTTTAAAATGCGCGTGCTGACGAGAAATCATGTAATTGTGTGGCTGTAGTGTATGGTTGCTGAAATACTGTGGTTGTTAGTTGCTTGTTTGTAGATCTCATAAAGGGGAGCCTTATCGCTGATGAGGAGGCAAGAATGTGTGAAGGGCCTTTAATATCAATTATTATGTCCATTTTGTGTTCTGTATAGTTGTAAAATAAAGTTTGCGTTTCCTGGAGTCAGTGTGGTGTGCAGGATATGGTACTTGACTGTTAGACATCTACAATTTAATTCAAATTCCATAAGAGGACAATAATTTTTCTAATCTAGCTTCTATTTACCGGGCATGTTTTATAAAGGTTTGTTAATTTACTAACTTAATTATGTTTATGATAAATTATGGAACTTTTGTACATCAGATCATATAAATATAATGTATTAATTGTGTGATAACCAGATTGTAAATTTCACCCTTTAACTGTTTATTCTGAAAAATAACTTGGACACACACACACACCTCGGTGCCTCGTTTATTATATTAATATGAACATATTTAAAACAATTGCACACACGGCGAAAGGTTTCAAGTAAATAATTCAGTTATATTAACAATATACTATTAATGCGTGTTGGCTTTTGTCAATACAATTGGGTGTAAATTAGGCTTAATCAGGCAACAAAATGGGACCAATCTCCACAGACCTCATGAGTCCCACTTTGTCTGAAAAAGCACCCCCAAAACGACCTCATTATGGGCCTGCTGGGGATGCTAATATGGTGTTTATATATATATATATAAGATGAAAGAATATAAGGCGAAACCACATGGTCCACCAATCTCACGTTCACTTCATTGTTCTTCCAGTTAGAAATGTAACCTTCTGCATTATGACCCCCCACGTGAACATGTGGGGCCCTCTGCATTGTAAAAAGTATAACCCCACACGAACTAGTGGCACTCCCTGGAGTCTGAATTGGTAAAATGTGAACCCCCATTGTGAAAAGTATAACCCCACACGAACTAAAATGTGAAGCCCCATTGTGAAAAGCTGGCTACGGGCCTGGATTGAAGTTTGACCATCACTACTAGATTCAACAAATCAAATCACCTATGAAAATACCAAGGTCTTCACAAAGATTGTACTGAATATTATTACGTACAAGCATCGCAACACCACCTCTAGATATAACCTTCCTGTTTTATCAATAAAGTTACAATTAGGCAGTTTAAAAGATGCACATTATTATATTTTAGAAACGTTTCACATAATAAAATAAATGTCAACATGTGCATCAGATAGTTCTGGTAATGTTTTGTTCATCAAATTTTGAAGAGTCCTTGTATATCTAGATGGTACTGAAAATAATTATGACCAAATTTGTCAGGAAGTATATTCTTAACATCATAGTAATTACTATTTATATCAGCTAAATTAAAAGGGTGTTTCTAATTCTTCGTTATGAGTATATATTTATATCGCACGTGCCTGAGAACTAGCTCAGAATAATTCCTTAACAAATCATCCATATTTTATTGGGACTAATTAGTTTTCTATGCACAGCGCGTTTTTAAGTTATAAAAGAGCGAAATCATTGTCAACAAAAAGGCTACATGAGAAGAAGAAAATAGTTAAATAAAAGAACATCACATAATTTTTCCAGAATAAAACATCGTGTAGATAATTGTGAAGTAGTTGAATATATATAATTATAATAGTTATATTTGCAAACACATTTCAGAAGGCTATACAGTGCAAGTTTAGGAGAGTTAGATAAGGATGGATACGTGGCTATGCAGAACAGCTTAGCAAAAAACATGAATAGACGAAACGTACGGCTGACTACGAGGTAGATGACTGGTTCTGATGTCACGCTAAGACGACTAGCAAACAACTAATAATACCTTCAACTAACTGTGCTGCTGGGTTCCACAGGTATCATTAACCTGAGATATAGTAATATTAAACCATTGTGCAATTACTTAACTAATATAAAAACTATCATGATAGTATGACATAAGAGTACGTGTGTAGCAAATTAAATCATATCCAGGTTGTAGTCTATCGAATAATGACTACTAATTATATAGTAGTAGTCGTCATGTGATAATGTTCACCATCAAGGTTGTAACATATAATAATGTTCATCAAGGTTATAACACTTTTTAGCAGACTGCATCGTACTGCATGTATGTACATACCACTCATACAGCATATAACCTGTATATGTCACATACATATCCAGCGTTCATTCGCGTGCGTCAAACCAGTTAATACACGTTGAGTTCTTGCAGCGAAATGACTATGTGGCCGTTGTGTGTCCAACAGTCGGCTATCTTCTTGTTCACTCGTAGTTTCCTAGTTTGGAAGGTCATCAGCGAGCGTCGCTGTGTCAGGTCTTCTTTGACGAAGATTCAGAGTGCTGGCTCTGCGGTTTTTTGTAGGTCTTTGCTGGCTGTAGGCTGGATGTAGCACAAAACCAATTTTGTGCTACATCCAGCTTGCCTATCATTGTGGACGTTATACACGTTAGATTTTTTGTAACAAGTCAGAAATTATAAAAATCCAATTGTGGAAGGACCTTTGGACTTTCAGGTGTTTTATTTTTGTCACCAATGTTAGGAATTGGTTTGATTTTCCTAATTGATCATCGGTAGCCAAACCAATCAATGATCAATTATACAATCAATTTGTGGGTTTATTCAACAGTTTGGCCTTTAATATAATGTATTGTAGTACTAACAATATATAAATGCTAAATAAATTGAGAAGAGACAGATTACCCATAAACACAGGCTTGGACCATTTTTCCACGCCCTTTGTTTTGAAAATGTTGAAACATTGTTAATGCGTTTGAGATCAGTTCTTCGAATGCACCCCAATGGGCACGCCTGAGATCAAATCCTATTCTAAAGAACAACCTTTAGCCGACATTTTCAGAAGTAATTGTTTCAGTAAGGCCTCTCAGAATAATATCAGTTTCCGGTTACATACTCTCATACAGGCATGAAAAAAATTACTTTTTTTCATTATTTTCGTGGGAGGAAATATTTTTAGGTAGGTAGGCTTTCGAGTATTTTCTCAGTAATTTTGTTGTTGTGAAGATGTCATCCAGAATTTCCTCAGAGCAATATGAAAAAAACATTTCTGGTATTTTGACAGCTAGAAATTGGGTCACTGACAATTTTCGTTTTTCCTTGGGTTTGAATTTGTAAAGGACCGCAAATAAATGATGTATTTTTCTTGTGTCATAAGAACTTCTTCAGTTTGCTACATTTAACAGAGTCAGTCAGATAACCAGAAATACAAATGTTATTCTGAAAGGTCAATCGATGATACCTTTTTCTGTGGCAAAGAATGAACGGGAGATGTGGATTAATGGAAAGAATCTGCAGTACATGCCACAATGACTCAATGTAATCGAACATATATTTTTCAGACACCCAAAAAATTATTTTGTATTTTCGAACTACTCTGTAAAATAACTGTATTTTTGTTCCTATCTGATAGGACACCGATATACAAGGCACCTGTGACGAAGTTACACAGTCGTGTTAATATTAAGATAATAAAACGGGGTTGACATGGCATCAAGACTCGTACTTGTACGTAAGTATTTGGACAGTACATCTCAGTTATTTTTTAGCGTTGTACGTTTTTGGACAGCTGATAATTTTTTTATTTCTAAGTATCCAAATACCTACAGTTATTATGGTAATAAGGATGGCTTAACACGGAGGAATGACCGAAAATGTACAGATGTCACAAAGAGCGAGAAATTTAACGGAGCACGTGCTAAAATGTGACACACTTGAAATGAGTGGAAGTAGTAAGAAAATGGTAACGAAACAATGAAGAATATCAAAAGTAAAGTTGGGAAAGCCGAGGAATATGAACGAAACAACATAACAGAAGAGTCAAAAAAGAAACTCGACAAAGATCAATGAGAGGAATGTATTACTTGGACAGTTTGCCAAAATACTGTATTAACCTGAAACACATTGTACGACTCGGTCAACATAACCTAGGACTCGTTTCACAACATGCAAACACATGATCACGTGGATTCGATAAAGGAATGTCCACGTGTTATGTTTAGCCTGATGACTTAGATGAACTACTGTTCCATAAATGCTGCTCTTCAGTTCTGTACAAGTTTATCCCAGAACAATTCCTGATTCTACTTTGTGCTGTGAACACAATCAACATTGAATACTTCGATGGCGGCATCAATAGCATTCTTTAGGCCTCCTTTTGAAGGAATGTCGATATGAGTGTTTGTTAACTCAAAACAATCAATTTGCGATGGCACTGCATACGTCCGACATGACGGCCTTTAACTACCAACTGTTTCTGTGTTAAACACAACACCAGCGCCTGGTTATACCAAAGCTTTTCAACCATAAATAACACTTGCAGTGGCGCTTTCTGTGTGCTAGCATCCACGCATCCCATCTCCTCTTAGAGACGACAGTTCATCACACACAGTATCCACAGAATATCACCATATTCACACTGTCCTTTGGCAGATATTCGTAGTGTTTCCCACAAGGTTCGCAGCTGCTTTTGACATATTTTTGGGCCACATCTTCGCTCTAACACAACTGGTACTTCCACAAGCATTCAGCTCAATTCTGATCATGCCTGCACCATATACTTTGCACCCAAATTCTTCCACTGAGCTCAATTCCAGCCAAATTCAGTTCCAGCCTATTTTGAGGGAAAGTTTTACGATTAATCCACCAGCACACTACTTAGTCCAGCGCCGATTGATCGCCATGATGAACTTATGGAGAGAGACGAGACGTTCGCGTAACGACAGCATCGCTAAGATCGAGTACTGTGCGCGCTTATCGATGGGTAGTACCGCAGTTAGCCACCAGACCCACGCGGGTCCATCGGCTAGAGCAAATATGTCGTCTTCGAGTGCCGGGAATGCCCCAAAGTGCTGTAGAATGCGTGTGTGAGGAACTGGGGGAAGTGACTGGAACCACCGGATCGCCTCCTTGTACACTGCATTGTTCAACTGCTGCAGCTCTGGAAATATAATATCCATGTTTAGTCAAGGTTACAAAATCAGCATATTTGTGTCATCCTCGCAAGCCAGGGCTATTTGCCATGCAAAACAAGCCCTGGCAGATCTCCTACGCGTAGTGCGGAAGTTAGCCGAGTCAAACTAGTAATTGTCTTTGCCAGTCGCGACTGCATCACCCATGAGAACAGTGCAAATACCCGCCCCAATTTGAAGACGGATAAACGACTTCTGGGAATCCCAATATATAATGACCCGTTTGTCCATTTAGCACGAGCAGCTGAGTGGTATCGTGTATTCGAATAATTGCTTCTACTTCCTAAACATTGCATGTAACACTAGCCGCAGTTGGTTGAAATTAGTTTTATTATGACCACCTGACCTGCTGACAACCACTGATCTAGTGAGCGGTTTCATAGGCTGAGCTTAAATTCAGAGTTTCGCAAAGCGATCAAGCACTGACATAATCAGCAGCAGCTACCCCTAATTTGTGTGACTAGATATCATAACTGAATAATCCACTTTATCGTTACACCACTCAAAAAACAGTCCAAGTTACAGGCACAAGCAGAATAAACGAATCAAAGACAAAAGCAAGATAAATATAAAACAAGAATATATCTAAGAATAAGTATTGAGACCGGCCTCATCCTGGACAATAGGGACACAAAACTGCAGAATAATAACACGTTATAATTATTACTAAAATTACATAGTGCCATATATCTGGCACCAGCCCTTTCATAGGTGCATACACACAATATAAACCATACCCGAAATCATAAGAAGTTAAGAAAAAATTATTTTACATAATATCTAAATAATATACTAAGATAAACATATAAAAGTATACAATAAATAACTAAAATAAATAAACTATTATTACATTAACACTAAAAAAAAAATTATTTAATAAATACAGATAACAGCAGAAGCAAATGAGGTGGGAGTCAGAAATACCTTCTCTCTTCGATGATTCGACCGGCGTGTCCTTGACAAATTCGACCTCGCTGACGTAGTAGCCGTCCTTGACCTGGCGTCCAAGAACGCGGAAGCGTGGTCCACCTATAGTGTCCAGTACTGACCGGCCATCGGGCAGATACTGCTGGTTTCGGATGCGTAACAAACACCCGTATTCCTCGTACCGATCCCTGCACACAAAGTCAAGTAAAGGTTATATATATCACAGTATCCAGCACATAATGGGTAACATTTGTGAAGTATCTAGATATCCTCTGTAACCAGAGCTCAGAGGCGAATAAACACAGGTTTGACAATGCCTATCAACTGTAATCAATTCAAAATTATCAACAACTAAGTTGGAATGGGAGAAAATTAAGTCACAGGTGTTCAACTGATTGTAGAAAGTAGAAACTCATTATGCTTGCTGCTAGCCATCACGGTGGCTTCTATGCAAGCTTAAGGGGTCAGGGCACTGTTAGACTTCCTACTTGGTTAGACAAAAAAAGTGAGATGTCTTGAAAAATGATTTTTTACCAAATCCACCTGCTCTGACATAAGTGCATTTGAGTAGTCAAATTTCCCGTTGTGATTGTAGAAGCTGTTGACAGTAAAATGGTGCATTTTTAGCTGATTTTCCTAAGCGGAAGGGTATTTGGCAGCAATTTGGCTAGTTGACCCTTTAGCCGGATTACTGCCTGCATCCATTCGTAAATAATGACGGGTGTCACACATAGAGGCATTTTATGAGAGCTAGAAATATTAGATTTTGACTAAACTAGACCAGCATGTCAATGAGATGATAATAACCACAGGTGAGAAGTTTAAGAAATTTTGTAGGTCAGGTCTTATAATCACACAAAACGTTAACATGGTCGCCAATGGGGAAACTAACAGTGTGCTGAGGCCTTAAGAGTCTGAATAGTTTGTTTACAATTTGAACATTTTGTGATCGAAATATTCTATTTGTGAACATTGGGGTTTTTTAACACAATTTTGTGGGCAGTATATCTCCTACATATTTATTATAGTATTAAGAATACTATATTAGTATTCTACTCACTCTCGGCCCTCTAGCGTGATACACATTCCAAACTGGCGGCCCGGTGACTCAAAGCACCGTCGAATCATCAGGCGATTACGAGGCTCGAAGATGTGTAGCGGGCAAGGCACCCTGGGATATGCGAGCGCACACACGAAGGTCGGAATCGTGTGCTTCGTTGACGACTCCACACTACAATACAGACGTGAAACATTATGGTCTGATTACCATTCGTAGGATCCCAGGGATATGAGAAAATCACATTCAGATTGGTCTGACATGAAATGCAGCACAATCTTATGCTAGTACAAAAGTCTGGAACTTGCTGTTTATCATAGTGGATTTTGTTACTTCTTTACACCCCAAATTAATAAGAGATGAATAAGCTTTAACAGTGGTAGACAAGCCTAGGTGGAATCAATTCTGATGTGCACTGGGTTTATTACCTTACTGTATTTTAGATGCCCAGAGATTAACGGGTTATCTGGGTCATGAAATTAAGACAAATTAATAAAGGATCCAACTTGTCATACAAAAATGTGTTTATTTGCGATATAGCCTCACTGTGATGAAAACTGGTACTTTTAGTGATGAATCACAGTTGAATGTGATTTATCACTAAAAATGATGTGTTTTCATCAAATATGCTATTTTCATATTAGTAAGTGTGGATTAGTTTATGCAGGAATGGCTTGAAACTTGTCATGGCTACTTGGAGTTTTTTTTTTAGATGCTAAGACATTTTCTGGTAACAATTATCAAAATTTAAAGTTATAAAACTAGAAAAGTGTATTTAAAAAGACAAATCTAACTGTTGCTTCATTACAGATACAAACACAACCACACGCTAAGAAATGGGTTATTTTAGCACTGCAAAATAAAAGCGAAAGTACGACACTGTTGTTCTGGTAAGTTAATCAATGTCATAAACACATACTGTATTTTGTAGCAAGATCAGTGCTAAGAGAAACAAATACTACTGATAATATAATCTAGTAATGTTGACACACTGCAGCACATTGATAAAGTCAAACGTTCAAAATGACTCGCCACTCTAAAAAATATTCAGTTTTTTCAAGTATACCACCTAATTTTACTTCCCCAGATCACATTTATAGCTGGATTAATCATATTATGTCTACTGGCAGTGCCTGGTTCCAATCTAAATGATGTATAAAACCTGATCATGCCTGATATACTTTCAGAAAAATAAGATTAGTGTTTTCTGATTTCTGACGATTTTCATAAACCTTGTGTTTTGACCCAAAGTTGGAGGTTAAAACTCCATCCTCAATTTAGCCCATTACAAAACAAGTTTACTGACATGTATTGTATGAATAGTTGTAGTAATATGGGCAGTCTGTTTAACAAGAGTGCATACATTTGTTAAAATCATCCAAAGAACTGACTTTGAATGTTACATTTGGTAACTTGTGAAAGCATCAATAGCCTTTAAATGATATATCGAGCCAAACTACTTTTGCCATCTCATAATTCCCCAAAACTAATAAATAATATGTATGTGAGCTAGCTTTATGCATAAGGTGTAACGGGATATGAGCATGTTGTAATACAACTGTAGAC
This sequence comes from Paraescarpia echinospica, assembly GCA_020002185.1. Classification (NCBI taxonomy): domain Eukaryota; kingdom Metazoa; phylum Annelida; class Polychaeta; order Sabellida; family Siboglinidae; genus Paraescarpia; species Paraescarpia echinospica. The sequence continues at coordinate 7,250,218 of CM034543.1, forward strand.
AACATTTGCACTTACTCTGTGATCTCTGTAAATTCCTCCAGATCCGTTTCCTGTTGTTTCTTCCTGAGAGCGTTGTCTTCTGGGAAGTACGTCTCGAGAATGTCGTCAATGGCAGCGGTTGTTGCTGTCCGCCGCTCCGCCAAATACTGTCGACAGAAGAAACATCAACGTATAGGCATTCCACTACAAATGTCAGCAATACAGTAGATCCCCCTTTAAGCAGTCACCCTTTCTGCAAAGGTTCTCTGGCCATATAAAGGAGATGTTACGCTTTACAGGGAAAAACTTTGTCTCTAAATATTTAAGATACAGAAGACAGCGTTGAGAAAAAACATACTAAACAGACAGACAAGATGAACAAACAAGTATGTTACTTAGTATGTGACTACAGACGGATGGACAAACATGTACATTGCTTAGTATGTGACTACAGACGGATGGACAAACATGTACATTGTGTCAGACAGACAGACACACACACATGCAGAAAGACAGACAGACACACACGCTGGCAGACATACAGTCACACACATGCAGACAGACAGACAGACACACAGAAAGACATATGGAGACAGACAGATAGACACACAAACATAAAAAGGCAGACGACACAGACAGATGGGGACGGGGAGACCGACACTAAGACAGACATACAGACAGAGACTGAGAGAGACAGATGGACAGAGTGAGACGGACGGACGGACGGACGGACGGACGGACATGCACCTGTGTGAGAGAACTCTTGCAGAGAGGACATGTGATGCGGTAGTCAAGGCAGCGGTAGAGACACTCCAGACAGAAGCTGTGTCCACAGGGCGTGGTGACAGGTCGGTACATCAACCTACAACATCACGGACATGTCTTCACACACACACACACACACAACTACAGTACTGTGGGTGGTCCCCCTGCACCCAGGACACACTGGGTGGTCCCCTTGCACTCTGGACACTGTGGGTAGTCCCCTGCACCCAGGACACATTGTGGGTGGTCCCCCTGCAATCAGGACACTCTGTGGGAGATCCCTCTGCACACAGGACACACTGGGTGGTCTTATTAATTACTGTCTCATCGGGTCATCAGTCATCACAGACTGTCACCAAGATAGACCAGCCAACTATACCCTCAGGCTGCCATATTTATTTACCTTAGGGGAAATCGGTGAGGGGAAACTCATTTCGAATAAAAGATTAATAAACAGATAATTATGGTTATTGGATGATTCTAAATTTTATAAACTGAGTAATAAAAGATACTGGATTATTCAAAACCAAACAGCCAGCACAACCAGTCGGTATGTTGTCAGGATAAATGTTCCGAACAAACTAGGAGTTTTTCATCTTCAATCTTTTACATCGAGTCGTCAAAGGTGACAATTAGGTGACATCGCTTGTCTTGTCTGTTGTTGAGTACTGGTGCTCGGTTTAACACTTTAAATTAGCTAAATGACCAATAAACACTTTTACCCCCCCTCTCTCTCTACACCTCCCACTACACTTTAAACTAGCTAAATGACCAATAAACACTTCTACCCCCCCCCCTCTCTCTACACCCCCACTACACTTTAAACTAGCTAAATGACCAATAAACACTTCTACCCCCCTCTCTCTCTCTACACCTCCCACTACACTTTAAACTAGCTAAATGACCAATAAACACTTCTACCCCCCCTTTCTCTCTCTACACCTCCCACTACACTTTAAACTAGCTAAATGACCAATAAACACTTCTACCTCCCCCCTCTCTCTCTCTCTACACCTCCCCACCTCACACTTTAAACTAGCTAAATGACCACAAACACCTCTACTCCCTCTCTACACCTCCCACTACACTTTTAAAACTAGCTAAAATGACCAATAAAACACTTCTACCCCCCTCTCTCTCTCTCTCTCTTTTATACTCTCCCACTACACTTTTAAAACTAGTTAAACAATTAACAAACACTTCTACCCCCTCTCTACACACCTCCCCACTACACTTTTAAACTAGCTAAATGACCACAAACACTTCTACCTCCCCCTCTCTCTCTCTCTACACCTCCCACTACACTTTTAAACTAGCTAAAATGACCAATAAACACTTCTACCCCTCAAGTTAACCTCCCACTACACTTTTAAATTAGCTAAATGACCAATAAACACCTCCTCTACCCCTCTCTCTAAGAATTTTACTAATTTTTTTAAACTAGCTAAAATGGGACCAATAAACACACTTATTTTAATTCACACCACATTCTTAAATTAGTTTTAAATTTCATAATTTCTTAAAACTAGCTTAAAATGTAATTCAATGTAAACACTCTCTAATTCTACACCCTCCCCACTACACTTTAAACTAGCTTAAAATGACCAATAAACACTTCTACCCCCCACTCTCTCTCTACACCTCCCACTCACACTCCTTAAAACCAGCTAAATGACCAATAAAACACTTTCACTTCCCACTCTCTCTCTAAGCACCTCCCACTACACTTTTAAACTAGCTAAATGACCAATAAACACTTCTACCTCTCTACACCTCCCAATTACACTTTTAAACTAGCTAAAATGACCAATATACACTTTACCCCCTCTCTCTCTCTACACCTCCCACTACACTTTAAACTAGCTAAATGACCAATAAACACTTCTACCCCCCCTCTCTCTCTCTACACCTCCCACTACACTTTAAACTAGCTAAATGACCAATAAACACTTCTACCTCCCCCCTCTCTCTCTCTCTACACCTCCCACTACACTTTAAACTAGCTAAATGACCAATAAACACTTCTACCCCCCCTCTCTCTCTACACCTCCCACTACACTTTAAACTAGCTAAATGACCAATAAACACTTCTACCCCCCCTCTCTCTCTCTATACCTCCCACTACACTTTAAACTAGTTAAATGACCAATAAACACTTCTACCCCCCCTCTCTCTCTCTACACCTCCCACTACACTTTAAACTAGCTAAATGACCAATAAACACTTCTACCCCCCCCCCCCTCTCTCTCTCTACACCTCCCACTACACTTTAAACTAGCTAAATGACCAATAAACACTTCTACCTCCCCTCTCTCTCTCTACACCTCCCACTACACTTTAAACTAGCTAAACGACCAATAAACACTTCTACCTCCCCCTCTCTACACCTCCCACTACACTTTAAACTAGCTAAATGACCAATAAACACTTCTACCTCCCCCCTCTCCCTACTGCAATCACTCAGCCAGAAACCTACGTATTACACGAAGTGAAGTACATTAAAGTCAACATCTCATTCATGGCACCTAACTACCAACAAAGGTCATTAACTGTCAGTATAGGGCAATGTCGTTATTCATGAAAATGTACATCAACAGATTTACAGGATGAAAGCACCTCCAAACCGCAACTGTTCAGCTGTATTCACAGTACATGTACATGTTGACAGTGAGCACGTAATCTAAACCTCCATCATATGAGCACTACTGTAGCCACATAAATCCACATCACACTTGAAATGTTACGAATGATTAATAACGTGTGCCCCATAGGACAATGCATTGAGACATAAATTGATACTACCAAGCGAACATATATATAAACTACAACTATGAACAGTGTACCATCGTGCTTCCTGGTCTCGCCTTAGGGATCATCTCCAAATGCAATCTTTAAGCTGGGACCATTCAACAATGGGTAACTATGACAATGTTTATGAATGGTTTTTAAAATACAAAATGTTTCTACTTCTGATTCACATATATTTTCAGGCACAGGCAGTTAATGATTCACATTTGTAAAGTGATGCCTTTTGAGTCGACCCCTTACAAAACAGCCTTTCATTTGGCCTCATGACCTTAACCTAGATCTGACAGACTGTACCTATTTTTATATCTGCTGGTAATCAGCGCTAAGGTCGGCTGCAATGAATACCTCTTTTTTCTGCCATCAAACAAAACATAAAAGACTTCCTCAGCAAAACAGCCACTTAAAAACATAACCAGAAATAAATAATACATATTTGTTACGTTACAACGGCTCCGAGATTGATGGAAACATGTTGTATAACTTGAGCACCTACGTTGTATCTCCAACCCACCCAAAGCCTGACACGTTCTCCGCCAGTTGAATTTCACACAGTCACTGTGACCGTAACCCACATTGCCAATGAAACAGGGTTATGCTGGTGCTTACTGATGGCAACCCAAGCCTCTCTCATCATCAAGCCAAATTCAAATTTAAGTATTTTTCCAAACCTCACAATTTATTGATTTCATCACATTTCACTCAGAGTTGTCTTTACTGTACGATTCATGCTGTTCATGATTCTGTTTTTGTTACTGTTTGTCGGCAATTTGTTTAACGCGTCAACATTTGTTTGTACTTTGTATATAGTATCATTGCTTGTTCATAATTTGTTGATTATATTACTGTTTTTGTATTACTATGTGCATGCAGTTATTTTATTGTATGACTGCTTGTTCAGATTTATTTTACTGTAAAGTTTGTTCAGAATGTATTATTTTGTCTTGCATAATATATAACTATTTATTGAGCAGCATTATACCCATATGTAGTTGAAACCCCCAACCCCCTTCACCCTCAATTACAAATTTTGTCTTGTGCATTGATATGATGTAGCGAGAGTATAATCAATAATCACATAACAAATTCTGATTCACATATATTTTCAGGCAGAGGCAGTTAATGATTCACATTTCTAAAGTGATGCCTTTTGGGTCGACCCCTTACAAAAAAGCCTTTCATTTGGTAAGACACAACAACAGTCCAAGTGACGCGCCACCAGCCCATGACCTTAACCTAGACCTGATAAGCCGACATACCTGACCTATTTTTATATCTTAAAAAACGGCCACTTAAAAACATAACCAGAAATAAATAATACATATTTGTTACGTTACAACGGCTCTGAGATTGATGTAAACATGTTGTATAACTTGAGCACCTACGTTGTATCTCCAACCCACCCAAAGCCTGACACGTTCTCCGCCAGTTGAATTTCACACAGTCACTGTGACCGTAACCCACATTGCCAATGAAACAGGGTTATGCTGGTGCTTACTGATGGCAACCCAAGCCTCTCTCATCATCAAGCCAAATTCAAATTTAAGTATTTTTCCAAACCTCACAATTTATTGATTTCATCACATTTCGCTCAGAGTTGTCTTTACTGTACGATTCATTCTGTTCATGATTCTGTTTTTGTTACTGTTTGTCGGCAATTTGTTTAACGCGTCAATATTTGTTTGTACTTTGTATATAGTATCATTGTTTGTTCATAATTTGTTGATTATATTACTGTTTTTTGTATTACTATGTGCATGCAGTTATTTTATTGTATGACTGCTTGTTCAGATTTATTTTACTGTAGTTTGTTCAGAATGTATTATTTTGTCTTGCATAATATATAACTATTTATTGAGCAGCATTATACCCATATGTAGTTGAAACCCCCTTCACCCTCAATTAAAAAATTGCCCTAGTGTATTTACATGATGTAACAATGTAGCGAGAGTATAATCAAGAATCACACACACAAATTTAGCATCGCTTATTTTTACAAACACAGTGCGGCCAATCATTGAATAATCGATTATTTGACCTTGAACTTACCTGAAACAAAGGCTGCACTCAAAGTCTTCCTTACATTGCACTTTCGCAGACATTCGTCGACATCGTGGGCACGAAGACGCTGCGGCTGGCAGTGTGTCATTACGACATGGTGACGCAACAGTGATTGGCACAATGTCATCATGACATGACTCTGCAAGGAAACCATATGTTGACGTTGTAATTACGTTGTCGTTGTAATCACGTTGTCGTTGTAATCACGTTTCACTATTACCCACTGCTCTATATAAATTCCTGGGAGATGCCAAGGCCAAGCAAGATTGCGTCAATGAGTACATTACGGTCACCGAGCTTGGAATACCACTGGCTTGACTAATCCTAAATTAAGTTTTTTATTATTTTAGTTTTATATGTATTTGTAATTTGTATTTGCTTAAAGTAATATATTTTTTACAAATTTTATATGTTATCTAAAGTTATATAAGACTTTCACAATTATATTATGGTCGCTGAGCTTGGAATACCACTGGTTTGATGACTGGTTTGAAATGAATTTTTCTTTTCTTTTCCACTGGCTTGACCGATTCTAAATTTAATTTTTTTTTAGAATTGGTCAATTGATTAATGTTATAAAATTGTTTTTATATATTTTTTATTTTTAGCTTGGAATAGCACTGGTTTGACAGATTTGAAATGATTCTTTTTATTATTTTCTTTCTTTCTAGAATTGGTAAATTTATTAATGTTATAAAATTGTTTTTATAATTTTTTATGTGAACTTGGAATACCAGTGGTTTGACATATTTAAATTGAAGATTTTTTATTATTTTCTTTCTTTCTAGAATTGGTAAATTGATTTCTGCTATAAATTTTTACTTTATGCATTTATTATTTGTATTTGGTATATTTTATTTTATATTTAATATATTGTTTTGAATTGTATATGTTATCGAAAGTTTTATAACTATTAACTGTGGACGTAGCAGCATGTTTCTGATGACCCGTTGAAAATCTTGCTGCAAATGTGACTAAGTGCCGGTTCTGTTCTCTTAACATTAGGGTCAGCACGTTATTTTAAACCAGTTTTACCAAGGTACCAATTCCACTAAATATATTTCTACTCAACATGGAAAAAATTGTAAAGCCCCTTTACGCTATTTCAAAAATGTCTGTTTTGTGTTATATAACTAGGAAATAGAGGGGATACAAAACATTTATAAGGATGGTTTACAAAGAAAACATGTAGAAAATATATACAGTGCAATGTTAACTGGCATGTTGGCAAAACAAACTGTTTAAATGTACTGAGTGAATCTTATTACTGTTATCATTACAGGCTTTCATCAGTTTTACCAGCATTTCTCATTGTCTGTAGAGTTTCCGCCAGTCAATAAAAACCTAAAGAAACCATACTTGGCATTAGTTCACAATCTCCCATTCCTTCCATGATTTCCTCCCCCACCTCCTTATTCCCTTCTCAACCTGTCCCCCTAAATGTGCCCATGAAATCTCGTCCCGGACCAAAAAATTAGTAACCTTAAACCATGCCTACAAGCAAACCGTCCTAGCACTTAAAACTAGTTCCCCTACCCACTACCAGTACAACATTTTATGCAATACACTAAAGAATACTTTAATAACGAGACTCGAGACACGCATGACTAAACCCACGTACGAAGTCACCCAACCGTGATATTGCCTCAACAACAAAGGGCAGATTAACATCCATGGGAAAAACTGACTCAACTGGCATACCAGACTCCACAAACAGCTTAGTCACAGTCAGTGCCGACGGCAAGGCATGCACACCGGAACATGCATGACCTCAACATCTAAACAGATCGGATTTATCTGGTCCCAGTCAAAATCAGTGTCACCTTAGATCTAATTTGCAGGGTGGCAAACCGTATTATACAAGTTAACCGCCTTTGGCTCAATTGGCAGACGCGGTCTTATATAAATGCTGTCCCGGCTGACCCATTTCGTGTGAACTGCCATCGGGCTATATCTAATTGCAAGGTATTATATAACTGCATTGGTTCATTTTGGATAATGAATTGATAAGTCTTCAGATGCACTTGTAAGAGGTAGCAAAACATTGGCCGAGAATAAATTGTGGTCAACACCTTGACAAAGTCAATATATATTTATAATTTGTATTATATAAACTGTCAACTAAGGACCTGTCAAATTATACTGGAAAACCCGTCAAAAAAAAAATGGAGAAAACTATGAAGGGTGAAAGTTTATACTTTTATATAACAGTAGAATATATAATTTTATAATTATAATAATTTTATCTATAAGCATGCCATATTGCAACAGTAGTACTACCAAAATACACCATACTCTTTACTACTTGGATATCGATAATTTGTTCATGGAGATTTGGCAGACCAACTCTAGAGGTAAGACTGATGCCTTATGTAACGCTACCAAGTGCCAGAACAGGTGTTACAACCAATAAATCTCTTGTTGGTTCGACATAAACAAATGCCCTACCACAGTCACCTGCTGTTGATGGATGTTGGTGAATAATTCACCTCAAAGTGGTTATGTAAGCGAACGAAAAAAATGTGTTGTTACGAATCCCAAACAAAACAACTATTAGGGGGGTACCCATCAATCATACCACATGCGAAATACAGGCTGGTGATTGCGTGTATATATCAACATTACACAATAAAAACACTTTAGGCGTTGTTACTATAAGATGTTTCTAACATATCACAGCAGATATTTCATATTGCATGTGTTTAAGATTTATTCAGTGCTGAGAACTGAAATATTTATTGTGACTTTGCTTACAAGATTCTAAAAACCGGCAAAGACGTGTTACATAATCTATAATTGGTCCATTGTAATTACCAGCCATGCAAACAGTATGTCCACACACAGCACACGCAGTGATTCTTTGTGCACACAATCTCAAACACACCATTCATATTTACTAATTAAAACACTTGTTAATTGCTCAAGATTTCCATACAAAGTAACAACCTATTAAAGTTGTTCAATCATATTTTAGAAGTTTTTTAAATATGACACACTTGTGTGATAAAAATAATCTCATCAATTCGTTGGAAAACTGACAACTATCTACTTGCATTGACAAGTAAATTAAACGTATACTGATGCGTGAGAAAACATTAAACAGAAACAGGTGTTAGCACAAACCAAGTCGACAAATGTGTCTAGGTATTGCAATGGTGTCTCTAATATCTAGTATGCTCACATGTCAGTCCTATTGAATGTCTTTCTCTGCCTAAGTAAGTCTTTCTATACAGGGCAATGCCAACTACACTGGAAGTGTCTTTGATTCAATCAAACAACAATCAAATAAAGGAACTGTGCATGCCACTCTGGGCCAGACTGATAAGGTTTTACAATGTGCAGTGCTCTGCCTTGCCTTTGTGCTAGGGATGACTAACACAACAATGTATGAGTCGGACTTATGTAACTGAATATTTTATAGCTTCAGTGATCAGTTGCTGGCCATGTTTACAAACTACGTATGCTGACAACGTATACCAACTGTGTATACCATCCACGTAATCTGGTCACATACCGAGTATGACATTGCATATTGCGCATCGTGGGGGTCAAATTCCAATTAAAATTAACGAGAGATTTAACACGCTCCCGATGGCAAGTGGAAGCCATCACCTTATAACACTTTCAAAGTTTCATCAGTTATAGGTTGACCACTAAGTTACCTTTGGAAAGAGCTAATTCAGATATGATTCCTGGCAGAGAAATGTCTATGTATTTAGGGCTAATCTTTTCCACAGCAATGTAAAAGCCATAACACCACTGACTGCCACACCCAAAATGTTGATATCCTCTGACAAACAACAAACATACTAACAATGGCACCCATGGAAAATAATCAATGACTAGTGTTACAACCATTTATGCAACTTATTACTGTATCTATTTCAAACAACAAATGACAGTTGCAAATGAAAAACTGTTCACTTTACAAAACCGTTCTTCCAATAACAGTTATTTATTCTCCTGAATTTCACAGTAATGTCAATATATTTATGTAAATGTATCTAATTAATTCATCTATAAGGGCAATTTAGTACGTATCGGTAGAGGTATGATTCATTATATGTAAACCATGCCTGAATACACAAGTTGAGTTGAATATCAATTTCAACTGAAATGTAATTGATGGTATCCGGACAAAAAGTGACACTTGAACCGAAACGTTACTTCCAGATACTTATGGACAGCTTCAAAGAAGAGATGACATAATCCAGCGATTTGACGGAATAGTAAAATCATCTCTAACGAAGCGGCAACCACACTTGGTTTTTCTCTTAATTTCCGTCGGCCAATCAATATCTGCTCGCTCCACTTACTTAGTATTTTCGTCGGCGTTGACTCCTCTGTGGATGACTTCTCCAAGGCGTTGTCGTGAGATCGTTTCCGTGATGACAAGAGCAGACTTATACGATCCGCTGATGTCATCGGCTTCATGGAATTATGTAATGATGGCAGAGATGACGATGATGAAGAATGAGATGACAATGATGGCCCCGGCAACGGTGACGATGGATGCTGACCTAGACGGAAAAACAAATGTATTAATTTATATGTCTGAGTTGTACGTTGTGTGAGAAGGTTATATAAGCAATTATGTGTGTAGTTTTATTCTTATTTCCACTTGATTTAGTTTCTTCCAAGTTCTGGATGATACCAGGTATGACTGAATCCCAAAAATGTAAGTCCCAGTGAATTAATGAATCCCAAAAATGCCACCAGGATTAGTTAATTATCGTCTGATTTTAATAATAATAATATTTAATTGATTAAAATAACATTCATTATTTTATATTATAGCAGCAGATCTAATCTTGTTTGTGACACTTTACAACACATTTATAAAACATGGTCTAGAATTTCTAAATAAACAAATAAATATAATAAAAAGCTAATACTGATAATTATTATTACTAAAACAGGCGATATCATAAAATAATCAATCTATAATTAAAGGTATAATTACTTAAATAAACATTATATTAATAGTCCAAATAAGATTTTAAATATTACTATACTGTTTGATATTACTGTTATCGTGTTCACACGGCACCATTCAAAAACCAAAGGAAATAAGGAACTTCTATATTATAAAACAGTTCGTTCTCTGTTTGTATGAGCACCCACATCTCTGTCAGTTTTGCATGTATCGGGCTGACATTTTGCATGTGATCTACTCGGCCCATTGAGATGGTTCGTAGATTTAGACATTTTAACACAGACATCAGACACAAACGTCACCGATACACGCACACTGACACCACACCACACCACATATTTTGGTTGAACAAAGTGTTGTTTATTCCTAACAAAGCATGTAGGCAGAACAGATTATAATGACAATGTTTGTGTTGGAAGTATGAAGTTACCTTTCCGAATTCTTGATGTCTCTTACAGAGCTTTCGGTGTCCTCACGACGCCCTCGTTAGCGTTGGACTGCTAACTCTCGGTCGTCATGTGACTTCGTTGGTGGTCGTCACATGACAGCAGTTCTAAAAAGATCACGGGAAGGTTGTACCCGGTGTCTCTGTTGATGGCTGGTTGCCTCTCTCTGATCTATATTGCTTCACTGATTTTCCTTCGCCAGAAGTTGTTTTCTCTGGCGAGCATTGTTGCATCTTTGACTGTAATGATGTAGCCCTCATTCACTCTGTGTTCGCCTACTGCTCCCAGAGCTCTGCTGGTTTCACCTATGTAAGTCTGCTGACAGTCCGGACGTACTATTTCATATATCTATCTACCTATCTACACCTTCCCGCGCTTTTTCTTGGAAATGCTATCATGTGACAACCAAAAAACGAAGTCACATGACAACCGAGAGTCCAACGTTGATGAGGGTGTCGCGAGGACACTGAAAGCTCCGTAAGAGACATCAAGGATTCGGAAAGGTAACTTCATACTTCCAATTATGAACATAACTGAATCCAGTAACAACATACATGCTAAATGTTTGGGCGGGTTACAAAACAGCAGTATCAATGGCTGTGCACCATATCCGATATATATGGAACACTCAATTCACTAAGGTGGAAAATTACGTAAGTTTGTTTTAAGGGACCAAGCAGAAACATTAAGTCTTAGGGGGCCTCTCAGACTGTTCATGTTAAATTTAAGAACGACATACAAACAGCAAACATTTATAAGACAACCTATATATTTTAGACAACAAATGGTAAATGTCCAAATTATAGGGGAGCACCAGGGGGGTGGACTCATCGAACATATCAACCTACTAATCTAGGTCACTAGTCCAAATAAAGCGGTGCTTGAGAACCGGCTAATAACTGTGTTTTCACAGTGCGGCCAATTTGTTGACCCAAATAAAGTCTTTGTGTGGGTTCATATGGCCGGCTGTTAAGTCTTCCAATGAAACGTTATGTCAGCGAATAACTATTTCTACATGTTAATACTCATGACAAAAACGAGTCAGTTAATTATGTGTCCGCTCTTAATAATACTGGGAAATTAGGAGGAAGTAGAAAAAACTGGGGAGAAATAAGCCAAAAGATAGAGAAGCCTCAGGAATGAGAACATGTGGGACAAAAGGGTGTAGGAGAGAATAAGAGTGAGCCATTTATAACATATCAAATATGTTAAATAGATGTATTTTTATGTATATGTTACATTTTATTGACGTTGGTATTTTAAGTAAACATAACTTTTATTCCCAATACACAATGAAAAAGAACGAACTGTGGAATAAAATGTCAGGAAATAGACTGATCGAGAGTGAACAAAAAAGAACAAGACTAAAGAAAGGAACACTGTGAGGTACACAAAATTAGAGCTGTTGCTAGACAACCCCCGATTCATTTGAACGTGGGATGATTTCTCTGGTACCTACTTGTTCGGTTGTCACTGCTTCCCGTTCTTGGGTACAAAAACCCGTTGTTTCCCTGAATGAGGTCCTGGAACCAGGAGGACGGTTTACCTTGTGGGTTCTGGTATCCAGGGATGAGTATCTTCTCTAGTACCTGACAGCACACGAACACAACGTCAAACTTCCTATAAACATCCACATTCCACATCATAGAAGGAAGCAAAAATAGAATAAAAAATTAATAAACTTTTTTAGAAAAATAAAAAATCTATCTTGAGAGTTTTCATTTGCGTAGTTTTTTTGTTTTGGAGTACAATAACGACTGTGTAATCGGGGACATAAAAACAATTATATTCTCAGCTGTCTAAAAACATACAATTGGTACCACCAAATATTTTTTGTGTCCAAAAACAGACTTTATAATGTATGTATTTGGAGAGCTAAAAACAATACATGTCAAAAACACACAGTACAATAAAAACTAAATCTCTGTGGATTTTTAAAACATATGGTGTCAGAAAATAGGTCGTTACGGTAACTACAAACACAGTTTGTGTCATCCAAGACAGAAACAGGAAAGTATGTTTCAAGATGGCTGCAAAACCGAAAAATACAACGCCAGCATCAGCATGCACAAACTGGTCGATCTGACGTAAATTTGAATAATTCTGAATGCAACTGAACACGTGTTGGCATAGATGACCGATAGATATGGCACATGACAAAATACAAAATGTGGCAATTTGTTTGGTGTCTAGTTGCTCATTTTATTCAAATTATAGATGTAGTATACAACGACATCTAGTGTATTTTAATGAACAGTCTTTAAGTACAATGTAAATTTGTATCGAAAACATCAAAGGAACAATAAACCACTTTCATTTCACGAATATATCTTGCCTTCTGTAATACGTTTGTCCAAGGATGCCTTGCAATAAGACATGTTCGCCCTCTGGTGGTTAAAAACATGCTATTTCAGGTACCATTTATTTAACTTTATCAGCATGTCGACTGTGGTGAAAAGTAATAAACATAAACATGCAATAGAATATCCTTAAATAAATCCAATAAAATATTAAATAACATAGTGAATTTCAAGGAAACAGTAATACCAGATGACTAGGAAAAATCCACTTTAGCCAAAATTAACTGGTGAGAAGGGTGAATGTGGGTACATAAATAAATCAATATCAGTCATCTATGGGCAGAGGAATCAATAAAGATGACATGTCCTTTACATGCATTTGTCATAGCAATAGTTAATGGAACCATCTGACAACTTTTTGTTCCTAAAACCAGGCTAAACATTGACAAGCTTGCTTTCCCTGAGGCTGCATCCAAACTCTGGAATCACTAATACAATATCATATTAAATAACAACCACCTATAATAAAAATAACTGAAGACTCATTTGTTTGAAATGAATTCACATCCTACATTTTCAGCAAGTTAAAATGGAAAAGTTACGCTAAACATACAAAATGCATTACAAAATCGGAAATGTTATTCACAGTAGTCGTTCTTGTCTGGTCTAACACTCGAGGTTTATGTAACTATGTATATTATATAAACGTTTTTATCGAAAGCAATCATTAAATTGTGTTGAACTGGGAAAACTGCACAAACAACTGCCTTGACAATATCTGCCAACTGGACACAAAAGTTGAATTAATTACTTTCAAGAGATCAAACAACCCATTGTGCTCAATAAATACAATTAAGCCATTAAATATATTATTTCTAATACATATGTCACAACTGCCTATAAAAAAATGTACTTGCTACTAAAGTGATCAGTTCCTACCAAGTATGGTAGAAGGTAGACCCAAATATTTAATACATTCAACCACACCCTATTTGCATGCAACCTATTTAATCTCTACGATCCTATTCAGTTAACTGTTAGTTTGAAAACTTGACATTTAGACATGCGGTATTGCATTTTGCATATCCATACAAATACTACACAGTGGGCAAATATTTCTGTCATCCCAAAGCAGCTGATTCAACTGCTCACATGACCTGACATTACCTAACGACCTGACCCAGTGACCTAGTTACAATCAGACCTATCCAGACAGGTCAGCTGTAGCCTTTTTTACCTCTGCAACATCACTTCTTTTCTTCTGTGTGCCATGTCTGTCACAGGCGTTGGCGATCATGGCCCTCCATACCGCACGGTCGTGTGTAGTTTGTAGCAGTTCTGTTGTGCTCCTTCCACACCATCTTTGAGAGACTATCTATTATTTTTATTCTCTGGCATCCTCTGGATCTTTTTCCTTCTATCTTTCCTGTTGTTACTATTTGTTCTAACTGTTTCTTTCTCATGACATGGCCTATAAATCGTGATTGTTGTGTTCTAACTTTGTTGATGATCTTTCTTTTTGATTTGGCTGTCCTAAGGATGACTTCATTGCTTTGCTTTGCCGTCCATGGCACTCGCAGCATTCTTCTTAAGAACCACATTTCAGTGGCTTCTATGGTTTTTGGTGAACTTTTGGTTATTGTCCAGGATTTACATCCTTATTGCAGTATGGGCTCTATGTAGCATTGCAGTATACCTTTTCTCACTTCAAGTGATATATTTTTGTTTGTTAAAATGTTTTTCATGTTGTGAAAAGCTGCTTTGGCCTGTGCAATTCTATCTCATCGTTGCATTGACCATCGGATGTTATTAGTGATCCCAGATAGTTAAACGTTCGGATTTGCTTCAAGACAGTGCCATATGCTAGTATGTTGTACGTTGGAGTGTAATTTTTGTTGGAGATGACCATGGTTCCTGTTTTCTTTTTGTTCAGAGACAGACCTTTTTTCTCACTTTCCCTTATTACTGTATCTAGCATCTGTTGTAGATCTATTTCGTTCTCAGCAATCAGTACCATGTCATCTGCTTATCGTAAATGATTCATGTTGTATCCCCCTACTTCAATACCTGGCATATCGTCTAATGTACGTAAGGTGATCTCGCTGTATAAGTCTTCTTGGGTGTTGTTGGAACCAGGTGTTTCCTACAATCATGTCATGAGATTTTGCCCACTCTATTAATTATCTCCTCTCTCATTTCTGCTCCCCAGGCCATATGGTCCAACTATGTCTTTGCATCTTTCCCCACCAACTTTAGCATTAAAGTCTCCCATAACTATTACAATCTCCTGTGATTTGCAATACGATTTTGCCCATTCAAGATCATTATAAAATGTCTCGTGCTCTTCATCAGATTTGTCTGCGGTTGGTGCATACGCTTGTATCATGTTAATGTTAAATGGTTTGCCACTGATTTCACCAAGAGGATGTGATCCGATATGGTCCAGTATCCTAGTAAGCATTTTGCTCTTTCTTCATCCAACAGAATTCCAACTCCTCTTTCATGTTTATCGCCTCCTGAGTAAATGACTGTGTAATTATCTGATGTCATCAATCCTGCCCCTGTCCATCTAACTTCACACATTCCCATTATATTTATCCTCGGTCTTGTCGCTTTTTGTTTGATGTTATCTAGTTTTCCTTTCTGATATAGAGTTCTTACGTTCCATGTAGCAATATTCAAATCTTTCTGTTGCACACAGTAGCTGGGTGATGATCTGGTGTCACCTGTCGCACATGAGTATCCCTATTGAGCTAGGTGTCATAACTGTCAGAACAACCGTTCACGCTGTTAACGTTATTTTCTGTGGTTTTGTGGGTCATGATTGTCTTGGGAAAGATACAGCAGTGGTTTCCCATTGCCTTCTGCCGGTTTTTGATTTGGTTTACTCCAAAGAACAGTAGCTCATACTGAGCTGTGCTCGCCGCCGTTGTCCATACACTGGATCTTCCGCCGCCGGAACTGAGTGGACATGCTGTCCATCACATCCTCTGCTTTGCACTTACATAAGCGTATTTGACCGAGCCACAAATCAATATATTGGCTGGCTGATTCTCGCAACCACACAGTAGGCAAAGCAGTAGGCAAAGCAGGTCATTTGGCGTTTACAGATAAGATAAGATAACTGATTTTATTGATCAGCTCAGACATGCAACCTGCCCCAGGACAAGGCCTATGTTCACGTTATATAAATGTGTAATTACATACACCAAAACATAATTGTTTCAATAGAAAGCAATTTCCTGTAGCATTTGCCTAATGCAATGCTCAGCACACTGTTGTGAATACACTCCTCTAACACGTTTTATTATAAATTTTAATCCCACAATTGTACACAAGTTTTTTAACGAGACAATCCGGGCAGAAAATATAATTTTATTTCAATACAACGTAAAAATTTTGACTGCTTACTGCTTTGGTATACAGAAAGGTGTCTAATGAAAAACTATTCCGATATTGTCTGGGATTAATACTTACATGTTGCAATATAATCACTCACACAAAACAGTGGCTCAATAACAGTGATTAAACTAGTAATTTGTCAACAACTACTTATTGTCTGGGAAAAGGGAAATGTTAGTTTGAAGAAACACCGCACAGAGCATTAATAACTTGAATGATATATTTATTAAAAATAGCATCATGATTACAGAAATTATTATGATGTTATACAAAAGCATCAATAATGATTTCATTCTGTAATTTTAACAGGCAGAGGCTGTATTTATCATCGTAACTAATTCTGGTTTTGTAATTCGGCTGCAAAAATAACTAATTCCTTTCAGGCAACTATGCAACATTACAACTGCATCAATTACGATTAATTCAGTGTTTTTCATATATCATAAACGTTACCCTGAAAAACTATCTCACAACTTCAAACTTTAAATAAAAATGGAACTGAATACTACTGAATAAACATTTTGAATAAACAGTTGGTCCTCCGTGCCACATCTGCAAATGGGATGGTGTAATTTGATATTCTTATAAGTGTAAATGTAATTGAAATGTAACTGATTTGATTGTGTGTAATTAGATGCAGCCCGGCTAGTCAGTTGTCACCAATGGCAGTGTGCAATTTGGCATGAGGGTTTAAACAGATATTTTTGGTGAAGTAACACACTCACCTTCTTAAGGGCTGTCTGGGCTGCTGTGATGGACGCGTCCAGCGTAAGGCACTCTAGGTACGCAATCATCGCATCCTTGTTTCGCTGCAGGGCCGACAGTGCTGCCCCCTTGCGGTAGTACCCCTAAACCCAAAACGGCTCATTAAGCACAAATTTTGCATTTCAACAAATGCATTTAATCTGTTTAAAAGTTGGTCTTGATCAGTCAAAGTGCATCAGTAGTTGCTATGTAGGAGACATTTAGGAATGCGAATTTTGTTTGAACTATGGGACAAGACATTGGTTATGATAGGGAGGTAGAGTTGGAGGAAGTAATGTAATTTGAAGGAGAGAAAGGAAATACGGTGACTATGGTATGCAGATGCCTGCCTACATGTGCCGATATTCTGAAAAAACAAGTACTTCCTTGTAGTGACGAAACGACTTAGATTACCGGTAGTGGCGCAGATAAGAGTAACTAAAGCAGGTCAGGCGGAAATGAAGAAAAAAAAACAGGAAAATAAAATCTGGTTCAGCTATAGCCCTAAAAATACCAGAGTAATGAACAATAAATATTACAGGGTGAATGTAAGGTGTAAATGCCCTGTCACCAGCATGGGTTGTCACAAAATTAATCAATCTGACATTTTATGCCCTGAGTGTATTCAGAACTTTCAGTTTGGAAAGTGCACACACCTTTGGCCAATAAGGCTTCAGACTGATGACGGTTTCAGCATCCTGTAGCGCCTCCTGGTGTCTGCCGAGCACAAGGTATGCGAAGGACCGATTGCTAAACAATAAGTGGTCGGTGTCGACTGAAAACAAATGCATGATAATAATAATTATAATAAACATTTTTTATTCACGATAACCTTATAAAATATACATGTTATCTTTCTAACGGTTGTGAGTTTAAAACATAGTTGTACAGGAAAAAATGTACAAAACCGCAAATAACTGCATTAAAGATTGTATTGCATAAAGCAAAAAAATATATTTAAAAAGTATTGAATAGATGATGGTAACTGTTCGACTGCGACAATCAACACTACTTAGATAACAATGAGCTGGAACAATCATGACTACATCAAGATTTGATGTGACAATCGCAACTTGACATCCAATCTAATAGACTATGCAGGTGACTTCAGTGATTATGCAATCGTGTTAGAAGTGAGGTTCTCCATTCCATTAGTAAATACAATTTGGTGGATACTATACCTTCAACTAATTTATCTTAAATTGAATAAATAACATAATTTAAAAATTAAGAACAGACAGCTTTGGTTTAATAACATTTACCAGTAACATTCTACTTCTAAAGTTTTACCATAATTTGTAAAGTTTGTGAAAAGCGTCTAGAGATGAAAGCACTGATACCTTATACAAATATACAGTGACCAAGCAATCAAAGGTTAATTCGGGCTAACCAGTGATGTAATAAACTGACCTACAAAGTAATTTATGTTGCCTAGCTACTGCAGCTTGGACAAGAGGATGACAGGGTAAACAAACATGTGAAAGGTTTCACCCTGGACTCCTCTACCCACACATTAACCCTCTTCTTAGATGGGCAATCAAAGTCAGAGGTAAATTATAGGCACTAGCCCATTATTCAAGAGAGTACCTTCAACATATGCATTTATACTGGTAATTCTGGTAATCACTAACATACACCTACAGTTATGGTGCTTGCAAAACAACCGCAATAGCCGACAAACAAAATAACTGTTGGGTTTCTCTTCTGCGATGGATTCGGTAGTTCTGCGTTCAGTCCACGAAACTCGTAATATCTTTCTATAACACTTGTTTTCAAATAAACCATTATTATTATTATTAATGCATTTATACATTTAATAATGTTCTTATTAAGACTCCAGGTTTCGCATCCATATGTAGCCGTTGGAAATATGCAGACTCGGATAATTCATAGTTTCATATCTTTATTCGTTGCTTTCCACAGCTTCTTCATCTCCGTCAACTTTTTACTCGCCATTGCCAACCTCCGCTTGATCTCTTTCGTCCCATCTCCCAAATAACTACAAACCCCAAATTATACAGTGTTTCCCCTGGTAAATGACGAGCGAGACGGGCCGCATTTTTATGCCACCTCGCCGTTTTTCTATGCCACCTTGCCCAAAATATGCCAAAATTGCCGCCTTGTAGCTATTTTGTAAGGCCATTTTTTGTTTTGTTTTTTTCACAATATATTCAGTGTCGGCAAGTGGCATAAAATTACACCACAAAGTTACTTGGCAACATCGTTAACGTTGCTCAGAGTCGGTTAGGATTCACCTCTTAGAATTAACTCCACTGAACAACGTGAACGACATCACTTGTCAGTTGTCGAATCAATGGTGACACCTTCTGGAGTTTCGACATACTAGAAATCTAGACATTCATGTAACATGGCGCCCAAACGGTAACTGCGTTTGGGAGACATGTGGAACTCGGAGAAAAAAAACAAAGAAAACGGTAGCTGAACTAAGATGTCTTTTGCGCTTAATTTTACTATTACAGTATCCGCCCACAATAAATCAGAATGCTGGTGTAGCTGATGTTAAATTTCTGGTTTATGACGGTTATGGGAGTAAAAACCGTGCAGGCTAATGACACTGCGTGACTAGTCGACACTTGTGTCAAATCCGGCCCCTTTTGAAGCCCAAATAAAAAATGTGCATCCTATTCATTAGTCGGCACTTGTATCGAATCCGGACCATGTTAAAGCCGAAATAGCGACCCGGTTTGCGCTAGTAATCAAAAGAACTCAAGGTGGGTCTGTATTCGACACACGTGCCCACAAGTCTATTCAACTAATGTTGTATACCGTTTTTAGCAAAATAAGGAATGTGATGAGTAAGATATCTTTGTGCTAAATATACAATACGTATTCCGACAAAGTTGTACAAACATTTGTGGGAAAGTTGATTTGAGTAAAGTACTTACAAATATAAACCACTGAAGTTTTTATTATATTATATCTCGCTAAAGACCCCTATTGCCCAAAACCGTATATACTAAGATTATTATTGCACAGAATGATGATACCCCGGTCACTGACTCTGTCAGCGTGGTAACAAGGCCTAGGGTTAGGGCAAGAAAAACATCACCACAACCAAGTACCAGTGGTCAAGTGGAAACCACACCTCAACACGTTGAAACAATCATGATTACTGACTTTTATCAATCATGACTACTACATTTACCAGTAATGTAAACATGTTTACATGCTATCTTGTGTGTTTTATATCTTCCTTCTATATTCAAGAGTAAATGTTAAAACATACCTCAGAGTGCACCATTTTTACTCTAGTTTAAAAAATCTCCCGGCAGCATGCCCCCCGAACCCGCCTAGCAACGCTTTGCGCCACCGTGCTTGCGTAGCCCACCCCTACCACCTCGCCCATAATTCTACCCAGGGGAAAAACTGGCATACGTTTCTACATTTTTGTATTTAAATTAAAAGTACACATCAGCCTCACTAACCAATGATTATATTGTTATTACAGACCATTAGCTAACACAATTAAGTGCCGCGACCATATGCCAAATTCAGAACACAACCTCAAATTTGAAGTTAACCGTAGATCTCGCGTCGACGTCTAATAAAACACCATTAGCTAAGCGCGCAGTGAGCGGTTTTACGATCGGCTCCACCAGGTAACTGTTTTCTCATATGTAGTGATTTTCTGTGTGTTGCTAACAATAAAATGCATGTACGGAATATATAGATATATATATATATATAGATATATATAAATGGGTTAACGGAACAATTTAATCTTTATCACAATCGATAACTCAGGACGCAAGAACGGCAAACGCGAACCCCAGTGCAATCATTCCAGCTCGTACGATTAGGCTACGCAAACACAAAATTGTGTTTTGAGTCCTGGTGTGTAATAACATAGCCTAATCATGATGTTAGCTTGGGCATGGTGGGTGTATGTGACGAAACGTTACATGGGATCATAGACTAACGCAGAGACCCATGTCACCCTGTCATTTGGAGCAGGTAAGAATTTGGACTTAAGGCAAGGCAGGGTCATTCAAAGGCTGCCAGCACAGTAGGACTCCCTTAGCTGACAGCAGAAAGGGTTGTCAATAAATAAGACTGGATTAATTAAGCCTCTCTAAGGAAATTAAAAGTTGATTTTTAACGTTGGACATGTATGTGGTAGTGGTTTAACTTTAAGGGGATAGTTGAGTAGTGGAGATATTAGGAGAGATAGCCATTGGCTAGTTTGAAATAACCAGTAGTCAGAGACAGATAGATATAGGAGTTGTCACACAGAGACAGAGAGAGTGTGCCGGCACACACAGAGTACAGGGTGTGCAACTGGGGGTTTCCCTTCAGCTTGGGTTGAGATGTGAGGCTGAGCTGCCATGGTGTCGTAAGTTGGGCTGGACTGGCATAGGTCAGGGTAGAGAGTGTACTGGATTAATAAAGAGTAAGATTACAATGTGTTGTGTGTTAGTTAGTCAGGTGTGAGTAATTCTTTACAGTCGGTTCCCCCACTGTTGTAGCATGTGAGAGAACCCATATGACAGTGTCAGAGCAATTGAACAAGATCCCTATCTCAACTTGTAAAGCTAGATAGTGCGTGAAAAAAGCAGTTGCTTATCGAGTTGTAAATTGTTTTACACAAACACCCACTGGCCACACTGCTCTAAGTATGTATTACACAAACCCATCAACTATGTAATGACCCGAACTAGCCCTTTATATACTGCGGGCTGTGTGACAGGCGCCGCACACAAGAATTGTGTCAACCCGTCATTTGGACAAGTAAAATTTCTGGGCACATGATGCAAGTCGCTGTCATGACGGGCACAAATATTATCCTATTATTAGTCCCTGCATGGGATGGGAGGGGTGTCGGGGTAATTGTTATGGTACCATTTGTAAAATGGTTATAAATGTTGTTTGTTTTTTAATTAAATATGAACGGCGGGAACACATTGCAAAAAAACCGCCACAGCTGACACCGATTGACAGATAGCTGGTCAGCACACTTTGCTCAATAAAAATTTTTTCAGTCAGAGTTTTTTTCAATCAACTGTCTGCATCTAGTCCAGTTGGCAACATAAATAGGCCATAAATCTACATGTTATAGAAACTGCCAAATTCAATGTTTAGGTTTCTGTTTAAAGATATTTATTTTCGCAGTTGCACAAAAACGTGATATGCCAACATTGCAACATGGCCAAAGTAGACATAATGCAACCAACGACTCAAGTACGTTTACAAAATACATAAGTTTAGGTTAATAGACATAGTAGGGCCATATAACTATCTGTGTGGGCTTAGCAAACATTAGATAGACATGTGTTACAATTATGGTGTATAGGTGTGCCTAGCCATGCATAAGCCTATGCTAAGCTAAGCATGTGGAGTCCAATAAACAAATGTGTATTGCATTGTTATTGCGCCTCACTGCGTCCGCTGCAGATAAAAACAAGCAAGTCGTAGGTCTTTTTAAAATTTGTCAAACATGCATACAAGTAATTTATAACTTTCTTTAAAAGCATGTGTTCCTAAAAGGTGTAGCTATTACTCTGTATAGTAACATTTCAATTACCATAACTATTTACATACAAAATAAGTCGGTGTTTGTACTTACACGAAATATTCATGTTTGGCGTTCATACGCGAAAACTGCAGATCCGGCGTAAACCTCTGATTGGATCGCAAAAGCTGTGACGTAGAACTCAATTAACTTTGCGGTTCACCGTTGGCATATGTTTTTGGCGTCAGGTTTGTGCTTACTGGGCCAGCTGTTTGTTGTCTAATAACTCCCATCAGATCTGTGTTCAGACATGGTTAGCTTTGTACTGCATTGATATTTTGCTTGCTAAAAATTCTCTTCATTCAGCAAACATTGCTCATGTCAATGTTTCAAACTACAGATATATATATATGTATTAGAATTAAGCAAATTTGTTAGAACACCCCAAGTTTACAGCCTTACCTATCCCCCATTTCACACTTTTGAGCATGGACAATTTGTTGTGTCATTGTGACAATGTGACTATCGTAACTACCCGGGTGCCATCACGTAACTGTCTCATATGTCAAATGCCAGCTCTGGTGCCTTTATGAGCATGACACAGCACCTAACATAGGTCTTCATTACATGGTGCGTGCATTACGAAACGTACACTGTTTTGTTCTAAAATCGGAAGGAAATGTAGGAATCCATAAGAAAAAATACAGGAATGTTTTAGCAAAATAACCCGGCAGGCAATAGCAAACATTGTTGCATGCATTATTTCAGGCTATACCATATACCAACTCGAGTTAACACAAATTAGGAACGGCTGACTTTAAACATGTCAAAAAATTTCCAATTTGGTTATGCTATTGTATGGCTCGACACCATACCATTGATAATGACATCCTCATCTATGGACAAGAGATTTCTAGGTAAACCAAAAATTAGTTTGTAGTGATGAACCAGAGGAATCTTTTTTTTTAAATTAGTAAAGTATTGTAATGGCAATTAAATTACAAGAAATTTAGAAAATTTGTAAATTTTACGCTATCTTGGTGGCGTTATATCTAATGTGTTTTGAAAAGGTGCATTACTTTTACTCCCCCACCTAGTGCCGTTTGCAGTAACATTGCACTGATAAAATACCTCCTAGTACCATATATATCCCATGTCAGCACTATGCAATATCAAGTGTGTTTATCATAATTAATTACACATAAGCGCCTTCATACACAGTCACAGGCGCAGTCGAGCATTGAACAAGCCGCCTATCTCAAGTCGTAAAGCTAGATAGTACGTAAAAAAGGCAGCTGCTTATCGAGTTTGTAAATTTTTTTACACAAACACCCACTAGCCACACTGCTCTAGGCATATATATATTGCACACACCCTGTTTACTCCCTTGTTTTGTAACAACTTTCTAATTCCGTAATTATAGTTAGTTTTACACCCCATTTGGTGTTCATACTTTAAAACATTCTGATCTGAATTTTTGTGGCAGAAATATCACAGGGCATAGTTTTTTGTAGTATCTTTGGTGCATTTCACGTGTAAACCAGTATAATCAAAAGAAATGTACAATCAATGTGGCACTCTGTCTACCATTAACTTCTAATGCTGTGTGCCTGAAACATCAGAAGGCCATTCATTGACATTCAATAGCAAAAACACACTTGCAAACTTTCAGTGTTACTCTCTCCACAGTAACAATATCTCGGTAAATATAAGCAAGCAAGGGGCCCTCTAAAGAGAGTATAATAGTTAGAAACGGTCATCACAACTTAACAGAGTGGTAATGTATATTATAAGATATATGGTCATTGACATTTTGGTGTCAACGACAACCAGGAAATGCTATTTCAATTAAACTTTTTATAAAATCTATGACACTACCAGGCTGGAATACAGTGATCAAAAGAGTGCGGGAAAAGGTATTATAGTTACATTACGTTAATACTGTTCATGTTATACTTAAATATGAGATTGAGTGGCATTTTATCCATGGATGACTCAAAATTAAATTATGCGCATAGTACACATTTCAAATGTTTAAAAAACTTAACTCTGGTGTGTTGGCGTCAGTTTTATTATTTAATATTTAAAGTTTTAATGTTGTTATATTGAAACAGTTTAAATAGGTAAATCACTCGTTTCAAATTAAAAATGACCATAGAACAGCCAAAAATTACAGACTAATCCATCATTAGAAGTGCTCACCCCTTCATCACCCTGTGGCGGGAGATGGGGCATTGAAACTAGACAGTGATAAGAAACAAAGATGCTCAGACGGCATGCCAATCCTATTGGTACAAACCCATTCAAGCCAGTGTTTAACTTTACGAGGGGATTTCTTGTACATCAGTTGGGTTTTTCCTTGTACTGAAATATACATGCGCGTGTGACACTAAGACTGTAGCTAGTGCGGTCAGGTCGACATTAGCCCGTCAGGTAGACACTAGTACAAGCTCCGAGGTCATCTCGCCCCAGGCAAGGCACACCACCCAAGCAGCAGACGTCTGTCTACCTGCCGATATTTTAACCCTAAGGGCAACACCATTTAACCTTTACATCTTGTGCTTTGCCTGTGCAGCCCCAATGTGCTGTCTCCACCCCTGGTCTAGTCATAGTTAAAGCCTTGGGTTAATTCTAAACAGCCATCTAATAAGTCTAATATAAAATACCATAAAACACTATATTTTTAAATGTCATAATTAAACTATACTACTTTTGAGATATTAATTTACCATTATCAGATGAACACTCTCTTAAATTATTAATACTTTGCCATGATGGATCTTGTAATGATTTATGGTATAACAACAGCTGATCTTCTGTAATCTAAATTATGTTATGTGCCTATAATCTATAGCTATAGATGTGCCAATGTCTTTTCACTTGATATTTTGTGCATAACAGGACAGTATTTATGTGCTTTAGCTTTCTGTAGCAAACCACTGGCGGTCGATTAGTGAAGTTAGCAATGAGTTCTATTTAAGAGTTGTTGTCACGGCAACGCTAGTGCAATGAACGTCGCTGCTGTTTATGTAACGTAAAAAGTGTCAGAACAGTTTCATATATCTAGCAAATTTATTTTCCACAACCTTGCAAATGTTTCCTGTTTTACACCACTGGGACACTATCTACCAACATATTTTCAAAACGCACATTTTTATTTTTTATATTAATTACAAAAGAAGCAGTCATGACTTCTAAGATTGTTTGATTAATATTGTAGTAGTTGTTTCAGATTCTAGCAGGAACATTTAAAATAAAATATGCATATTCCCTAATGCAAGATCCTGGGGCACTTCACAATTATTGCACTTGCAAAATCATGTCAAGTGTGTTCTGTCTCAAACTTGCCTCACGTTCTATCTACTAGAACTAACCGTGTAGTTTCAAACGACCGAATAATTTGTATTCATACTCATACCAAAGGGGATTTGAGAGTCCTCAGAGCAGCAGACCTGCTTATAATTCATTGTGTTATATTATTTATCACAGTCGTTGAGACAATCTGACTTTTTGTAATTTAACAAGATATTTATTTTCCAAAGACTGTGGAACTTATGAAAAGCAAATGACTCATATTCCAATATTACATAGCAGCCATAGAGAAAGATGCCATGAAACAGACACTAATAAGTGAAGATAATACAGAAATTAGTAATCAACACAATCCTACAAGTCGTTATCACAAAAGCTATTCTTACATAACGGCTACACCAATCGCATAATTTTGCTATTTCCCATTTTCAGCCTACTAAGGGTTGGCTCAGTGCCAGGTATATCAGTGTGTCATTCCTGATATGCTAAAGCTACACAATTATAAACATTATGAAAATGACAAATCTGAAGGAAAAAAAACTGAAATTTCAACTAGTCATTTTAAAATGGCAACACCCAGTAAGCAGTGCAAATGGTAACAATTCTGAAAACAAATTTACTGTTTAATGCCAAATGATTGCTGTAAATATGAAAACTGTAAAGTAACAATTGTGCATGTCTGAACATGTTAATAATCGGCTTGTTCGCTTGTCATGGTTGGCATATTGATTTAACACAGTTCATATCAGATAATAAACCATAACTTATTAAAATATAACACCTTTTTGTGCCAATAAGTTCCTGAACCTTTTGACCCGTTATGAACCAATTTATGCAATGTGTACCGTTGGGGCAATCTATTTACACAGATAGTATTAGTTTCTGGTTACTAGGGTAATGCTAGATAGCATAATAAGTATCTATTTACATTACGCTGGGGATTAGTCAGTCTAAGGTATCAAACCAAGTACTGAACAAACAGTAAACAAAGCCAGGGAGCTAGTCCTACTTATTACAGTGTTTGTGTTAGGATTTAAAAAAACCGGGGTCCCATGGGCCTGAAAAAACGGGGTCCCAAAACAAAAATAAGGTCGAATGATGTGGACTATTAAATGGACTAAATTAATGTATGGCCTCAATCCCCTTTTGGCTTCTTAATCGCTGGTGATGTCATGATGTCAAAAACGCTGACTGAACGTCAAGCTAAAGTCATTCTACCTAGTGTCTGAATTAGCTGTTAGGCAGTACTGACGCGATTTATGGGAACTATTATTCAGTGTTCCATTTTTTACAATTTGGTCGCTAGGTGGCGGCACCATTTAGTTTTGAAACCAAAGTGCGCTTGTCGACACACAATTTGGATATCTGTCGTATTTCTTTGTAAGCGATCTGTCTAACGTGGGACTAGAAATAACTTTTAAGACCCATAGAATTGCGTCGAAGAGACGCAGTGAAATGTGAAAAACCACGTCCGTGGCATGCAGTGAAACTTGAAACACTGCACCCCACTTCGAAAAACCGCATAATATCACCAAAAAACGGTGTCAGCGCGAACACTGTTATTAAATATTAAAAGTAGTCATTATAGCAAAGAAAGCATTTTAACAACAAGTACATCACTGTCAAAAGTGGAATCATGGCTGACATGTATTGATTATGTCAAATCAATATCAGGTTATTCAATGTCAACTGCTCCTATGAGTCATCATATATAATATTATATGAAATGTACAATGTTATGAAAATATATTCACGATTGTTTTATCAAAACAATACTTTTTCATTAGATCAGCCCTGTAACTTGCTAAAGTGTGAATGATAAGCCCACAGGCCCTACAGCTACACAGACTAGTCACTTATCCAATGTACTTTCCGATTTTTAACAGATCTGATAAAAAATACATTAATAGCCCAATGATTTCACACAAAAAATACATAGTGCAAAAGTAACAGCGAGAAATCATGTCGTAACAGGCACACTGAACGCCCAGCAATGTCAGCAAAATAGCCAGGCCCAGTCCTGAGTAAGCAACTGCATGAAAGCTCACTGATTGGAAATAGACAGAGGTGGGGGGTACACAAGTTTCTCCCTAGGGCTACCAGCTGATATTAATTTCACTATGCCGTAGGTGTCGGGCCAAAATTCAACAGAATCTAAAAAAACAGAATTACCACAAGAGTTTCCGTTACTGCACACTGGAAGTGATTCCTTATGCCCAGCAGAAAGAAATGTTAGTTACATAAGAATGTAACTAACATTTCTTTCTGCTGGGCGATTTCAAAGGTTATAAATGTGTTTTACTGATGACAATCCAAAGTGCATGCTGAGTGGTACAGTACCGTTAAATATATACAAATGTTTTATAAAGCAACTTTTTATACATTTAATTGCCTTTGAATGAATATAATTTTACTTCATAAGGAAATGGTAAACTTACTCAGATTCAATGGTTCCTGTGTTTATGAATATACACATGTGTATATATTTAATAATCGATAACTATTTAATTTCTTATGGTGTTTTAATATAAGACTGATGGGACTTTGAATTATGCAGTTGTACAGATAAAAACATTTTTAAGAGGTTTTTTTAAGAGTTCCATACATTTAACATGTGGGAGGGCAGAAACACTAACAAATGTATAAATCTTGAGTGCTCAAGTTAATTTATTGGTAAAACTTAATTTATCTTAGGTCTGTATGGCTACAGGTATTTTGACATGTTTACCCACATACCGATATAAAACAAAATGTTTTACGGTGACAAAATACATTTTTGTAGAATTTTACTTATATCACAAACATGCAAGGTATATTGATAAACCATCTAGTATCTATGAAATGTTCAGTGAAATCATATCTTTCAGTGTCTTTCACTAGAATTCCAAGGATGTTATCGGAACATTATCATCTTAAAGGTTAGTTGTCTGTTCTGTTGTAAACCCAAAATCAGCCAGGGTGGTAATTAATAAAACATCATTATAAGACAGTTTGCAAAATTGGTTGTCTTGAGTTGTATGTGGGCAAATCACGATCATGCCGAATTAATTTTATTGTAGTAACTCTAACCAATGTCAATTATTATGCTGAATTAACTTTACTGTAGTAACTCTAAACATTGTCAATTATCATGCTGAATTAACTTTATTGTAGTAACTCTAACCAGTGTCAATTATTTCGCCAAATTTAATCTGAATGTTTTTGTCTATTTCTTATGGGCTACAAATTCTAATTGTGAACAATATTTTGCACTTATTGTTAAATGCAATCTGGTGGGCACTAAACCAAGAACATACTTATTCTAGTTTTAAGAACATTAGAATTAATTACTATAAAAAACAAGGAACAGACTTCTCATTAATGTCAATAAATTTCACACAGTAAGCCATGTTCAGTTTCCAAAGACCGATGATAAAACAGGTGTTTCTCCTTGAATATAGAAAGTCGTCAGAAATATTCATAACATCATCTTCTAATGATTTCACACTGATGTGAATGTGCATAAAAAAGGCTTTTGTCACATTTTAGTCTTTTATGACCAACGTTACTAGATGTCTGACAGGGTAACCATCTGACACGCATCAGACCATCTTCCCCAGTTAACATATGTTTCACTAATTTTGCAATTGGTTGAATCATTATCATCACACTTGCATGTTTGGCAGTAGGTACCCTTTTCCGGCCCAATCATCAGAATAAAATGTCTTCAGGAATAGATGATCAAATTGCGAATATTTATATTGATAATACCCACCAGATATCACCTACGGTGCAATTAGATAGGTCTACTTAAAGTAAACCCTGGATTTTTTATTTGAATGTACTGGATGAAGTACTAAATATAAATTGCCATTTTACCTACGTACCTTTTAAGTAGTATGTTTATTATATATGGGTTAAAAATATGTCATTACTCATTAATAATGAGATAAGATTACATAAATCCACAGGTTGGACAATATCGTTAACAAATAAATACAAAAGTTTGAACAGGTCTCTAAATGGATTAAAGTTACTAATAGTCACAGTTGTATTCTTGCATTTAGTTATTTTATTATAAATTTGGGGAACCATTTTATGTGTATAATTGAAATGTAAAATAACTGCATCTAAAAAAGGCTCATTGTCTGTGCATTGCTGATTTGCAGCAAACTTAAAATGTAAACGTCATAGCTGCGATCCAAAATATTGACTATCAAAATGTTAAGTTCATTATTTTTAAGAAAATGTTTCATTTTGTTATAGACTAGTATGGTCTATAATGTTTAAGTTATAGTGGGTTAGTTAGTACTGACTAAAAAGATAATTTTAATTATTTATAATAGCAACGTCAAAGCAGGTCGACAAATAATTAAGGTTCTAAACCATCATTTTCAATTAAAACTTAAGACAAGTCACTAATGTTAATGTCTACTAAAATTATATAAACAAACTGGCCATCTCAAAAAAGCCATCTTGCGAGCGTAATGATGATCTTCGCGGTTCACGCACCACGCCCAGGCGATAACAGAGGTTATTGCTAATGTTTACAAATCGCGCCGCCATGTATACATGATTTAACCCTCTCCACTCACCAACTTACCTTCTTCTATAGCCTTGGAATATATCCTAGCTGCGGTATCGAATTTCTTTTGGCTAAATGAGAGGTTCCCTTGATGTTTTAATTTCACTGCTTTCGCCTCTCTTGGGAACCATTTTTCTATAGTTTTCAGCAGCAAAATATTCGTTTTCAACGTCGATATGCTTTCACTTTTCATATCGAACACGGACCCACAACGTACACACTTGCCAGGGTCTTTTTCTAGACAAGTCCGACAAAACGTGTGTCCGCAAGGTATCGTAAGAGGCTCGTTGCAAAGCGAGTCACACATCTTGCAGGTGAAACAACAATCCTCAACAGACGCAGTATCGCTCCGACGCCGAAAACTGCTCCGCGGGTTGACAGCGCCGAAACAATCGACGAGATTTTTTACTAGAATACCCAGGATATCCGATGATGCTTTTCCTGCAGCGTGTACGTCTGCTGTCGCTTTCTCGAACGCCGAGTAGAGTCGGAAGATTCGGTCGACTTGGGCGGTAGACGGTAACTGGTTACCAGCGAGAAATCCGAGTTCGAGGCTGTCAGCGTTTGGCGATCTCGACATGACAAAAACCAACGGCAACGTTCCAGCTCCCAGACCGCCCGGCCCCCAGTTCAACCATCGTAAGTCGACGCGGGCTGGCTAGGGATAGCGAGATGGGCTGTTCACCCACGACACTCCACCGCCAGTTCATTCAAGGTAAATGCCGTACCAACACAGTTCTGACCTTGTCACTGCCGCTTACGCGCAGCCAGCTGGGAATTCCGCCCCGCACGTGTTTTATAACGCGCCACGTGACGTCGTCTTGACCTCGTCAGTTGACTGGCGGAGCGCGCTCGCAGACCCAAAGCACGTTTCGCGCGTCGCTCGCTCGCTCGCTCGTCGAACTCATGAATAAATGATTTATGTAGTAAGTTCGCATTCATCGCGGTTCTCACGGGCTCACGTGTGCCTCCGATCGACTGACCTAAGAGCGTACCTTGATATTTATGTACGGCTCGGCGTCCACGTTTCAGGCGCGGGAAAATTGATCGCGCCGCGGTCTGCGGTTAATTTAGGCCAGTTAAGTAAAATATTGCCGACATAAGATTAAAGTCAGTAAGATAGTGGAAGG
The DNA here is from genome assembly GCA_020002185.1 of Paraescarpia echinospica. Lineage (NCBI taxonomy): Eukaryota > Metazoa > Annelida > Polychaeta > Sabellida > Siboglinidae > Paraescarpia > Paraescarpia echinospica. Next base: position 7,282,132 of record CM034543.1, read on the forward strand.
GTGCTGTGACATAGGCCGTATGTTTTATATATAATTTAGGTAAAATAGCCTGACCTCAGAAACGGTAGGGTCAAAGGCTAGGAGCCTAGCTTAATTAGTGGATCATTAGTTTCCCATCCTGAAACAAAGAGTTACACCGACTTGAATGTGTTACCGCTATTATTATAGTCAGATAAATGCTATAACATAATAGGTTCGATGTTCAAATAAATGTAAAAACATCTGGATATATAGGGGAAGGCGGGGATCTATGAACCACTTTCCGCACTTTCAGTGATAGACTAAATAACTTAACATTAAAATTACACTCGTAAATAATAACGTTACTACGGTTGAAATATGTCAATTTAAATACCTATTTTGTTATCTGTGGTGTAATTCTTTATTTGAATGTATATTTTGGAATCACAATTTTCTAATTGAAGTAGATAATAGGCCTATATGCATAGACTTGAAAACGGCGTCCATATTAAACTGCTAAAGCTAAATCACAGTAATTCAATCAAACATGTAAGTACGGCCTAATCACAGGATAACACAATGACCTTTGAAGATTGCGGCACTTATTTGCATGTCAAGTGTTATTTAACATAAATATTATATGTATTACACCTTCGTTAACTTGAACTTTGATTACTAGGCATAGCTAGACCTATCTTGGCGTAATTGCTAATCAAAGTCGTGCTATGCACAATTTGGCCGAGGGAGAGATACCTGACCATATGCGAAATATGACACTACAGGCACACATTGAAGCGGAACGCTGCGTATTGAGGGCCTAGATCTCGAACTATGTGTGAAGGACCGTGTGTGGCCTAAACGTTGGACGTGCGTGCGTGGGTATGTGTGTAATTTATATAATACATACATCTATAGAACCGATACAACTTTATATGTGCGTCCGCGTGTGTATATGTTACGGTTAATTGGTTTTAATAATTATATATTCTGTTGTATTAATATACTAGAAATAAGTGCCATTACCTTTAATTATTTAACGAGTAACTATTCCTGGTGAAACAGGCCTGCACCGGGGAGCTGGGGAGACCGGGGATGGTTGTCACACCTTTTTGTTGTTTTTTCTTATTTTATTTGTAATAACAATTCCCTAACTTATGTTGTTGCTACGAATAACGTTTTTTATCTATAGTGTATCTGTCGGTCTTTCTCGACATGGCAATCTCTTCAAACACAGCTAAATACTACTCGGTTTTATATCATAAATAGTAGCATCTCAAAATACTTACGACACGATAATGCGTCGCCAACATTCGGTCGCAAAACTAAAAATTACAAATGATGGCCATGTCTTCTAAATGGTTGCTGTAACCGTCCGGTATACCCTCCCCTTCTAGGGAAAACAAAACTAACTTCTATAGCGCCTAAATCCCCAGGAATCTGAGCCCAGAAGCGCAACATACAAGACTCATTGGGCAGAATCGTTAACGTGTACAAGCATGAGTCGTCATTAGAGCAAGGGACCGCCGAAGGTTAGGATGGGAATGCAATTTCAAATAAATAAGTCTTCGGTTTTTTACGAAAGGTAACTATAGCCAGGAAGTTGATTCCAGATTAGAGGAAAGGGGCGAGGTAACCTCGGCGGAGATGCACTTACAATACTGCAAATTTGATATAATATATACGAGTGTATATGTTCCTTCGCGTCCTTTGACCTTCTTGCTTCTGATCTACCAATTGGCGATGTATTCCAGAAAATACAACGATATTTATTTTGGGTTTGTTAACTTACGTCTTTGATACGTTTTTCCAGAGGATCTTTCTATACACCCAGCTGTCAAGAAGGATTAATAAATAAAAACACGGGCCTAATATATGATAACTGCTGCGCTTGGTTTGTTCTCCATTACCAAAGGGTGGCTGTAAATTAGTTGTTATTAATTATACTGTAGTGTAACGTGCATAACTTTTATATTTATTTATAGAACGACCAGCAATTGTTGTGTGTGTAGAAACGTAAATTGTTGTTGAACTTCGCAGAATCCCACATGATGCCAGCGATGCTAACAGGTATAACACTAATCGCACAAAACGTGTGTGTAGTTCTATGTGGGTAGGTTCATTGTTTCCTTTCCTAATGGTTTGCAACTCTGGCACCAAACTTTCGGGGGTTCATCTTTCTATGACCTCTCGGAAAGGTTTTAGGATTCGCACCAGATGGAATGCAAGTCGATTGTTCATAGCGTTAGGCATATTTTCTGCCGTAAGTCAGATACGGTTGACGTAACATGCGATAACGCGAAAAAAACTTTTCAGGTTTACGTCACATAAAAACGCCAATACGAACATTTCGGAAAACCGTCTTCTGCATTTGTTTGCATGCACTGTCAGGTAGGTGGTCATTTTGCTAGTATTATAAATTGAAGCTAATTGTGACAAAGTGGACTTTGAATCAAGACATCAAATGAACAGGCCACTATAAAACTCTTATTGATTAATATTATAAATCTATATTTAGCAACCACTCTACGCTTGTCGACTCGGTGGAGAAGACGGCATACCTATGCGCGTACCTTGCTCTAGTCCCTGGACCACCGGTCAAAGTGCAACAGCCAGTGTTTCGTAACAAATCATCACGAATATTCGTTCTTTTTGGCCATATTTCGGCCAAGGACTCAGACGGGGAGCTAGTGGGCCAACATAAAACGACATTTGACAGCAAGGTTTTAATGTGAAAACATATGGCCGAATTGCACGTGGTCGCAGCCGCAACAGCAATACCAAAGGTGCCGAAATCGAACGGAAGGAAACATGGAATTAACTGGTATATGAAAGTAGTGCAGACTGGTGAGGTTATCATCTCAGTATCCCAAGTGAAATCGTTATGGTTGGTTCAGTATTCTTAAAGGAAATAAAAATAAGGCATTAGCTAAAATCCTTTTTCCATGTGTACACAAAGTTTAACATTGTATGTAACATTTGACAACATTAAACAAATACAGAAAAATACATTTGTAGCATGAATTCGATTTTAAGCTCAACTGTGAAGCGATTCCCGCGGAAAATGAAATTTTAATGACCTAGGCGATCACGTGGTATCGTGACGTCACTTATGACACACACTCGCATCAGGCCGACCCTTTCCATGCATTCAGAGCATGTTTACAAGGATAGCTTTTGGGTCGAAACGAGCGTCAGAACGAGTTATTGTGCAATATTCCGACGTAATACAAACACTAGTCATCATAGAGGAACAAACGTTTATCTTACGGTACCACATGAATCGAATTTTATTAAAAACAACGAATGCGAATGGGCCTACAAGTCGACTAGGTTTCGCCGAGCTTGGGCTCGTTTTCAGAATAATTATATCGAATGCAACCAACGGGAGATAATCTACACCAATAAACATACATAGCAAACATATATTGTATCCAGCTACATAAAGTAACGTGTATAATCTCATAATAGCACTAGAATATCGATATATGAAGAAGTTGTACAATTTATCATAACAACTTAAATCAGTCAGACAGTTTCCGTTGGTCCTGCTACCTCAGTGGATAGGTGCGTTGGTTACTTGTCGTTTATTTTACAATCGGGCGACGCCGGTTCAATCCTGACAGCATGCAAACTATTGATTTTCTTTACACTTTTTTTGTTTATGTTTTCACGAAGTAATATAAACAAAATTATTTTATACTATAATGCACTGTTTGTAAATATTTTTGTAGTAATTATTTATTCGCCACAAAAATGAAAATATGGTCATTATATATAACGATGTTTCTAAATTGTATTTATTCAGACATATCTCAATCTGTTTTCACATATATAATTACAATATATTACCGTACAATATATTTACAATTAATAAATTATATACCCATTACATTGTATTTGTTTGGATAAATAAAATTTAGAAACATCGTTATATAATGACCATATTTTCATTTTTGTGGCGAATAAATAGTTACTATAAAAATTATTTACAAACACTGCATTATAGTATAAAATAATTTTGTTTATATTACTTCGTGAAAACATAAACAAAAAAGTGTATAGAAAATCACAGGTTTGCATGCTGTCAGGATTGAACCGGCGTCGCCCGATTGTAAAACAAACAAGTAACCAACGCGCCTACCCACTGAGCTAGCGGGACCAACGGAAACTGTCTGACTGTTATGATAAATTGTACAACTCCGTCATATATCGATATTCTAGTGATATTATGAGATTATACACGTTACTTTATGTAGCTGGATACAATATATGTTTGCTATGTATGTTTATTGGTGTAGATTATCTCCCGTTCGTTGCATTCGATATAATTATTCTGAAAACGAGCCCAAGCTCGGCGAAACCTAGTCGACTTGTAGGCCCATTCGCATTCGTTGTTTTGAATAAAATTCGATTCATGTGGAACCGTAAGATAACTGCTTGTTCCTCTATGGTGACTAGTGTTTGTATTACGTCGTAATATTGCACAATAATTCATTCTGACGCTCGTTTCGACCCAAAAGCTATACTTGTAAACATGCTCTGAATGCATGGAAAGGGTCGGCCTGGTGCGAGTTTGAGTCATAAGTGACGTCACATCTCGGCATCCCGAAAAGCGCGCCAAAAATATGCATATTCGAAAATGTCCGGATGCACACCATAAAATGTGGAATTTCTAATTCATTGAATTTTTTTTTTTTGGCTTGGTGGACGTGGAAATAGATAGCAGGATGTAATATAACATGAATTCGAGCAATATATGTTTCTATTCCCTTTTTTAAGCTATACCCCACCTGGACAAGGTTGGCTGGCTGTTCCACTCCCCGGAACCAGCCAGGGCGGTAATTATTAACATGCAGTTTGCTGAATTGGTTGTTTTGAATGCTGCTGTGTTGAACGTGGTGGAATAGCAAGTCGTTGAACATCAACGGGTATAGCAGTTAACTCAGCCCGACTCGGCCGTATAACCAATAAAGCTTGTTTTGAAATGGGATGTTTGTTTACCATTTGAACATGCTCCGGGGTCGTACCTTCCAAATTACTAACGTTAACATTACGTGCTTATTAAACACAATTTAGCGGGCAATATACCTTAGTACATAGTTAGTATAATCTTAAAGAACATTACATTAAGGATCAAACATGCCGTCGCCTAACGGGATGTCTTGGTAGATGACAGTCGTGGTAGTAATTAATATTTAACATATGTTAGAAAACACGCAGCGTCGTTATATAAACACAATTACGCGCTCGCAGATACTCGTTGTTAGTTCAATGTGACGAAGGTCGGAGAAAACGTGAAGTTCGGGACATGGTAGACGATTAGGCAATGCAGTGCCTTGTGAATATAGTAAATGAAAGCTCTTATATAGCGCAATATCCAGCTTTACTCCCTCGTAGTTTGTTCAGTCGTACCCCATATCGACTTCTCTGGTCGGAAGCATTCAGCCACGCTGTAATTAATGCACGAAGACTGTTCGTACACAAATACCCACCATTGTTTTTAGCCAGGTACTCAATGTAGAGTGAACGAACTTGTCCAAAGTTCGACAGGACAGCATAGGATTCGAACCCGGGTTCTCTCGATTTGAGAGTGGGTTGCTCTAGCCACTGCGCTCCACATCATTGAGCTGTGTGTTGCAGTTGAGGGCGCTAATCCTGATTAATCCATAAGTGTAAATGTATGAAGTAATTTAAGTTTATAAGAATAGTTATAACATGTAGATCTACCATACTAAAATTGTATAAAAAAAAACTGCATTTAGTACATGTATGTAAAGGGTTTCTTGAACTTGAAAGGAGGGGAGATATCCACGATGGCACTCCTCGGGTAAGATACCCTAGGCGTAGGTGTCGGAACCGACTGAATACCCCCAATAGTTTAGGTGGGTGCTGGAGACACGATTATCCCCTACTATTTAGAGCAACGTGGAGATGCAAATGAAGGTTCTGTGAGAACCTCAAGGTGGGGTATTTTGGTGGGCCTGGGAGGGGCGCAATTTGAGGTTTATTGAGAACCTCAAGGTGGGGATTTATGGCGAGCCTCATGCGGAAGGTGCAACTGGAAGTTGTTGGCGAGCCTCAGCCCCCGCCCTCACCACGTTCCGACGTCAGTGCTGGGGCATCTTCCCCGACGGGAGTTACCGGGGCGAGGGGGGCTACAACCACAACGATCCTGTCTTCTGCACCGACCTAAACCTGTGAAGACACACGGGCGACATGTAGGGCCTATGCGATGCCATCTATGTTTGTATAATTAATCGGATCCAGCCGGCATCCAGGACTTTCGTACGTAATCAAAAATATGGCGAACCTACGTGTGAGAACTGTCTATGATGCCCCTCGTGCGCTCTCGTGAAGGGCATACGCAAATGTAGGCAGAATTAATGCATCCATTTTTTCAATACCTTTGCACAGATACACAATATATAAACAAGTTATTGTAGCGTGTGTATGTGTGTGTGCGCGCGCGCGTCCGTGTTTGTTCGTGCGTGCGTGTGGGGGTGGGTGGGTAGATGCACGCGCGTGTGTGCGTGCGCGCGCCCGTGCGTGTGGGGTGGTTGGGTGGATACGTGCGTGCGTGTTTATACAGTATACATCATGTGACTATCTATTATGTATGCGTCTCCAATGAAAATGCTATGTTAAAAGTATGTTGAAACGTGACTAGGCGGCACGTGTGGCGGTTTATGGGCTGGGCGAAGTGCACGAGTCGACCTTTGACGTAAACGATGGCTTGTTGAAGGCCGCCCGCGCTCCGTGAAGTCGACATCGACGGAACAGACTATGCACAGGCTGCATATATAGGTACACACCGACGATCTAGGCACTTGTTCCCACGTACTTGCGACAGCTACATGACTGAAACCACGTCATAACGGCTATAGCGTCTTGCTTACATCAGTGACCGACATTGCATAGTAGACATCGTTTGTATGCTTAGAAAAAAATGACGATTTCGTGGAATGTGTTTTTCATGATCTCGCCGGGTGACTATGGATTCTGAATGGTCCTCTTTCTTTGAAGATAAATGGCTTTAGCGCTACATAATAGTTTATATGCCCTACTGATCATACTCTATTGTATTATAAAACATAAATTATAATCTGTGTGGCATTTACATTAATGATTAAATAGTTTAATTAATAATCAATATAATGTCTGCTTTAATGAGCTGCAATATAAACTAACGCTGGTATTACTGTCCAAAAGCCTTATCCTATAATTTCCGTTACTCCGCCAACCATCAAGATCGATTAGAGGGTGGCGCAGATCGCAAATATGATATAAAATTATAGTGTAACAAAAGGCAACTTGTTGGTGTTATGCACCTAAAAGAGTTAATACAAACTGATCATTTACATGTACAATCAACATTTTCACTTCGGTAGTTTATATTCAGAATGTGGTCTCAAATTGGAAGATCCCAATAAAATGTCCGATATCCCGGACATCTTGTTCATGATGCGGAGGCTTGACCAATAAGCGCCGAACTGTGCACGAACAAGTATTAACAAATTATAGTACAGTGCAAGATACGGATGTAATTTTGTTACAAATTACAACGACAATGCACATTTGACGATCATTTACGTCGTAAATTACTAGGTCTGCTGTATCGGCAAAGTATATATTTAAACATAGTACAACATACGTATAATAAAACAACGTACATAATTGATAGTTGCATAATCATCTGAGAAAATATTATTACAAATACTAACAAACTGTGGGCTGAAATATATTAAAAAACACTTCATTGGGGTTTGTTGTCGTCAAACTTAAATGTGTTTCCATATTCTATGGGAATGCAATTATCATTATGACATACACTTGGTGACCCAATTTGAATACATCCGTCGCGAAGTCTGATATGAGTGTTAGATAGTTATTAAAATTCAAACTGCATTGATTACTATTTGTTTTATATTGTATTGTGCAGAAACTTAGCTGCGTTTACACGGCGCGATGTTGGCGTCATTTTAACGCAGCTTGACAATCGTGTCACTTGGATGGCGTATGTCTACGTACAATCACGTCATCTTAGCAACGCATCGATTCTTCTGTAGGATCACACGCAGAACTCTAGAAAAATGTTCGAGCCATTCATCGGCCAGCTCAAGTTCCATAAATTGTGTTGTCCTGTCTAAATGACGGCGGATAGTGGTAGGCCTACACTTATTGTACCTGTCTCGTCACATATTGTTTGTGGGAACCTTGGCTGTCCCACTATTTATTTAGGAAATGTGTAGGGAACGGTGGGGTAAGACGGTCAAGTGTCGACGACGGCTACCCCCTGTATCGTCAAGTCGGTAACAACTTGTCGAAATCGTTCCACACTGCTACTGCATAGAGCCTAGCAACCTGCTTACAAACTTATTGTGTTAACGAAGTGTCAATGAAACGTCTAAAGGAACAGTCATTGTCCCAAATAAGTCTACAGGGACGGATTCAGAGAGGATAGTCTAGAGTGGTACAAAAACCTCCACTGGCGGCCGAACCAAATGGTGTACACACTTTTTCGCTACCGCGCTGGCGGGAAAGGGGGGTGGGTGCTGTAGACATTTTGCCGTCGCTGCGCGGCCGTATCTTCAGCTTCTCCGCGCAGTCCCGACCATCGGAAAACGGACGGAGGGGGACGGGGGTTCTGTTGATAAACGTTCGCCGCCGCGTCGGCATACCTTCAGCTTATTGTTATCTGAACATTTCCAAAGGGTCTAGGGGGTACATAGAGTGGGCCCATTATAAAAGGTCTGCGGGCGCGCCAAATTCTAGGGAGGCACGTGCCCCCAGGCCCCCCTTGTCTACCTATTTTAAAACGAACAACAATGTCATGCTTTTCGCCGCAAGCGATGTGTGCACATATATGGATTAAACTTAAAATTACACGCACGCACTCACAACGCACACACGTGCACGCCCCCACACACAAAATGCATGCACGCACGCACGAACAGATCCATACATGCATGAACACATGCACGCACGCGCGCACGCACGCACGAGCACATGCATGTACACACGCACGAATACACACACATACACACACGAGGGACTATGCCAGCGGTTCTTAACAAATATGGGTCGCCAAGTCATTTTGAGTGGGTCGCCAAGAATCTGCAGTGGATTTGAAATGTCGTATTATGTGATATCACACGACATTTCAAATTCAGGCGACATTTTGGGCAGTCTTGCATGCATCTGGCAAGGTAGATTGTTTAATGACGCCGAAAATTCGCCATACGCTCACTGGGTGAAAATAAATGTAAATAACGATACTTTTTACTTCGTTAGTTTCGTTTACTTCGCGAAATATTTTCGTTACAATATTTCCGTGTCTAGTCGCCAGGGGGATCCCATCGTCGATTCACCAACCAGGTCGCAATCGTATTTGCATGCAAACATCGCTTTGGGATAGCGCGTCAACGCTGACCTCTATAAATAAGAGATCACCGAGCGGGAAGTCGTTTGGAATGATTTGTTTGGATGGATGTTACTATTTATATATTTATGTTACGAAAATATTGCGTCTTAGTGCAATTTTAAGGTCCAAAGAGCGACCCGGTTACATCAACATACGATGCTAAATCGCTCACTGCGGTAATTAATGCACGGCCGCCAGCGGCGCAGACTGGCGCAAACCGGGTCGCTCTCTTGGCCTCAAAAGTTCGCTAAGACGCAATAGTTTCGTAACACAAATATGCCTGGGATGATGTTGAATGGTGGATCTTACGCACTAAGCTTTCAAATTTAGGCAAAAGTATAGTTCTATCGACGAAATTGAGGTGGGCCCGGATACCAAACAATTGCCCATGTTCGTAACTATACTGTACATGTAGGCCCTACATTGCTATTATCTGTATTATACTGCCTGTTACTGGGCATGACGACTATGGTCCCCTTATTAGCCCTTATTATAAACAAGATTCCTATTATAACTTCCTACCACTTGTTTATTTTATGCTATGCAACCAAATTGTTGAACAAATTGGTTTTAGTGAAATACTTGCAATTTTCGTAAGAGTAAACATGTGGCGACTAAACACTGCTATCGACGACTACCGTCCGGCGGTTATTATCCAGTGAAAGAGACGCTGTTATTGCAAGTGTTGGTTGGATGGCACGATATTCTCGTAAGGTCATACCACGTCATACATGTACTTAGTGGCAAAATCTCGCGAGATCCAGGGGATGATAGTCGTAGATGAACAATAGTCGGCCACTATAATTATATAACTTCCTGTTGCAGAGACTGTTATTGGGTTAAGGTTCGTGTAGAGTAAAGTAGTTATTTTAGTCTCGCATTTTGTGTGCCTGCTGTAATGGTGAAATTAAAATGTTGAATTGTACTTTTACTACTACTCAAGTACTTTTGAAAGTTACTTTTACTTTTTACTCAAGTAGTGGTTTTTTTCAATGTACTTTTAGTTTCATTTAAGTAGTTTTGAGGTGAGTTACACTCAAGTACAAAATAGACGTAGTTCAGTCAACACTGAATATCCTTGAGATATTGTCGACATCGTACGATCTTCCCGACTACGTCCGTCATCTTTGTTTTCGGTTTGCAAGGTGTAACCCCTTTCAACGTCGATAAACTCAAGAACACCGCTGATTTGGCTTCTAGTTCAGCAAGCGAGTTTAATTTATATTGTAAATTATCATTTATTTATGCATGCCTATGTAGTTAAGTGTTTGAAGGCATGGGTCGCCAAGTATGTCCCGCGAACAACTTTTGGGTCGCAGCCCAAAAAGGTTAAGAACCGCTGTTCTGTATGTGAGTAAATTTACGAGCACCTAATCATTAGCACGACATAGCAACCTGTGGCAATGACCATCAAAATAATATAGTTTATTTTATACTAAATTAAATATAATATCTTCATAATATACCCTCGTAACTATCACCAGACAACAAATATAATTCAATAATTGTTTATAATAAAGGTGAGTAGCGACTCGAACTGATTTGACCCAGGGTTTACATAACGCGACCGAATTCGAATTACACGATCACGCTCGACCTCAGAACGTAAAGAAAACAGCCGTAAATCTACCGGTCGAAGGTTAACGTCGTTCTGAGGTGAGCTCGACCGCCGCTTCAGGGACGGAGTCACAATCTAAATGCGGATCGGCAGAAGAGGCAGCCCACACACACACACGCACTCACGCACGCGCACATATATGTAAATATATATAATTGCAATACTGTAGTACAGTTATCGCAACAATACTGTCGTAAACATACATGAAACCCGAACATATAGCGTATTTTAGAATGGGTGGATGTTAAAAGCGCCAAAAGCCTTGCTGGGTAGCCGATTTTGGCTAGTTTCCGATACATTGTCCGATTTGAAAAACATACCGATCGAGTGTTTCAGGTGCAGTGTCGTGTCTACTGTTAACACTGTGTTTATTATACTGACGAAGACACAAAACTACGCAAGGTAAAATGCAATAATCCTACTTAACGTACTACGTTTTCTGCATTGTAACATTTTATGTAATTATAAATGTAACCCGGGTAATTACCTATTGATAAACATTTAACATGGAATAAACATATTAATTTAATAAGTTCTAAAATACCTAGAGCAATTTTTGCAATTGATAGAATGAAATATGTTCTGCCACATTATGCTTTAAAAACCCTCGGTGCACAAGTATGGGGACATGGAAATACTGTAAGGAAGTTAGAAATTTGACAAAAACGCACTATACGAATAATTAATAAAAACATTACAGAAGTCACACCGATCCTATTTTTAAATGTGCAAATATACTTAAATTTGCTGATATATACGGGTTGCACGTCTTACTGTTTATGTATGACTATCACCACAATACACTGCCTAAATCCTTTAAATATTATATACCAAAACAGAACTTATCCACTAACATCAGACTTACCAGACAATATAGCCTCTTACATACTGAGAAACCCAGAACACATTTTCATCTAGGTTACCTAAACATAATTTCATTAAAAATATGGAAGGGTCTTGATTATAAGATACAAAACATTAAATCTAGACCAGAATTCAAAGTTATATTATGCAAACAATATTTAGACAACTATCTTAACTATGTACATTGCCTAAATCCCAGACGTGTGAGGTGCAGTTAGAGTTAGAGATGTTTTATATCTACGTTGGATTCGGACAAATATCATACAATTATTTTCCTTTAATATGTGTTTTATTATTATTCATTCTAGCATACTCCCAGTCCGGTGTTACACTGTCATCGTTATAATATACTTATCGTACACGTGTATACATGTGTGTCGTAGTTTACAGTTATGCGTGTGGGGTCACAGGAAAACGGCATCAACATCCTAAGTGACCCTATGCAACACATTACCTTTATTTAACGATTGTTTTGTGTATACGTTTATTGTTGTTGTTGCAAAATAAGATTTGATTACATAGATTAACAGAACTTCGTAGATATTTCTAAGTTTGAATTTAAGATATTTGGTACATGTAGGCCCACTGTTAGAATCTCAGACAACATAGGCCTATATATGATGCATGCACTGTCGTGTCTGTTCCTGCAACACGGTGCATGCACTGCCGTATCTGTTCGTGTCGTGTATTTTGTGCAGCATGGTGCATGCACTATTGTGTGTTATCGTTCAACATGTTACATGCACTACCGTATGTATGTGTGTGCCCCGTAGTACATGCACTATCGTGTCTATTCATGCACCATGGTGCATGCACTGTCGTGTCTATTCGTGCACCATGGTGCATGCACTGTCGTGTCTATTCGTGCACCATGGTGCATGCACTGTCGTGTCTATTCGTGCACCATGGTACATGCACTGTCGTGTCTATTCGTGCATCATGGTGCATGCACTGTCGCCAATGACATTTCTTCTCGCTCACCATGTTCTCGGCGCACGTCACCGGCAGTCTTACGGCGGCCTTCATGGGACTGGCGAGGCTCGAGACGGCGCCACAACACCCGGCCATTGGGAGGAGGAAGACGTAGAAGAACGAGCACACGGAGGCGGTCGGCCCCGCGATGAAGACGAGCAGGAGAAACCACAGAACTCTGTTGATCATGCCGCCCATCACTTCCGATCTGGGCTGGATCACACAATGTGTTAAAGACTTGTGAAATTAACCTTCTTATTCACAATCTCAACTAAAACTGCAATATGTTTAAAATTGTTTGATTGTCGCGTAGCGAACAAACAGCCGCGGATATATTGCATTCGCGATGTTCAAACGGCAGTAGCTCAAAAAAGTAAGAACATTCCTCTGTAAACCCAGGGACAGATTTGTAGGTAAGATTAATATTTCTACGATGATATCAAAACGTGTTACATTCCGCGATTGCAATTTCTGAAGCAACAAACCGCACAGCCGCGCACCATGTTAAATGCCTACGCGCGCTCAGCGGCATCTCCAACCACACTGCGTCGTATGCAGATATACCTGTATACCAGAAAAAGTATTTTTTATTAGATTTATTTATGGATGTTTCTATGTGTTAGATTCTACAATTTTTTATGTTTTAGAAAACAAATCGACTATGATTAAAATATATGCGCGCAATGCTGATGTTCTGCGTCTTTAAGACTTGTTTAATGTGTGCGAAATCTCGCTCATCTATGTTACAGTAACGGCTCCGTCTAAAAAGCAAACTGTACTCACAAAAGTTGCTATCGGATATTTTTGTAGACCCGTACAGCATCCCCACGCGCCAGGGGTCGCTGCTGCTGATTATGTCAATGCCAGCTAGCTGAACGCTTTGCGAAACTCTGAATTTAAGCTCAGCCTATGAAATCGCTCACTGGATCAGTGGATCTCGGCAGGTCAGGTGGTCATAATAAAACTAATTTCAACCAGCCGTGGCTCGTGTTGCCTGCAATGTTTAGGAAGTAGAAGAAAATTATTATTCGAATACATAATACCGCTCAGCTGCTCGTGCTAATGGGCGAACCGGTCATTATATACATGTACTGGGATTCCCAGAAGTCGTTTATCTGTCTTCAAATTGGGGCGAATATTAATGTCGTGCTGTTCTCACGGGTGATGCAGTCGCGACTAGTGAAGTCAATTACTAGTTTGACTCAGCTAACATCCGCACTTCGCGTAGGGGATTAGCCAGGGCTAGTTTTGCATGGCAAACAACCCTGGCTTGCGAGGATAGCGTACAGTGTTGATGCAGAATCAGACACGTCCACTGAGACACAATCAAAAGCAGCAATTCGCAATCTGCAAAACAAAAATACCATCATGAAATACGGACATCATCAGACTTCATCCAATCGTCTTGCTGTCTTTTTAGTTTGGGTTTGGCCAATCGTGGCTGATATTATATATAATGTTCAGTAAAAATACGTAATTGGATTAGTAGAAAACGCACTACCGCTGGCTCGTGAGGGTGATATCGGACTGGTAATTATAACGATATCCTGGAATTTTCCTTTGATATGGGCAGTGGCGCGGGAACGAAATTCATTTTGGGGGCTACCGGAGCTGCGCCCCTCCGCCCCCACCTTTCCCGCGCCTATGGATATGGGGCGCGGACGTTTGCGTGGTTCCTACGGCGACAACTGCGACCGGCGAAGACAGCAACTGGGACGAAGTACAGCTGATTCACGGAACTACATTGCGTAAGATAACTGCCAGGGTTAACTTCCACCCCTGGCTAGCGAGGATGCTATGAGATGATCTTCACCACGGCTCGTTGGACACTACGTTTTCCTTTTTGTTGTAGGCCTCTACGTAGATCGATAGTTCAATAAACACCTGTCCAGGATTCGGAATCTCCACTGAGCCTTCTTTACGACATTCAAAGAATGGAGTAACCTACACGTGCGATGGGCGATCCCTAACCCAGAAAAGGGGTTTGTTTTTACATAGAATAAAGGTACGATTCCATATGTAACGACACGCATGGGGAATACCTATGTAGTGATGTCACTTCTGGGAATTTCATATCCGATTCCCGCGCGGATATACGATTCCATTCGCTACAGGGAGCGATTCGATTTCCGCATCCGCATGAAAAAACGCATCCGCAACGTAGCCGCCGAAACCGAGGGGACTGGAGGGGCTAAAACCCCAATATTTTGGTGGAGGTTGGATATAAGATTACCCCCCCCCAATATTTAGGGAAAGCAGGCTTAATTGTTGGTGCAATTTTAGTTTATTAGCATGTGAAGGTGTTTTGCGAGTCTCAAGGGGATGCAATTGGAGGTTTTTGGAAAGCATGAAGTTGGTTTTTTTGGCTAGTCTCAAGGTTTCCAAGAATCCTGATCTCGACTCCATTTCCGCTCACGGTCGCGCCACGCGCTCGATTCGATTGTCCAATAATCGAATCTAGCGCGTCTAATTAGTCTGCTGTAATATCATAATAACGCCTAAACGAAACACGGATTGGTGTTTATTTTCCCATATAGAGGCAACCAGCAGTTCTATAAAATGTGCCTACCTTTTTGTCACCTATCCGTCTACCGAAATAATCGTACAACGCAGAAACAGTGAAGAAGAAACTGAGCACAAGAGTTGCTGTGTGAAGTCATATTGCTGTATGACGTCATATTACTTATATTAGTTGCGCGCATTTGGGAAGGCCGGACAAGAGGAACCAAGAGGTAAAAGGAATAATTTTTAATATTTCGGACACAAGCCACATCATTTGGCGTACCGTACTTTCTGTCTGTCTGTCTGTCTCTCTCTCTCTCTCTCTCTCTCCTCCCTCCCTCTCTCTCCCTCCCTCCCCCTCTCTCTCTCTCTCTCTCTCTCTCTCTGTGTGCGTGCGTATGTTAGGACGTCTGCGTATGTTAGGGCGTGCTATTTTAATAAGTGCTTTCAGATTTTCAAAGCCAACATTCTGTATGTATGTAAGTGGATTCTCAGCGAGTGGCAGGAGTAAGGTGGCGCCACCTTGCGAATGGATGCTATTTAATACGCGTTACATGTAACGCGTTATTTTCGAACGGTGCAAGAGAAGTATTGTACCCGAGGAGTAAATTTAACACGATTTAACAAGATTGCCACCCAGAGAATTAACTCTAGATGGCAGGTGGACAAGGAAGCCCTTTTGCTTATCGAGAGACCAACCCTTTTATTTACGTGTATCCCGCCCTTTTAAGGTGTGTGTCGATTTTATTTATAAACATTCACGCTACTAGCACCAACACAATCAGGAGATAATCTGTTCCAATAATTTACAGTCCTTTGTGAGAATGAGAACTGTCTTATATATAATCTACACTGGTCCTTTACTAATGTAATTTCATGTCCTCTGGTCCTTCTATCTTTCGTAACTGAGAAACAAATATTTCAATATTTTAAACACTTCTATCTGATCTCCTCTCAATCTCCTAGTCTCTAGTGTTGTTAAACCACATTTTTAGGCGTATTTCTTAACTAAGATCCCTCAGTTTTGGTATCATTTTAGTTGCTCTCCTCTGTACTCTTTTTAATATATCTATGTCCTTCCTGCGATATGGCCTCCACGCTTGTATACAATATTCTAAATCTATATTTTGCCTAATTAATCCAAGGATTTGATTTCCCTTTGAAGCTGCAATTCCGCACTGTTCAAAAACCTTCATATTAGCACTAATGGTTAACCCTAAGTTCTTTTCTTTTATAGTAGTACTTTGTACAGTACCCCCCATTGTATATTGTACATCTTCGTTCCTGTCCTGTGTGGAGGCATTTACATATCCCAAAATTGAATAGCGTTTGCCACTTTTCACACCAAGTAGCGCCGTGGTGCAGTGGCTAGAGCTTCGGACTCTCAACCGAGAGAACCCGGGTTCGAATCCTGTGCGGCGGTGTCGAACCTTGGGCAAGTTCCTTCATTATACATTGCTCTAATTCATTCAGCTGTATGATTGAGTACCTGGCTATAGACATTAGACATGGATATTTGTGTACAAATAGTCTTCGCGCATTAATTGAAGCGTGGCTGAATGCTTCCCAGAGAAGTCGAGATGGTGTTCGATTGAACAGGTCTGCCAGGGAATAAAGTGCAAAGCGCCTTGAGCAGTCCTGAGGACTGGATACTGCGCTATATAAGAACTTACCTTTTATTTGATCAACCTGTCAAGATCATCTTGTAAACAAGATGAGTAGACAAAGTAAAGTTAAATCTTCAACGGCAACTTCGCGCTCCATGCGCTTTGCTGATTACTTTACATACCCAATACCCCCTCAGACCGTAGGTTACTGTCCAAACGCATAAAGATAAGCTGAGCCCGTTATCCAATCGTTTCGTTGTCATTCTAAAGTAAGTGATTTTGGTTTTATCCAATCGTGGATTAAGTTACATGTAGTGTTCATGAAGTAGAAATAATGATTAGAAAACGCACGTTGTGAATGGTCGGACTGGTAGGGGTCTATTTACATTGGCATTCCTTGGAGTCTCCCTTTGATATGTGGCGCGGGCGTTTGCACAGTTAACATTGTTAAAATCGCGGCCGGCGAAACACAGCAACTTATGCGAAGTGTAGACTACTAACTGATTCGATGAACTTGCATACATTGTGACTGTCGGAGTCGGCATCGAACCATCGGACCAACATCGTGTGTGACGCATCACCTGCCCTTGCAGGTGGACCGGTGTCTTCTGTCTCTGTTGGCTGTGGCTCTACACTGAGGTGGCGGTCTTCGTTATCCATGGCTGTTCCCGTTGAACTTCCTCCCGTCGTCTGGGAGGT
>CM034543.1:7300775-7314604 GCA_020002185.1 Paraescarpia echinospica
GTACAACAGGAGAGAGGTTTGTTAGTATTGAAAGAAGGTATGTGGGGTACAACAGGAGAGAGGTTTGTTAGTATTGAAAGAGGTATGTGGGGTACAACAGGAGAGAGGTTTGTTAGTATTGAAAGAGGTATGTGGGGTAAAACAGGAGAGAGGTTTGTTAGTATTGAAAGAGGTATGTGGGGTAAAACAGGAGAGAGGTTTGTTAGTATTGAAAGAGGAATGTGGGGTACAACAGGAGAGAGGTTTGTTAATATTGAAAGAAGGTATGTGGGGTACAACAGGAGAGAGGTTTGTTAGTATTGAAAGAAGGTATGTGGGGTACAACAGGAGAGAGGTTTGTTAGTATTGAAAGAAGGTATGTGGGGTACAACAGGAGAGAGGTTTGTTAGTATTGAAAGAGGTATGTGGGGTACAACAGGAGAGAGGTTTGTTAGTATTGAAAGAGGTATGTGGGGTAAAACACGAGAGAGGTTTGTTAGTATTGAAAGAGGTATGTGGGGTAAAACAGGAGAGAGGTTTGTTAGTATTGAAAGAGGTATGTGGGGTACAACAGGAGAGAGGTTTGTTAGTATTGAAAGAAGGTATGTGGGGTACAACAGGAGAGAGGTTTGTTAGTATTGAAAGAAGGTATGTGGGGTACAACAGGAGAGAGGTTTGTTAGTATTGAAAGAAGGTATGTGGGGTACAACAGGAGAGAGGTTTGTTAGTATTGAAAGAGATATGTGGGGTACAACAGGAGAGAGGTTTGTTAGTATTGAAAGAGGTATGTGGGGTACGACAGGAGAGAGGTTTGTTAGTATTGAAAGAAGGTGTGTGGGGTACAACAGAAGAGAGATTTGTTAGTATTGAAAGAGGTATGTGGGGTACAACAGGAGAGAGGTTTGTTAGTATTGAAAGAGGTATGTGGGGTACAACAGTAGAGAGGTTTGATAGCATTGAAAGAGGTATGTGGGGTAAAACAGGAGAGAGGTTTGTTAGTATTGAAAGAGGTATGTGGGGTAAAACAGGAGAGAGGTTTGTTAGTATTGAAAGAGGTATGTGGGGTAAAACAGGAGAGAGGTTTGTTAGTATTGAAAGAGGTATGTCGGGTACAACAGGAGAGAGGTTTGTTAGTATTGAAAGAAGGTATGGGGGGTACAACAGGAGAGAGGTTTGTTAGTATTGAAAGAGGTATGTGGGGTAAAACAGGAGAGAGGTTTATTAGTATTGAAAGAAGGCAGTGAAACAGAACTTTTATTCTTGACTTTTCCTTCATCTTCTCGTTCTGTTGTTCTTCCTCCTTGCTGCTTGCTTTACAGGGTTTGGGGTCAGGTATTGTCAAACCAGTCACTCTGTTCTTTCTTTCTGTAGTTTCTTACCAGCAGTCTCTTCTCTCCACTGTTTATCCTCCCCCGATCTTCTTATGTCCCTCCTCGTGCAGTCCTCCCATCTCAGCTGTGGCACTCCCCGTTTCTTGCATCTTTCCGCCTCTGTTCTTTTTGCTAATTTTCCTTCCATTTCATCTGGCTTAAAGTTGAGGGGCAACTTTTCACCAATCTTCCCATTAGGGTGCTTCACATCCCAACCTCATTACTCAGGTTGTTCATCCTTCTTGTGTCCACCCTCTTTGTTAAAAGGTAGAAAAGGTAAAGATAAAACGTAAAAAAGGTAAAGGTAAGTTCTTATATAGCGTAGTATCCGGTATTTAGGACTGTTCAAAGCACTTTACACTTTATTCTCTGGCAGACCTGTTCAATCGAACACCATCTCGACTTCTCTGGGAAGCATCTAGCCACGCTGCAATTAATGCGCGGATACTACTCGTACACAAATGTCCACCACTATCTATGGCCAGGTACTCATTCATATATCTGAGTGAACTGGAGCAACGTAGAGTGAACAAACTTGCCCAATGATCGACACCGCAACACAGGATTCGAACCCGGGTTCTCTCGGTTGAGAGTGCGAAGCTCTAGCCACAGCACCACTGTGTGCTTGTTCTTGTGATTCTTCGAACCCAATAGTTCTCATAAACTTCTGTTGTTGTTCTGTACCAATGTCACTTCCTCCAGACTCTATAGATATGCCGGTATAAGGCACGCTCTCATGTCATTTCCATTTTCTTTATAGACCACAGCAGGAATGTCTGGGGGGGGCCATGTCCACGGGTAACTGCCATGAAAGTTTGCACAAAATTAATAAGTGTGTTTTCTCCCTCCAGGACGAGAGAGTGACAAGGACAGTGGCTAGGACGTTTGCGCCCGAGTTCAACTTTTACCTCGACTTCCCCTCGCCGCTGCTGTGGACGCAACCGGACTCCGACGCACTCAGTTTGGCCGAGATCCTCGAAGCAGCGGAGGTAACCTTCGACCTCTGGCACCAGATTCCCGGCTCCGATTTCGGTGAGCTGTTTCATGAGTGACATAAAGAAATATATAAAATTTAACTTATCCAGTATCAGCCTGGGTGGTAATTATTCGCAGGAAGTTAACTGGAATTCTGACTGAACAATTGTTGGGCGCAACTTTCAAATAGCGAACTCTCTTATGGGTTTATTTAACACAATTTAGGCCGGCATTCTTGCATTAAAAAAATTATATTTAAAAAATGAGAAGTAGACTGCCTCACTTTAAAATGAAATCTGTTTTTTTTTATTAAAATGTAGGTAGCGTGATTTCATATGTGGAAGACAAGTGTCTTTGTGACAATCATATTTTTGAACTGCATATTTATTAAACATGTAAGCTATCAATAATTAATAATGATTTAATAAATAATGTTTTATCAGTCTATTTCTAAAACATTTATATTGATACATCTGCCAAGGTAGGGTATCACAATGATCCAATATCACATGATCTGTCACATTTGCCAAGGTAGGGTATCACAATGATCCAATATCACGTGATCTGTCACATTTGCCAAGGTAGGGTATCACAATGATCCAATATCACGTGATCTGTCACATTTGCCAAGGTAGGGTATCACAATGATCCAATATCACGTGATCTGTCACATTTGCCAAGGTAGGGTATCACAATGATCCAATATCACGTCATCTGTCACATTTGCCAAGGTAGGGTATCACAATGATCCAATATCACGTCATCTGTCACATTTGCCAAGGTAGGGTATCACAATGATCCAATATCACGTCATCTGTCACATTTGCCAAGGTAGGGTATCACAATGATCCAATATCACGTGATCTGTCACATTTGCCAAGGTAGGGTATCACAATGATCCAATATCATGTGATCTGTCACATTTGCCAAGGTAGGGTATCACAATGATCCAATATCACGTGATCTGTCACATTTGCCAAGGTAGGGTATCACAATGATCCAATATCACGTCATCTGTCACATTTGCCAAGGTAGGGTATCACAATGATCCAATATCACGTCATCTGTCACATTTGCCAAGGTAGGGTATCACAATGATCCAATATCACGTCATCTGTCACATTTGCCAAGGTATATCATATGATCCCATTACTCTGACTTAATGAGTTGAATGTAATTGCGTTAACAGAGTACAGATATAGTGTCCTATCTAAAATATTGACGTCTTGATACCAAAGAGCTGTTGCATGCTTATGTAAACACGGAGATGACATTGTAAGAAGACCAAAGATACACTACGACGATGATCAAGTCTTGCAAGTAGGCAGGCTGATGTCTAGCTCGTAATGCTCTACCAAATCAGGAATACAGTAGACAACAACGACTTCACTCTCTGGCGCATCCATTCACACCAGAGGCAACGCATATCGCTACTTCCAGATATTCACCCGCATCGACACATACATACTAATTTAGAAGGCATCTCCTCCCCACGCCTGTGTAAAGTAATTCACGTATACCCACATAGCCACACTGACTCCAGGGTCTTCTAATCTGTATAAACTTCACAAAATAACCAGTAGACCTAAACCAGCGCTACACCATCCACTACTTGCGACGTCCCACCCAAGCTCGGTACTTTAGCCACATACGTGTGGCTGATACAGAGTTCTGAGCAGAACATATGAAGAAGAAGAAGCAGAAAGACTAGTTCTGCAAGGCATCTGAGGATGTGTAGGCTGACAACCCTGAAGACCAGGATATTAAGAGGAAATCGAGAGATTGAATAGCTATGAAAATATTGAAAAGAATTAAAGTAAATTCATTTTAGAAAGAAATAGACAGAGTAGTAATGAAGGAATCATGTCATGTCATTAAATATAAACTATATCTTACAGACGATGTAAGTGAGTGGAACAGATTATCTAGCAATTGTATAAATGCCTGTCTTGATAACTTGTTATGAGAGGTTTAATTGTTCTCTGACCACTTGTAACTTTGTAGAGGTGGACAGGCACTATGTCAACACGGGCAGTGCGCATGTCAGCGGGCGCAAACTCGTGCCAGTTTCTGGGGACGTCCTACTTGGCTCTGTCACCGTGGCACTCTGTGGCCTGCTTACTCACAAGACTGGTGAGTATGTCACCTTAACCAGCTATCTAACTGGCTGGCTGGCTGGCTGGCTGGCTGTCAGTCTGGCTGGCTATCTGGCTATCTGGCAGTCTGCCTGTATGTCTATCCATCTGTCCACTTGTCTGTCTGTCTGTCTGTCTGTCTGTCTGTCTGTCTGTCTGTCTGTCTGTCTGTCTGTCTGTCTGTCTGTCTGTCTGTCTGTCTGTCTGCCTGCACGCCTGCCTGCCCGCCCGCCTGCCTGTCTGTCTATGACTGTCTATGGCTGTCTATGGCTGTCTGTCTGACAGTGTGCCTGTCTGTCTGTCTGTTTGTATGGCCCTCCTTCTTTTTGTGCAGCCATCTGACTGATTGTCTCTGTCTATCCGTCCGTCCATCCATCCATCCATCCGTCTGTCTGTCTTATTCTCTGTCTCTCATTCCTAAAGTATATCTTTTCAAAAGACCTTTTTCAAAGCTAGTGTGTTGTTTGCTTTCTTTGGTCGCACATAATAAGAAATTAGTATAAATATATATAAAATGTGGTGAGAAATTCCAAAGTTATCTGGGTCTACATAATTTAACATGCATCTATTCACACTTTCAGAAGTTACCCAATCTAATGATTCAAGCCAATTCTTTCAATGAATTATTTATTAAACCAACTGCATATAGAATAAATTGTTCACGCTATGGACATCAACGTACATGATTTAACCTGCCAATGCGAGAGGGTATAAAGTTGCAAAATTTGAAAAGCAAACTTTACAAAAGAGATGTTTTGAGAAACGAGGTAATTTTTACTCACATTGGATATTGTGTTTCGTATGTATTTTATTAGTTTGGAATTATTTTCAAATAAAATAAACTGGACATCAGGGAGATTATAAAGTGTGCATTTCTGCCAAATTAATAATTTCATGGGACACGATCTAGACAGCTATTTTTGGTTTGTGTGCAGAAAAGGCCTGTGCTGCTCAATACCCAGTTCACTGTGGCAGGTAAATTTTTTTAGTAGATAACTGTTGTGTGGGGGGTAGTTTAAAATATAAAAAATTCTTGTCATATATCAACCATTAATCAGCCTCTCTCTCACTTCAGGTATAAATGGCTGGTACCCGGTGAATCTTCCCGCCGTTGGCTGGGACGTCCAATCAGAGGACAGTCGCCATGGCAACCGCGGCATCGAGCGCGTGGTGGGTGGGCTCGAGCTGTCACTCAAGTTTGGTCACCATGACGACGTGGAGCGGGTGGAGCAAGCGGCTCGCGGAGTTGGCTGGGCTCCGGACTTTGACATCGGACATCGCGATTGGGACGAAGCAGGTAGGGGGTCATTCAACCATGGGTTACTAGACAAAAGGGGTAATTGACCAGGAGAGTCCATGGACCAAGGGGTACTAAACAAAAGTAGCAATTTTCCAAGGGGGAGTCCATCAACCAAGGAAGTCTATTGACCAAGGGTGTACTAGACAAAAGGGGTAATTGACCAGGGGGGTACTAAAGAAAAGAGGTAATTGATCAGGGGAGTCCATAGACCAAGGGGTACTAGACAAAAGAGGTAATTGACCACAGGGGTACTAAACAAAAGAGGTAATTGACCAGGGGAGTCCATCCACCAAGGAAATCTATTGACCAAGGGGGTACTAGACAAAAGAGATAATTGACCAGGGGGTACTAAACAAAAGAGGTAATTGACCAGGGGGGTCCATCAACCAAGGGAGTACTAGACAAAAGGGGTAATTGACCAAGAGGGTCCATCAACCAATAATAATAATAATCTTTATTTTATATAGCGCCATATCCATAGCGTTCTTAGCACTTTACATAACCAAGGGGGTACTAGACAAAGGGGTAATTGACCAGGGGTTCCCATCAACCAAGGGGGTCGATCAACTAAATGGTCTATAAATCAACTGCCATTGCATTTTTAATGCGGTCATACCATTTGTCTGCTAGATGGCGCCATGTATGCAGTAATTTCATGGTCATCTGCTAATGATTCTGAGCTCTAGCACGATACAAATTACTCTTTCTCCTTCCAGACGAACTCCTTGACCAGTACCACCAGGTGGCAGTAGCTGTCGACCTGGCATGCTTCCCGCTACAGAATGCGCTCGTGGTTGGTCAGACGAAGCTCAACGTTGCCGCACGTTGCTACGTGCGCTACAAGTTCTACGACAGAAGTAGGTCATTTGAACTATGTTTCTGTTTATCTCAATTGATTCTTATTTTCAGATTAGTTTTATGCACTGTAAGCATTTATGGATATGGCGTTTGATATTATATTACTATCTTTATCCATCTATGAAATGAGATTTTTAGTCACCATTAACATGTCATGGTGGACAGAAAAATCTTGACAAAGCTGAAAGGGAAAGTCCTGAGTGTTTTATCGGCATCTTGAGACGGTGGCACTGATAGAATAACAACAACAGAAGCAACAAATTTGAGAGAACTACTGAGTTAGAAGAATAACAAGAACAAAGAGGGTAGATAGAAGGACAAATGACCTGAGAAAAAAGGTTGGAATGCAATGCAGCCTAACAGGAGGATTATTGAGAAGCCGAATGAGATGGGCAGGCCACTTGGCAAGGATGGATGCTGAAAAAATGGCAAAGAAAGCAGTGGCGAAACAACACAAAGGGCACTTTGGTTCTTTGGGTTCTAAAGTAACGCTTTTAGTCATGTATTTCCTGGCTTTATGCACAATATTTTTGTTTTTTAGAACATGGCCTGTCTTGTGTTTCTTGTGCTTTTAACATTTAAACTTGTCCATCTTCCAGTCGTCATCTAGTTTTTGAATGTGAGGATGTTTTCTGCATTCACCGTTTGCTGAGGAAGGTTATTCCAGTCTTGGAAGATGCATAGTGAAAAGGAGTGTTTTCTAATGGTAAGTCAGCTGGGTATACCTGCCAACTCTCCCTGAAATGCATGAGTCTACTAGATTTTGGGTGTACCTCTCAGTCTCCAGAAAACACGCAAACCTCCCAGATTTTTGCTGAAAATCTCCAACAATACCCTCCCCCATCTTCTGATGTCATCATCCAAGACAGCGCGACACCACGGGAGACATGCTGAACCACTGAAGTTCTAGTGAGAAATCTCCACAGCACCCCCACATTCTGATGTCAAGATCCGAGACAGCACGACGAGACAGCGCAACATGGAAAGCATGCTGAATCGCTGATGAATGCACTGGAATTAACAAAAAATTGGCAGGTATAGCTGGGTGTCTTATAGAATATGATGCTATGACATTGTGTACTGTTTCCAGTGATTGTGAAGAAGTCTACTTTGTCAGTGTGGTCATGTTGCTTGTAGATGCGGTGTGCTCCAAGCTGCTGCCACTGGATCAGACAGAGGAGGACTACATGTCCGTGGACGTCCAGCACAGCCGGACACTGGTCGTCCCTGGCAGTGCCCCTTTCACCTGGTCAGTGTGACACAAACACGATGTAGTTTTTAAGTAACTTATGACAGTGCCTTAGTTAGTGACATTATGTTGATATTGTTGTCACAGTGTGGTAACACTGTGGGGATATTGTGGTGGCATTGTGCTGACACTGGTGTTCCTGTGGTGACACTGTAGTAAACCTGGTGACACTTGTGACAATGTGGTCACAATGTAGTGACACTTGTGATGCTATGGTGACAATGTGGTGAATGGTGATGTTGTGGTGACACTAGTGACATTGTGATGACTATGGTGACATTGATGACACTGTTGTGTCAATATGATGACACTGGTGACATTGTGGTGATATTGTGATGACACTGGTGACATTGTGATGACACTGGTAACATTGTGGTGACACAGTGGTGACATTGATTACACTAGTGACAATGTAATGACACCTTGTTGACACTGGTGACAGTGGTGGCACTAACGACAATGTGATGACACTGTGGTGACACTGCTGTATGTGCCAGGTACCTGCGTGAAGAGAGACTGGAGGTGCAGGTTTGGGTCACCTACACTTCGGAGAACGCAGAGAAACAACGACCAAGGAACAGGGACAAGCTCATTGGCTCGGCCTACATTGACCTGAGCAGTCTCGCTGACACTAGGCAGCGCCACCATCGGGTCAGGTCAGTGGCACACGTTTTTTCACTCGTCAATTTTTTATGTAGAATGGATCATTGCATTGTGACATGTATTCACTATTTTGTTGTAATGATCTATACCCGCTGTTTTGTTAAATGATCTATATCCACTGTTCTATTATAGTGATCGGTTCCCACTGTTCTGTTATAGTGATCTGTACCCGCTGTTTTATTATAGTGATTTGTACCCACTGTTCTATTATAGTGATCTGTACCCACTGTTTTGTTATAGTGATCTGTACCCGCTATTTTATTATTGTGATCTGTGCCCACTGTTCTGCTATAGTGATCTGTGCCCACTGTTCTATTATAGTGATCTGTACCCACTGTTTTGTTATAGTGATCTGTACCCGCTATTTTATTATTGTGATCTGTGCCCACTGTTCTGCTATAGTGATCTGTGCCCACTGTTCTATTATAGTGATCGGTGCCCATTGTTCTGTTATAGTGATCTGTACCCACTGTTTTGTTATAGTGATCTGTACCCACTGTTTTGTTATAGTGATCTGTACCCGCTATTTTATTGTGATCTGTGCCCACTGTTCTGCTATATGATCTGTGCCTACTGTTCTATTATAGTGATCTGTACCCACTGTTTTATTATAGTGATCTGTACCCACTGTTCTGTTATAGTGATCTGTACCCACTGTTTTGTTATAGTGATCTGTACCCGCTATTTTATTATTGTGATCTGTGCCCACTGTTCTGCTATAGTGATCTGTGCCCACTGTTTTATTATAGTGATCTGTTCTCAGTGTTCTGCTATAGTGATCTGTACCCACTGTTCTGTTATAGTTATCTGTGCCCACTGTTCTGTTATAGTGATCTATACCCACTGTTCTATTATAGTGATCTGTACCCACTGTTCTATTATAGTGATCTGTGCCCACTGTTCTATTATAGTGATCGGTGCCCATTGTTCTGTTATAGTGATCTGTACCCGCTGTTTTATTATAGTGATCTGTACCCACTGTTTTATTATAGTGATCTGTACCCACTGTTCTGCTATAGTGATCTGTGCCCGCTGTTTTGTTATAGTGATCTGTACCCATTGTTCTGTTATAGTGATCTGTACCCGCTGTTTTATTATAGTGATCTGTACCCGCTATTTTATTATAGTGATCTGTACCCGCTATTTGATTATTGTGATCTGTGCCCACTGTTCTGCTATAGTGATCTGTGCCCACAGTTCTATTATTGTGATCTGTGCCCACTGTTCTGCTATAGTGATCTGTACCCGCTGTTTTGTTATAGTGATCTGTACCCGCTGTTTTGTTATAGTGATCTGTGCCCACTATTTTATTATAGTGATCTGTACCCACTGTTTTGTTATAGAAATCTGTGCCCACTGTTTTATTATTGTGATCTGTTCTCAGTGTTCTGCTATACTAATCTGTACCCACTGTTTTGTTATAATGATCTGTACCCACTGTTCTGTTATAGTGATCTGTGCCCACTGTTCTGTTATAGTGATCTGTGCCCAATGTTTTATTATAGTGATCTGTGCCCAGTGTTCTGCTATAGTGATCTGTACCCACTGTTCTGTTATAGTGATCTGTGCCCACTGTTCTGCTATAGTGATCTGTACCCACCGTTTTGTTATAGTGATCTGTACCCGCTGTTTTGTTATAGTGATCTGTACCCGCTATTTTATTATTGTGATCTGTGCCCACTGTTCTGCTATAGTGATCTGTGCCCACTGTTTTGTTATAGTGATCTGTACCCGCTATTTTATTATAGTGATCTGTACCCACTGTTCTATTATAGTGATCTGTACCCACTGTTTTGTTATAGTGATCTGTACCCACTGTTTTGTTATAGTGATCTGTACCCGCTATTTTATTATTGTGATCTGTGCCCACTGTTCTGCTATAGTGATCTGTGCCCACTGTTCTATTATAGTGATCGGTGCCCATTGTTCTGTTATAGTGATCTGTACCCGCTGTTTTATTATAGTGATCTGTACCCGCTATTTGATTATTGTGATCTGTGCCCACTGTTCTGCTATAGCGATCTGTGCCCACTGTTCTATTATTGTGATCTGTGCCCACTGTTCTGCTATAGTGATCTGTACCCGCTGTTTTGTTATAGTGATCTGTGCCCACTGTTTTATTATAGTGATCTGTACCCACTGTTTTGTTATAGTGATCTGTGCCCACTGTTCTATTATTGTGATCTGTGCCCACTGTTCTGCTATAGTGATCTGTACCCGCTGTTTTGTTATAGTGATCTGTACCCGCTGTTTTGTTATAGTGATCTGTGCCCACTGTTTTATTATAGTGATTTGTACCCACTGTTTTGTTATAGTAATCTGTGCCCACTGTTTTATTATTGTGATCTGTTCTCAGTGTTCTGCTATACTAATCTGTACCCACTGTTTTATTATAATGATCTG
Source organism: Paraescarpia echinospica (assembly GCA_020002185.1). Classification (NCBI taxonomy): domain Eukaryota; kingdom Metazoa; phylum Annelida; class Polychaeta; order Sabellida; family Siboglinidae; genus Paraescarpia; species Paraescarpia echinospica. Next base: position 7,311,708 of record CM034543.1, read on the forward strand.
TACCCACTGTTCTGTTATAGTAATCTGTGCCCACTGTTCTGTTATAGTGATCTGTGCCCAATGTTTTATTACAGTGATCTGTGCCCAGTGTTCTGCTATAGTGATCTGTACCCACTGTTCTGTTATAGTGATCTGTGCTCACTGTTCTGTTATAGTAATCTGTACCCACTGTTCTGTTACAGTGATCTGTACCCACTGTTTTGCTATAGTGATCTGTACCCACTGTTCTGTTATAGTGATCTGTGCCCAGTGTTCTGCTATAGTGATCTGTACCCACTGTTCTGTTATAGTGATCTGTACCCGCTATTCAAGCCTGGAGCGTCCTCCCTAAGTGGCGCTTGCATCAGAGCCCATGTTTCGCTGACACCACGTGCGAGTGGCTACCAACTTGATGATGAGGTTAGACCAGTATCTGATATTTATTAAGTCTTCAATTATTGTGCTTGTGATTTGTTTAAATTTGGTAAAAGCCATAATTGTTTACCAATTTTCTTAGATGTTGTTTTAAGCCATGATTATTAATATAATAAAATCATACATTATACTTTGTGAAACATTTGTAATGACGATATGATTACTTTTAATTTTTCAAATTGGTCAGTGGGAATATTCTGAAAGTGATGTACAGATTTATTTTTGTTCTGCATATTTTTTAGCATACTTGTGCTGAATTTCTAATAAAATAATTTTTTGGTAAATATTTGCTATTAATGTTTTTTCCAGAGATAGTTATCCTTTTTATTTATTATTTTATTATATTACTGTTTAAGCCTGTAAATTATGTCAATTTTTTTTTTTTTTCAGTCTGAAGATGAATCTGGCATGTACATACCAGGAAAGGACGAAAGCAAAGCAAAAAAGACATCGCCAAAGAAAAAACTCGGGCTAAGCAGTGATAAAAAAGATGATTTGCTGCCAGTAGATCCAGAGGAGACATTCTTGGTGCATGTTAGCATTGAGAGGGCGCTTCATTTGCCCTGGGTGGCAGAAGGCGGGTAAGTGGTGGATTCTCCCCACTTAAAGCAGCTTCCTTAGCTCATTTGTCCGTTGCAAATCCGGTTCTTTTATGTCCAGACGTAGGCTGTGTTAATAGCTTAAGTGATATGTGCAGTCTAAAAAGTGCACTTTTTAATCATCTAAAGATTATTTTGGTCGTTATATCTGGTATCTTGTGAAACTCAATTGCCCTGCCAACATTTAACACCAATCCTACTTGATGACAATAAAACACGTGCATCACTTTCTTCCATTGACATTGCACCATAACCTTTCCCAAATACTTCCACGTCATCAGCAACTGTCTCTGTCTAGTTAAAACTTGTAGCCATCCTTTTGAGGTGAATTGGTGGCATAAACACTCGCTCGAAAAAAGCAAACTTGTCACGTGAGCAAACCAGCCGTGAGTTTCAGCCTGGCCAAACTTTGATGAGGCAGTAACCATGTGCTTGGTTGAATCGTCATTTCCTAACTCAACTCCTATGACTAATTTAGAACCAGCATGGTCGCAATTAATTTTATAGTTTGTCTGTTAGTTTCACCAAAGCAATATAAAAATGCATTTCTAAATGATTGTCACTCGTGCTTTTTAGCTCATTTAAACATAAATAAAAGAACCGATACTCGTAATTCCATCTGTCACCACAGCGAAGACGTCCCGCCAAGCTGCTATGTATCGTACCAGACGAGCAATGAAAGTGGCACCACCTATACAGATGTCTACAAGGCGAACGACGACCCAGTGTGGAAGCATGAACATGATGCGAGATTTCACCGGGACCTTCTTACACAGGCCAACAAGGTGTTGTATCTACATGCACGCATGCACGCATGCACGCACATGTGTTATTATTTGTTATTAGTTGGCACGAATACTATGGTCATTTGTGGAGAGCAGTGACTAGAGTGACGGACTCTCTATCAAGAGAACCTCGGTTCGAATACTACTGAATATTTGGCAAGTTCATTCACTCTGTGTTGCTACAGTTCACTCAGCTACATGAATGAGTACCTGGTTATATACAGTGGTGGATATTTGTGTACAGTTAGTCTTTAGTTAGGCAAATTAAATGCAGTGTGACAAATTAATTGCAGTATGGCTGAATGCTTCCCCGAGAATGAGATGGTGCTCAATTGAACAGATCTGCCAGGCAGTAAAGGGTAAAGCGCTTTGAGCAGTCCTAAGGTCTCGATACTGCGCTGTATAAGAACTTATCCTTATTGGTATGTACGTGCATGCGAGCGTGCGTGCGAGCGAGCGTGCGTGCGTGTGAGCGAGCGTGCGTGCGAGTGTGTGTGCAAGTAATAAATGTAGTAACATGTACACTTCTACTAGACAAATCAGACACACACTAGCCTCGTTGATAATATATCTTACACACACGCATGCATGAACAAACACACACACACACACAGAACACACACACACAGAACACACACACCACAACACATACAGAGAACACATACGCACAGAACACACACACCACAACACACACACCACAACACACACATAGAACACACACGCACCACAACACACACAGAGAACACACACGCACCACAACACACACAGAGAACACACACGCACCCTAACACACACAGAGAACACACACACACACCACAACACACACAGAGAACACACATGCACCACAACACACACAGAGAACACACACACCACAACACACACAGAGAACACACACGCACCACAACACACACAGAGAACACACACGCACCCTAACACACACAGAGAACACACACACACCACAACACACACAGAGAACACACACGCACCACAACACACACAGAGAACACACACGCACCACAACACACACAGAGAACACACACGCACCCTAACACACACAGAGAACACACACACACACCACAACACACACAGAGAACACACA
>CM034543.1:7315604-7511454 GCA_020002185.1 Paraescarpia echinospica
TTCTCACCCTCCTTCTCACTCACCTACTCACCCTCCTTCTCACTCACCCTCCTTTTTATTCACCTTCTCACCCTCCTTCTCACTCACCTTCACACTCACCTTCTCACCCTCCTTCTCATCCTCATTTGCACCCTCCTTCTCACTCTCTTTCTCACCTTCATTCTCACCCTCCTTCTCACTCACCCTACTTCTCACTCACCTACTCACCCTCCTTCTCACTCACCTTCTCACCCTCCTTCTCACTCACCTTCTCACTCACCTTCTCACCCTTCTTCTCACCCTCCTTCTCACTCACCTACTCACCCTCCTTCTTACTCACCTTCTCACCCTCCTTCTCACTCACCTTTTCACTCACCTTCTCACCCTCCTTCTCACCCTCCTTCTCACTCACCTACTCACCCTCTTTCTCACTCACCCTCCTTCTCATTCACCTTCTCACCCTCCTTCTCACTCACCTTCTCACCCTCCTTTGCACCCTCCTTCTCACTCTCTTTCTCACCCTCCTTCTCACTCACCTTCTCACTCACCTTCTCACCCTTCTTCTCACCCTCCTTCTCACTCACCTACTCACCCTCCTTCTTACTCACCTTCTCACCCTCCTTCTCACTCACCTTTTCACTCACCTTCTCACCCTCCTTCTCACCCTCCTTCTCACTCACCTACTCACCCTCTTTCTCACTCACCCTCCTTCTCATTCACCTTCTCACCCTCCTTCTCACTCACCTTCTCACCCTCCTTTGCACCCTCCTTCTCACTCTCTTTCTCACCGTCATTCTCACCCTCCTTCTCACTCACCTTCTCACCCTCCTTCTCACTCACCCTCCTTCTCACCCTCCTTCCTCCTCTACCAGCAGTGAAGATACACGCCTGATACTATACGTGGCGCATACAACCAAGGTGGTCGCCACCAGATCTTCATCTTACGTACTGTCGACACTGGTTTCATGTGGCTGCGTGAAAAGCACTGGAAATGCAATAAAGCAAATATTCAGTTCATAGCTCTGCGCTTACAGCACCTTATTAATGGGGCGATCTCCAGCCGTTAGCGTGATAACTACGTGGAGAAATTATAAAAATTCGGTAATAATACATCACATTGATGACACTTCACATGTGTCTGTGTAGTTGCTCACACACGCTACAACTCTCAATGTATAATTTAATTTATTGATAAGCATGTTTCTTTATGCTCTTTTTCAGTTTTCAATGTCGCTATGTTTAACACGTATTTGGTACAATGGTCAATTAAACATAAATACTATAACTAACTAGTGTTAACTTGTCATAAGAGTAGATGGCAGAAAGTCATAAGCAAAGTTAAGTATGGAGTAACGTGAAGTAATTCTATCATACAGTTTTGGTCATGATCGATCATGATGAAATTACTGTTTAATTACATGATAGGTGTGGCACCTTTGGGAAGAGCATTCAGTTACTTTCCAGCCCTGCCTCATTTACAAATCGTTGTCAGATTTGTATTTATAAAAGGACTACTATATATTCGTGTTATGCTTGTTGCATTAAGCAAACAAAATTACACGAATGCTGTAATTCCAAGCAACTGTATTTCACACCTCTATGCTACGAGCTTCTTTAAACAAACGTTGTAGCAGAAACTCCCATGATGGGAGAGGTTCAGTTATTTGGCATATAACTCAAATATGGAGTAATTTACATAATCTAGTTCATGCATGATGTCATGACACCACTGTTGCATAATTACTTGTTATCTATGACATAATTGAGAAGAGTATTAATGATCTGTAGTGAATGTAACTGTGTTGAATACTGAGGTTTTAACCGACATCTAAACAGATTGTTTAATAAGCACAATTGAACTACACTTGTTCAAAGGCCGGGTGTTCTGTGTGTACGCAGTAGCAGTGAAGTCAATGTATCCGATAATAGTAATATTTAAGGTTTATATATCCAGTTGTGAACAATCGTAGCGGTGTGCTAAGATAAACCATCCTGAGAAGCGTTAATGACAATTTCATACATAGTTTGTGTAGTTTTTCAATGTATTAGAAAATGGGAAACGTCGGGATTTTTACACTAGGAATGTGACAAGAAAATGGAAGACTCGGAATAAATAACAAAATGTCAACGATATGTCCAGTAACACCTGTCCATACAGCAAACTTCGCAATATGGCCGTTGTGGCCAGCTTACTGCTATGGACAAGTAGTGGACAATACAATCTAGCAAATTGGCACTTTCAAAAAAATTCCGTTCTATACAGATTTTCATTATCGTAGGCGTGTCCATGGGGGCCTGGGAGGCACGTGCCCTTAGACTTTTTTAATTTGGCCGCAATATGCCTGCGCTAGAGTAACGTGCCCACTAGACCTGTTGAATGTGTCCCCAGAACTTCGGGAAAATGTCGAGCTGAGCCTCAACTAGGGTGCAATCGGAGGTTTGTCCCCCCCCCAAAGACTACCCTCTCTGGCACCGCCCTGATTATGGACAGCTGTCCGCTAAAGGCAGGTTTCGCTGTAGTCCGAGTAACTACAACAGAATCCGCGTTTCCCTAAGTTTCTTCATCGTGGAGAAATAGTTTCCTCTCGTTCCTCCCAGAAAGAACTTGGAACACACGCCCATTTATATATATATAAGTACTTCCCCACTACAGTGTGGAAGTACTTCCCCACTACAGTGTGGAAATACTTCGCCACTACAGTGTGGAAGTATGTTTTTCACGTTTAATGTAGCATTCTGTGTTATACTCCATTCTTGTTTTCAGAAATTTGTATTGGCTGTATGCATTGTAGAACATTAATAATGACACTTAAGTTTACTCAATACTATAATTAACGGTAAAATAAAAAACATTAATAAACAATGTCTAAAGAACGCGAACGTAAAATTCGTTTAGTTTCTATGAATGTTAACCATATATGGCTCTCTTTCCAGCTGTGTTCCACTTTAGGAAATTAATCCAGTCACGGATGAATTGTTCCAGTGGTGCGCAATTCATTCGAAAGAGGGCGCCACCCTATTTCACAATTCCACTAAAACACTCGAACGAACTTGCATAACGCATCTCTCTAAAGCAGTGTTTCTCAAACTTTTTTGCTCTACAACCCCTTTTTCAGACAATCATCACAACGGCCCCCACCAACCATAATAAACCTAAAATAACCAATGTTTACTCTCAAGTCTAAAAGCCAGTTAGAGATGAATGCACTTTTATTTGAAGTCGTATTTAAAACGTGCCGCTGTTAATCAAATAGGTGACGCTGCAAAACACCAACAAGCTTCATGATTGTGAATTAATAACTGCACAACACCAATAAGTTTACTTACTTAAACTTAGAAGCTCCCGCGTCATCCGACGCTTGACGTTGTCGCGCTTACATTTATCCGGGCGTTAAATTTTATCCGGGTGATGTTTATGTGCATATGTAAGGCATAATATTTGGCACCAGTAGATTACGTAGTGATACATAATATCCAGTAGTTAAATATGTTTCGTTTGTTGTCGTAATACGAGCGTTATAGTTAGAGTACATAATTATAATTTGCTATTTCAGATTTGTGACCAAGTATAAGAGTAAGTCACGTGACGTGTGCGTGGAGAGGAAACTGTTTTATGACAGAAATGGTTTATGTCTGTGGGAAGCAAACATTTTATAATTTATGTATATATATATATAGACATATATATATATATATATAATATATATATATATATATAAACATTCACAACGCCCGAATAAATGAAAGCGTGACAGTCGTAGATGGTGATAAATACATTCCCCTAGATATGCGCACGCGCAGAAACGTCACCCGGATATTATTTAACGCCCGGATAAATGTAAGCGCGACAGTTCCTCCAGCTCTTGTTCACTCATTGAAGATCTCGCTGGGTGGTCTGGTGTCAGTTCATTTTGGGCCGGCCTCTCCTCCGTCTTCCTTCTGGTGTTCATCATAACACCTGGTTGGCGAATCTTGTAAGGGGAAGCCGTGAAACATGACCTAGCCAGTTCATGCGCCGCTTGCAGATCGTACTGGACACTGGAGTTTACTTCGCCCGTTCTCTGACTTCCTCGTTAGTAATGAAGTCGCTCCATTTGATGCTCAAAATCTTCCTAATGCATCTTGAGTCGAACGCGTCAAGCATCATCTCCTGGCTTTACTTTATATGCCAAGTTTCGTAGACATAGAGTAAGGTGGACAAGACTTTGGAATAGTAGAAGCGCAGCTTGGTCTTGAGTGTGAACTTCTTGCTTGTCCAGATCTTGTTTAGCTGATTGAAGGCTGCGGAGGCTTTACCTAGTCTGCTGTTGATCTCATGGTCCATTGCACCCTGGTTGTTGATGGAACTTCCCAGGTAGGTAAAGTCTTCAACACTTTCAACTTTGTTCTGACAAACGAGGACGTCAGAAGGTGTCTGATGTTCACCCGAATTCATATTCTTGGTCTTCTTGCTGCTTATTGACAGACCTAGTCCTCTTGCGGCTTCACCAGTGGCATCCACTATATCTTGGAGACCCTGGGTACTGTTGGACAACGCTGCAATATCAGTAGCGAAGTCAAGATCAGACAGTTTGCTTCCTCCATACCAGTCGATGCCCTGGTCTTTCGTCGCTCTCTTCAGGACCCAGTCAATAGTCACAGCGAAGAGAATTCGGGAGAGAATACAGCTTGACGAACACCGGTAAGGACCTGGAACCAGTCGCTGAAACTATCCTCTGTCCGTATACAGCAGCGGGAATTGACATAGATGTACTCAATTGCTCTGACTACCATTTCCGGGATTCCGTATGAGATGAGTACTCTACACAAGGAGGGTATGTGGATGCTGTCGAATGCCTTGCTGAAATCGATGAAACTAACTGCAATGGGCATCAGGAACTCTTGGCACTTCTCAATGATGCGTTGGAGAGTGAAAATCTGCTCTGCGCATGAGCTCTTTGGTCTGAAGCCCGCTTGCTTCTCGCGCAGCTCGCTGTCGACTACGTCTCTCATCCGGTTCAAGATCATCTGGCAGTAGACTTTACCAGGAATAGACAACAAGGTCACTCCCCTCCGATTGTCACACTCGGCAAGATTCCCTTTCTTGAGGATACAGACGACAGCACCGTCTTTCCAATCCTCAGGGACAACTCCGGAATTCCACACCTGGTTGCAAATCTGGCACATCCACTGGACTGTCTCCTTGCCACCATCTTTTAGTATTTCGGCGTTGATGCCGTCCATGTCTGGCGACTTGTCGTTTTTCTGCTTCTTAATGGCCTTCCTCACTTCCTCTTCAGTGAAGTCATCTGTGTTAATGGGGAGAGTAGTTACGGGATTTTCAGGCTCGGCAGAGGTAGCCTGTTCGGGCCGGTTGAGTACTTCACAAAAGTGTTCCGCCCACCTTGCCAGCTTCTCCTCTCCATTCGACAGAAGTGTTCCGTCCTTGAAGTAGTGCCGGTGACTCTCTTCGCAATACGGTACACTGACCTTATGTCATTGCGGGCAGCTGCCTCCTCTGATTTCTCTGCCTGGCTATCCAGCCACTCCCGTTTGTCTCGTTGGGCACTGTGTTTGACTTCTCTGTCTTTCTCAATATAGGCCTGGTAGAAGACTGTGTTGTCTAATGCACTATTGTGCCGCTTTTGGTGTAGCTGTTTCCTTTCAGTGATGAGCTCCCAGGTACGGTCGCTGATTCATTCTTCCTTCAAGGGTTTCTGGTACCCGAGGATGTCCTCGCCCGCTGTCATCATTGCCTCCTTCATCCCCCCCTCTGAAAATGCGTCAAAGCAATTCCGTATAGAGACGTGGAACCTCTCCTGCACTCCAGGAGTCTTCAGTTTTGCGATGTCAAACTTCTTGGGCAGGGTTGTGTTTTTCGTTTGCCTTTTCAGCCTTATCTTCAGCTGGCCAGGTGGTGGTCGCTGCAGACATCTGCTCCTCTATAGGATCGTGCGTCCTGCAAACATGGGACCCTCCAACCTGGGCCGATGGTGAAGTGGTCAATCTGAGTGACAGTTCTGTGGTCATTAGAGATCCATGTTATGTTGTGGATGTCCTTATGCTGGAACATGGAGGAACCAATCTTGAGGCTGTTCATAGAGCAGAACTGAATGAAGCGGTCCCCATTCTCCGTTTGCCTGCCATAAGCATGTGGGCCGAGAGTACTCACCTGTCACCGCCTATCTGTGCATTCATGTCCCCCATGACGACTTTGATATCATGGCGTGGGATTGTATCGACCAGGTCCTGCAGTTGTTGGTAGAATTCGTCCTTCACTGATGGAGACTTTGGCGTGAGGAGACATAAACCTTGTTTTGATCAATCGTTCATTTATTGGTACCCCTTCTACAAGTGCATTCTTGGCAGTTCTGTCGAGGATGAAGGCAACACCTTCCCTGTGGATGTTGTCCTGTCTCCCAGAGTACATGATGGTCTTATTCTCTAAGTTGAATTCTCCAGAATTCGTCCAGCGAACCTAGGGTGTTTATCTTATAGCTGTCCATTTCATGTATAACTTGAGCCAGCTTTGGGTCATACTCTTTGCAATTAGTACTCGAGTTCTCAGGGCAGCAGCTTCCTCTCTTCGGAGGCTTTCACTGTTGTCCGTCATAGAGTCTCCAGGAGGAGACGACTGTCGTTCCGGCTGCTGAGGATCCGCTGATATGCGTTGATCTGTTTTCGTAGGAACAGGGTGCTAACCTGTAGCCAAACCCCCTTACAGTTAGTTTAAGAGACTGTAGAAGGAAAATCGTCTCTGATAACCAACAGCCGACATCCACAGAACTGAGGTGGCTCGCCTTTGGTCATGAACATGTGGCCGTTGAGTTCCAGTTGAAGGACTCCTCCGCCCTGGCCGGTGACTTCATCAAGGAAGTTCATACTATTGATGTCATATTGAGCATCACCCCCTCATATCGTTTAGTCCGCCAGCTGAAGCGGTCTGCCGGGGTGTGGCGCTAGGAGCCAGACGTGAGAGAATGGGAGATGGATGAGGACCAGTGGGCCCGTCCACCCTACAAAGGTAGAGTGCAGCTGCCAGACCACAAAGGTACTACCTCTATCCAGAGCTCTCTACACCCCAAGAAGCTTCGTGATTGTGAATTATTCATCTTACTTACATAGCTGCATAAAGAAACGTCTGTTTTAATTCGTTCAATCAGATAGGTGACTCACGCTATATAACACCAACAATTATTTGAAGTCATCTCACTGACGTTGCACAAAGAACTGTTCGTGTTGGTCGGTTCAAACTTCAATGGGAGGGATGATGCTGCAAACAGGCCTGGAGTAACAGTAATAAGTAATAGTAATAGTAACGATTACAAGCATTGAAGTAATAGTAATAAGTTGAGCAAAAACCCAATGTAATTGTAATAGGAAGCAATGTAATAGTAATTGACCTATTATTTTTATATTACTATTGAACAATTCAACCGAATTTCAACTACATAACAATTACATTTGATTAGATTGTAGATTCCACTAGGTTCTTCGGGTTTATGGTTGCTCCCCTTGTCAACTTCAGCGTGGCCCTCATGAAGTTTACCCTCTGGAGGGTTTTATGAGCGTTTACACAGCAAGGGACACTGGTACAGTGGGACTGCTGCTGTGCTGAGCCAATAACTAACTGTCCACCAAGCATCAAGCAGTAGAGCAATGTGGTTTAATTAGACTGTAATATAATCCACCACGTTATGTGGCATTGGCTATTGCTTTTGTCTATCATTCCAGTATGGTATTTAAATATAAAATGGAACATATATGTTCTATCCGTAGTTAGTATATTGTACTAAATATGGCATATATATATTGTGGTAAATATTTATGATTTTGTTTACTTTATAATACTTCCCTAACGATGATGATGATGAAAGTACTTGACATTATAAAATATTATTTCAAATACTTTGGGCATGGGTATCAATAAATAGCAAGTTAGATTTTTGTATTCACCTGTCATGTTTAACTTCTTGAGACTGAGTCTCGAAATACCATAAAATGTTCCGATGAAAAATGTAACAGTAATACTAATTGCTTCAAATGTAATAGCAATAGGAAGAATTCAGCATGTAATAGTAATAGGACGTAAACAATGTAATACTAATATATTACATTGAATTGTAATTGACCCCAGGCCAGGCTGCAAAGCATCGACAAGGTTACTGATTCTTGATTTCGTTATAGCGAGTGGTACCGAATGGTAGCAGGTGACGCAGGGCAAAGTCACGCTAGTTAGGGTAGGTAACTTCCATTGATGATTGAACACTAAGACAGTGTCAGATTCGAACTTAATCTTGGCACATGCATCTTCCTGGAGACCAAGAAGCTCTGTCTGTGCAGCATCGGTGTCATCTGGTACACTTGTCACTGGCGCAGTGAAAGGATTCCCAACAACCGAGTCGTGTGACTGGATATCTCCGGGAAGTACCTTGTGAATTCCACATCCAGAGCTTTCAGGTGCTCAAACATCAAACTCTGTATTGTGTCATCGCTGTCTTCGGCGATTTCTGATACCGTTTCCAACATTGCGATGTTGTCTAAGCCAATCATGCGCCTTCAATTCTCCAGCTTGCGCATTAAAGCTTTGACTTTTTCAACAAAATCAATGATCAAGATTTCTTTCCCCTGATGTTCAACGTTCAGATTGTTGAGCTGTCCGCCGAAGATGTCGACGAGGTAAGCTAGTCGTAGTTCCCATCCATCTTCTGTCCAGGCTGAAAGAATCTCCACTTTGTTCTGTATACTGAGAACGAGCTTCATTTCCTCTCTGAGTGCTAACACATGTCGGACAACTTTGCCTTTGGAGAGCCAGCGCACTTGTGTATGGAACAGAAGAGTTTCATGGACAAAGTTTCTCGAACAAAGTTCACAGTTTTTATGAAAGGGTTTCCAGGAGCGCCTGAGGCAGCGTCTTTGATGCAAGGGCCTGTCTGTGTATCATGCAGTGAAGTGAGAAGGCACGTGGAGCTTTTCGTTTGACGAGGGTTACAAATCCTGATCGAGATCCAAGTATTGCAAAGGCCCCGTCGGTACACACACCACAGATTTTGTTCCAGCAAGGCCTTCGGTTTCAAAGAATTAAGTCAGTTTTTTAATCACGTCTTCCCCCTTTGGATGTTAACTCGAGGTCATCAAAAAAGAAGAATTCTTACTTCAGGTTTCCATTGTGAATGTACCTGGCGAACACCATCAGTTGGGAGCAGGACTGAACATCTGTCGATACATCATGTTGGATGGTGAACGCCATCAGTTGGGAGCAGGACTGAACATCTGTCGATACATCATGTTGGATGGTGAACACCATCAGTTGGGAGCAGGACTGAACAACTGACGATACATCATGTTGGATGGTGAACAAACCAGCACGTTTGATTTCCTGGATCACCTGTTCTTTGATGTCCAAAGAAAGCTCACATATTCTCTCGACGAACAGTATCATTGGGAAGAAAAATGCCAAATGGCCCCAACGCTGTGTCATGATCTCGGTGATAACGGGGGCCTAACACGGGCCTAGTAGGCTTTGCGGAAATAATGTTGTCGACTATCATAGTGATAGGGATTTAAAACTGCATTCTGAGATAGTTCTTCTTTTAACTACAAATTTCAACATGTTCCATGCATTATAATTATATCACTTTCTTCAACTCCATATAAACTTTGTTTCACATAATATGCAAATTTAAGATAAAACGGCGCAAAAGACCTAAAATTATATGCCATATGTCGCCCTAGACGTTTATTATTCCGCTGGCCGGATCTGGCGACAAGTAATTTTGCAGCGGCATAATTTATTGCTAGTAATATATCAAATGCCAAGGTGACATATATACCGCAGCATGCACGAACAAGTAACTGACTATCGTTGACGTTGGAGGCCAACATACACTTACTCGAATACAGTTAAAATGTTAATTCAACTCAAAATGTAACTTTAGCACATGTGTAGGCTACCGTTATTAATAACCAAGCATACTTTATTGAATAATATATCAAATGCTAAATTGACATACAGTGTATATACGGTAGCAAGTATGATCAAATATGTAAATATTGTTCATCTTGTGTATCACATATATACTTTTTTAAATACAGTTAAAATGTTTGTTTAACTGCAACTTTACTATATATGTAGACTACGGTAGGCTCTTGTTTGTGTATTTCGTGTATGTTGGCAAAAGTGTGTTCTCGCAAATGCAGTAGGCTCTATTCGTAACAACGTATGCTTCCTACGTGCTACCTGCTACCTGCATGCCTACAACATTCAACCGGTCACGTTACGCAATTTATCACGCCCGAGACTCATATCAGTTAGGTAATGAACGGTTTGAAATCTCCTTATCACTTAAGCGGAACGAGTTAGCGTGAAATCGATATCTTCGTGCCTACCTGAATCACGTTTTATCTTGACGTCGCATCACTGTTCACACGTAGGCCAATTCAACACAAGTTGCTATACGATATAGATATCATCAAGACATGCAAATGAAATCTTGTGGCAATAGATAAATAAGGAATGTTGGCATATGTGTATGGCTGTTTATTTAAGATTCGCAGTTTGTTTTTGTAGGGCCTACACAATATAACAATTTCGCCAACATATAGGCTACATGTTGGCGAAATTGCACTTTTTTGACATTGCATATACACTATATATATAATATGTACGTATGTGTATATATATATATATTAACGGAATATATTTAATTGTAATAATATATATATATATTATATATATATAATTTATATGTGTGCATATATATATACGTGTATATATATATATACACGTATATATATATATATGCGCACATATAAATTATATATATAATATATATATATTATTACAATTAAATATATTCCGTTAATTTTCATTACTCGATGTAGCAAGATTATATGTTAACTACTTCAGCGTGGGGATTGTTGTTCACTAGAGTTCACAGTGTAAACAGATAATGTAATCAGAGTTTAGCTTCTCCACTAGACCAGCTTTACATATGGAATAAATGCGACGATAATAATTTAGACATTGTTATCAGAGAAGCCACGGTTGCAGCATTCGATTAAATGAAAAAAAACTGCGGCGGAGATTAATAAGCTAGGACCTAGACCATTATTCCTATACACAGTTTGAAACATGTATAATGCAGACATAAATAATGTACACAAAGTGTCCAAATGGAGATTAGAGTAAACAGATAAATTGAATGCAGTGCGACGCAGGGGGCTTTACATAAACAGGGTAAGTATATATTCTTATTGTATTCGCCATAACGATTGATCTAGTTGTATGATAACGATGATATTTGATTGAAGTGTACACTTATGATTGCAAGAATATTACATTTTTTGTTAGCTGGATGCTTCTTTTAATGCACCACTGGCGGATCAAATATGCAATTTTTGTTGTCATAATACTCAGTAACGATTATAACACTTGGTTTTTAATATCGCTAAACCCCACAGCCACAAATAGGTCTATGTAAAAGCATAGGCAATTATTTTACAGTCTATGCCTCCTCGGGCCCTACTGAGACACGTCTGTTTTTGAACATTGTAACCACAGAGGTGTACGTGACTATTTCTACCTAGAGCTACACACGCCCGCGGGCAAAACGCGGGTACGTGTTTGCGCGTACGTGTCTACTGCCCCGAACCTAAGCTTCCCAGGAGAATCGCTGCCTGGAAATTGGCTTGCTTGCGCGGAGTTGCGCCGTGACGAAACGTGACGAGGCCCTCAACTCCTCGCGGGCGCACGTGCGTTGCCGAACGTAGGCCATCTAGCGTGCACCGACGTAGCGTCATTTATCTGCGGTTGAACCTGACGCACCGGGTTGGCCCAATGGCATTGTGCGCGCGGGCGGAAATCGATGAAAAGCCGTCGGCGCGCGAACAAAGAGGCGACGAGACGAGCACTCTAAGAGGGCGTTGTATAACGCAGGTCGTTCACTGGGCTGGGTTAGAAACTTCACCGGTGTTGTCTCAAATTCGCGATCAATAAATCGCAGAAATGACCAGGGTGATGTAATCTAATCTACGTCGCCCGGATTAAGAAATTTATTTTTAATAGATAACGACGCGTAATGTTAACACACAGGACCTGTATTTAGAATGTTGTATTTGAAGGACTTCCTCGTTTGTTGGTCTGGATGGCCATGGAATTTTAAGCCACATTTGGAATATGTCGAGCTTTTCACGGCAAACGTTAAAAAGTTGCTATTCCAAGGCAATATGGGTCCCCATCGAGAGCATCACTGTAATGAAAAAAATAAACGGTCCCATAACAATATGTGCAATTGAGATGATTTGAGAACAGGAATTTAATCGCAATCATCACAATCCTTCTAGATAGAACGAAACATTATTTTGGCGTTTTGCATACTAATGACTGGTGTGTGTTTGCCAACGTGTATGTAAAAAATAGACGTCATATCTAACACAAATGCCATATCTCAGAAACCATTCAGCAACATGTTCTTTAATTTTGCATAGGCATATCTTAGGATACTGCCACTATGCACGAAAAAATTGTATTTGACTGAATCATTATAACGGCGTCCCCAGGGCCCCCAAACTGGTAAATGTTCACATTGACCTATTTTTTTCAAAAACCCTTCAGTAACTTTTTCTCTGATTTTGCATAGACATTTCATGTGGTAGTGCCACTGAACACAACAGATCTGTATTTGATTGAATCATTCCAAGGGCACCTTCCGGTGCCCCAAAATGCTAAATTTTAAAATTTTGCCTATTTTCTCAAAAACTGGAATAACTTTTTCTCTAATTCGGTATTGATTTCCATGTTGTAGTGCCTCTATACACAAGGAATCTGTCTGCTTCAATCATTCTAAGGGCTCCAAAATACAAAATTTTCACATTTTTGCCTATTTTCTCAAAAGCTGCAGTGACTTTTCCTCTAATTTGGCAGACACATTCCAGGTGGTAATGCCACCATACACATTCCAGGTGGTAATGCCACCATATACATTCCAGGTGGTAATGCCACCATACACATTCCAGGTGGTAATGCCACCATACACATTCCAGGTGGTAATGCCACGACATCTCCAATTGATTGAATCATTCGAACTAATGACCTGGATACTATGGACTGTTATGTAGTAATATTACCCATTTTATTCGTAATACGAATTTGTCAATATATATGCACAGCTTATTTTATCTGCTTTCGAATGGTATATCATATTTAAAAAATGATTGAGAAATAATAAAGTTATGTCCATTTTAAACGAAGGCCTGTCCTCTTCTGATGATGACGAAAGTGATTTCTTGGATATGGTCAGGAACGGGCTGCAACTCGTCTGCACGAGCTTCAGGATAAAATGGGATAAAGTAGATTTGTATACCGCCAAAACCAGCAGACTGTTTAGTAGCCATAATATAACGTGTCAATTTGATAGTTATGTATCATAACGTTCATAGATCTATGTGCATGTATACATTTTTCATGTATTGGACAAAATGTGCGAATGTGTTTAATTAAGTCTGTTGATCGTTGCATGTGTTCCATGCCTCAAAAGAATCCTGAGCTATTTTCAACCAATAAACTCTTGAAACTCTTAAAAACACAGCCCGTAAGTGCGGGAGGTGCCATCTGTTTTTTCTTAAACAACCTTTAACTGTGCTACATGCGAGATTGCAGCTCACCCACTCTCTCCTGCAAGGTTTCTACAACCACTGGAAATCGGCCTAAATAGCAGAGTATCGGGATAAAATTCAACAGTATTTTTAATAACACATAAACTAATATATACAATCTTCACGAAACGGTCTACTCGAATGTTTTATTTCCAGATGTATCTTCACTGGCATGCATATAGTCTCCACTAAACATGTCGACATTTTATTTCCATCATAACCCTTAATGATATGTAACTACGATTCACCAAAAAACATTTGATTAATAATTAAAAACTCACAATATAGTCCAAAGGACTTCAGGGCCTCTTGGCCCATTTTAAAACGTGACATGACATGGTAACTTCCACTCAAGAATTGTTTGTGTTCTTTTGGGAAAACATGCTTATAAATACGAAAACGTTATCCCTACCATAGACTAGGCCCAGGCCTAATTACTCTCCCTAAGTAACTTTTGGACTTGTTGAGCGACCTTTAAAATAACTTTTTTAGGCATACACCATACGTGTCTCATTCAAATAGGGCACACTGATCACCTCTAGCCCCGTGTGCTCGTGTGAATCTGAAAGGGAAACGTTTTGATAATATTAATACATGAGGAAACATTTTAAGAATATCGCGCTGTACCTCCAGAAACCTTACCCGAGAGCTGCATCGAAAAACGGTAGGGGTGTTTTTTTTATATATTTAGAAACGGTTTCACGTGACGGGACAGATGGCGGTGCTAGGGAACGTGTCAAAACTAACCAACAACCGCGTACAATGTCGTGCTCATAAATAATATTACAATATAATTCTGGCGAAACGTTATTATTATTAATTAACTTCCAGGTTAACGGCATATGAATAATATGCCATTGTTTTAGCGGCGGTATAATGATTCCCTTTCAAGGATTTGTTATGCCATAAATTGCCTGACTAGGTCTACTTTTAAAAATATATAAAGCGCCATCTCCAATAAGACGCTCTATGCATTTTGACATGTAAAACGTTATATTTAGCACAAACATGTGCACAGTGCAAATAGAATGTACACCAAGTCAAATCTTGATACAATAATTATAAGAACAATTAAGTAAGATTTTAATAACATAAGACTACAAATTCAACGTTATTCAAAATATATAAGATAATTTATAGATATTGAAAAGAGCATTCTCACTGGGCGCTTGCAAGTTGATTTCAAAATTATAGGATTTAACAAACACGTCAATTTCTAAGATACTATATAGAGGGTCTATAATTAGTAAAGTAGTCCTCCACTAAACTTTGCGTATGGGATAAGTGTTGTTAAAAAGATTAAAATACTTTGGAATATGCTCAGAAGCTGGAAAAAAGGAAAATTCAAGGGTCTGACCGAATGCCCTATCATTTCTGTCAACCCATCGGTTATGTATCGTAAGTTAACTTCCGACCCATCTCACATTCGCCTTGAAACCTATAGACTTGTCAGAATAATTACGGCTGTAAATTGTAAAGAAACACCACTTTAAACCACGAATGTGTCCTTCGTCAGACATAAAGGCACAGTCTGGAAGTCATGTCGCGCTTATGCAACTGTTCGCGTTGGAAATGCCGAGGCAGTCAGGCGGTAGAGACGACCTTCGCACGTGCGCCGCGTCACGTGTCCTAATCTCGCAGGTGTTGAGCTGATTTTATGCAACGCGGTTTCCAAAGCGGAGATGCGTTTTCCTTTTGAACATCCAACAACTATTCAGTATTCACCGTTACAGAATGGTTGTCCGCGATGCACAGTCGTTACGAAACACCTATGTTTGTACGAGCATTGACGTCTGTGTGGCCTAGCCTGTGCCGCCGTGGCATATGGGACTAGGCCTGTATAAATAAAAGGAAGGCAATATAATCAACGGGTGTTGTGTAACAGCCAATTTACTTATTTTGCCAATATAATAAGGCGCCATCTCAAAGCATAAAAGTGTAGGTCTACGATATTACACAAAACCAATTCCATTTAGCATCAGACACACACGCACGAACGCACACACGCATACGCACGCACACTCGCATACACGCGCACGCACATAGAGCTACACACTACGTTATTTGCGTACATACATACATGCGCGCTCGCGCGCGCACACACACCCGCACACGCACACGCAAGTGAGCTTGACATAGGGGCCTAAGTAGTATTATTGTAGACTCTACCAATCCTTCGAGACAATAAACATACTTGCATGCGTGCGTGCGTGCATGCGTGCGAGCGAGTAAGTGCACGCATGTGTGCGCGCGTAAGTGAACGGCTGCGTCTGCTAAAAGCTGTTTGCTAAATGTACCTTTTGGACCACAGAAAGACTCCTTGTTCCCTTAGTAGAAATTCGCTAACTCCGTCGAATGTCTATACGTACGACGTCTGCTCGTGTCTATAATGAAGTCGTGTTGTGTAAGACGGCGGCACATTGTATATATTCTAACATGTATTTGGCCGACTAAATGTGTTCTAATTAGCCACACCAGTTCTACAAACTCACCGTTTTCTGCTTAATCTCGATGTTTCGAGTCGTGTATGTGCGAAGTAGGCCTGTAGAGTATATACATTGTACGGTGAACGGCAAGTTGTAAGTTTGTTTAACAGTTTGGGCCTAATTTACATATAAAAAGTGTGATCGCGTGGTCACATTCATACGAATATAATATATGTGTTATAATTAAATACAGTTTATACTATCTGGTTTGATTATAATGACACACGATCAGATTTTGAATATTAAACAAACCTGACTGGTTTTTTTTAATGAAGAGCAAGTCGTGCACTGGTCCGATTTGACCGCAAGCAGATTACACCAGGTGCATGCAGGGGGATATTGTCAAAACTGATTGTATTGTTTAATAACATGTAACATATAAATGACAATTGTCCGTTATAATATAGGTCTAATGTCGACATATACCCTACCCTCGTGGTTAAATACTGCTGCACTTGCCCCATTATACTGTCAGCCATGCGTCGACACTCTCGCACGTTCGGGGACACCGCGTGTTCGGGGTTCTACCTCTGCGTGTTTGAAGACTCGTGCACTGGTGCCCGATTAAACTGCATCAGAGGAGCCAGACCATTATATTTTCCGCGCAAAGTGTGTTTCGTGGAATCTACTTCCTGCTGGGGATTTCTTGCGCAGGAAAACGAGTTTTTTAACAAGGAAATTAGGCGTAAATCATTTGATGTCACTGGTGACGGCAACTGCTTGACGCGTCAGTGTTGGTAGGTATATCCCTGCTGTAGTGTGGATAAAATATGATTGTTTTGTGTGATGACGGCTTTATCAAAAACATATCGACGTTCTGAGATGACCCTAACGAAAATTACGTACTTTAACCCAACGCGGAGAACTTGGCGCACTATTTTTTTTACAAACAACTCGTGAAACTTTGCTATGAAGACAGAATTGCACCACTGCATTTATAGCTAACACCAAGCATGAATGGAGAAACAAATACTAGTATGTTGCCATGGAGACGTACACCTCAATATGATTCCTGTCGACTCTTTAAGGGTTCGATATTTTGTCAAATTAAAATTTGTGAAACTTGGATTGATTTGTTGATAATCGTCGGAATTTTGGATTAAGGAACTTTAAATTAGCCGCCTACTGAACTGATCCTTACGACGTTCCCAACAAAACATGCATACTAACTTGCATATTGGGATACGTAGCCTTAGTTATCTAAACGACATATAAACATAGAAACTATTCTGATTGAGGTCAGTTTTTGACATACGCCTCGTAACAGTATTCTGCCTTTAGGCATACGAGCACGTCCGGATCTTCAAAATAGGTGTTTTGTGATCAAACTATACCTGACGCGTCAATAGCTACGCACGACATGCACGAACACCCGTAGGTTCGACGCTGTGTACGTGTGTACGTGCACTTTGCTGTACGCGCGCTGCGTTGTAGGTTTATGCATTGTTCACCCGTTAGAAATATTTCAAAACTGTTTTCTATTACATGTATACCACTGCCGTGTGCAATGACATTGTCTACGTCATTGTACGCATGCACGAAACCCGCACATGTACCCGAACACACACAATATTATTGTCGACAGTTATATATATATATATATAAAACTGTCGACAATAATATTGTGTGTGTTCGGGTACATATACATATATATATATATTATAATAAAACAATACGATTCCCTCCCTGTTTGTTTGTCTGTCTGTCTATCTGTATGTCTGTCTGTCTGTCTGTCTGTCTGTCTGTCTGTCTGTCTGTCTGTCTGTGGAACCATATATCTGTATGGGGGCTGTATTTTTGTATGTGATCTAGCCGGCCCAATGTGGTGGTTCATAATTGCATTTTTTTCGAAATTCATCCGGTGGTTGTAATCTTGGTATCACAATTTTAAAATGGCTCTTATCTTCGTCAGTTTTGCATGTATGGAGCTGAGATTTTGTATATGATTTAGCGGGCCCATTTGGGTGGTTCGCAGATTAAGATGTTTCGATTTGTCCGAACAATTGTATCGTTTTATTTCCCCCGCGATACATAGTGACGATCTACTTACCGCACCCCTCTATTCGTAATACTTTATTTAGTACGTCTTCCTTGTTCAAAAACTAGTTTCCCTGTTGCAAACAGTCCCCCGCAGGAGGTAGATTCTCAGAAACACACTGCTGGGAAAAAAATAGTGTGGCGGTCTAGTCGGTCACCGGTGCACGAGTCTTCAGACACGCGGAGGTAGAACCCAGAACACGTGGTGTCCCCGAACCTGCGAGTGTGCCGACGCATGATTGACACAATGGGACAACAACAAAAACCAGACAGGTTTGTCTAACGTTCAAGGTCGAGTCGTGTGTCAATACCATAAACCAGGTATAGTACAAACACGATTTAATTATAACATAGATTATAGATCGTACGAATCGAATATGACCACATGACACAATTTTTTTACTATAAATTAGGCCCTAACTGTTAAAGAAAAATACAATTTGCCGTTCACCGTACAGACCTGCTTAGCACATACACGTTTCGAAACATTCAGATTAAACAGAACAAAAACCAGATTAACACGGTGTGGTTCGTTAGAACATACTTGGTGGGGCAAATATATGTTAGAATAATTATGTATAATTTGCAGTATGTTGTACCTATATATATAAATTCGACTCAGTTGACGAATTTCTAATAAAGGAGACTTTATGTACTAGAATGGGTACATTTGGGCATTTGGCAAACAGAGCTCTTAGCACACGCAGCCATTCACTTACACCATACGATACACTTTTAGGTTTGTTTAGTAATTTTTTTAATATAATGCAGTTCTAGTCTATACGTTTAATTATAGTATCTACATTTTAGTAGCTATTAGTTGTCGACACCCTTGAACAGAGCCCTACTCTGGATACGAGTGTATAAATAAAGTATATTATTATTATTACGCTCACATACACACACACGCACGCACGCAAGTGTGTCACATGTCTCAAAGGATGTGTTGAGTCTATAACAATACCATTTAGGCCCCTTCGTCAAGCTCACTTGCGTATGTATGTATGCATGCATGTATGTATGCATTTTTATTTATATATATTTATGTATATATATACAGTATATATATATATGGGGTAAGACCACATTATATTTTATATAGGCGGCCATTATAACGTTTCCTTCATTTCCTGCAAAGTTTGTCTAACAATCTTGTTGAAAATTGCACAGCATATTTAACCGCCATTGACACAAATACTGTGGAAAATTCGTGAAATTCTCACTGGATCAACATGTCCCATATCAAAGTGCTCGAAAAAAATTCACACATCACACCAAAACGGTATTTTCAAGGGTACTCTTTAACTGGGTAATGGTGGACGAATCCTTAATGTGGTCTTGCCATATATGCATTACACTGTGCCATCCAGTATGACCAGTCTAGGCCGGGTATTCCCCCGTCTATCCGACCATATCTCGACCACTGATTATCTCCTGCATCATTTCGACGACAGCTGTCGGCTCTCCAAGCACTCTAGTTCGCTATGGCTTTGACGCGCTTCACTCACGCGTTAACGCGCGTGCGTGCGTTCGTCGGTGGGTGTGTGCGTGCGTATACGTTTGTATGTGTGCGTTCGCGCGTGTGTGTGTGTGTGTGCCTAATGTTAAATGGAATTGATTGTATGTAATGTCATAGGCCTACACTTTTATGTTTTGAGACGGCGCCTTATTATATTGGCAAAATAAATAAATTAGCTGTTACATAACACTCGCTGATTATATTGCCTTCCTTTTATTTATACAGGCCTAGTCCCATATGCCACGGCGGCACAGGCTAGGCCATACAGACGTCGATAGCTACGTACACATACATAACCCAAGCCCGTGCAAACATCGGTGTTTCGTAACGACTGTGCATCGCGAACAACCATTTTGTAACGGTGAATACTGAATAGTTGTTGGGTGTTCGAACGGAAAACGCATCTCCTCTTTGGAAACCGCGTTGCATAAAATCAGCTCAACACATGCGAGAATCGCTAAGACCTGTATTTAATCCCCGATAATGCAGCCACGGCACGGGGGTAGAAACTGTCTCGGAAGATTTGTCGTAGCACGAATATTTCGGAATCTATGGCATGCTACATATATAATTATTATAGTACTAACACAACTTTAGGGGGTTGTACATGACAGCGTTACGAAGCGTCATAAAGGTGTGGGGTATCTTTAAAATGTTCACAAGTAACGTGATGTATTTCATGGATGGCTTCAAATCAATATATGAGTATTTGATTGATGAATATAATAGTGTTGACTTGCAGTGTGTACAAGCTACGGTTTTTTTTTAGCAAATGGCTAATATTACCACCTTTTATTCACACGTTAGACCATGTATTTTATAATTCCTATATGATGATAGGCCTATACTGCTCGTGTGATAATAATAATTAATGTTGTTGATAGGAATCCCTTATTGTTATTCTGCTAAGATAACCGCTCGAGTTTTGCTCGTCTTGTACAACTTTTGTAAATTTGGTAAAAGCATCGTGTAGACCATTAACTTATTTAAATCCTTCTCAAGAATCAATTATTTCCAGATGACGACATTCCTTGCGTGACGTTATGGGTTGTATCTGTGTCTCGCTTGAATACATTGTATATGAATGTTTACTTATAATAGTCCAATAACTTACAAAAAAAACAACGCCGCATTCAACCGCTGTATAGTGGGAGATTTATTTTTATCGTTTCTGATAGGTGTTTCATTAATGAAAGGGTCGTGAACCATATCTGCACTATAGGCCATGTATTGTGTTAGCTTGCGTTTCAGTAGAGAGGGATTTATAATTATATAAAAACGGACTTATTGACTTTCACAGGTGACCACGTTTAATGCTTGCTGAAATTCCACTTTTTGAACCGTGCCCTGCAATTTTACAGGTGACGTCAAGAAGAATGCGTGTACGAGGTAGGTCACGGAATACGTGCGTTTCTGCACGTAGGCCAGTGTTTACGTAATAAGTCAACTGTTAATGACAGGCAAGTCGCTATTACCTTATGCGTTGGTTCATAAACAGGTAAGCACACTTTAATAAGGCGTAAATTAGCTGATGTAACTTTAATGTTTTTATTACGAATCACGGTGTACATTTGACGCAGGTATTGTTTCACATAACGAGCCTTGTCCGCAATCATCTGTGTAGAATGACATGGACACTAAACGCATTGGAACTATACGCACATTAAAATAGAAAATATGTTAATAGAGGGAAGCCAGTGGTCCACAAAACATAACAATTTAGCATAACTGAACCTTAATTTAACTGAAATAAATGTGTAATAGTTACCACCTACCGTGCACTACATTTGACACAGGTATTTTAATTGTAAGTAGCGCATCTGTCGGCTGCCATCTGTGCCAGATGGCTTGGGTGATACACGTATATTACGGCTGCCCCGTTCCCGCATTCACGAGTGGTCTTCTAAATAGGCCTGTTGTGATCAAACTATACTGATTGAGATTTCAGTGTACCCGCCAACAGCTACGCACGCCATGCACGTACGCCCGCGTGTCGCTGCGACACGCTGTAAATGCAGTGCGTTGTTCACTTGTTAGATTAACAAAACATAAATGCTTCGCTCCGTCTCTTAATCGATTATATATGTTATACGTAAGCAACGACAATACGTAAGCTGTTATGCGCACCCACACATGTACGCAGGCATGCAGGCATGCACGCACGCCCAATGAGATCATAATTCCACGTTTCGCTGAAATAATCTTTTTGTTAAAAACTGAAATAACTTTTTAGTCGTACCATTTCTTTTTTGTTGAGAAGATCGCTTATTGTAGTTGTCTCTTTGTCGAACCATCAGCAGATCATCCCGTTTATATCAATAACGCGCTGTCGACCCTATAATTATAGGCTGTACAGTGCATCCTTGGCCAGACAGTTTTATTGATTTTTCTGGTACAACATATGACATTTCCTACGGGACAGTTCGTGATCACCAGCTGTTTGACCGTATATAGCCTTCCTCAACAATGATCAATCCTGGTGTAGACTTAGACATTGCATAATAAATTATATTAATACAACTAACAGTTATATTTCCGATATCGATATGTTGAACAGCATACCGAACAATATAATAACCCACTTCCCCCGCGTCACATTTATATAATATATAAATGTCTTACATAAACAACGCTGTGGCCATACGCACACGTATTCCCTCTGTTTCACCGGCGCTATAAATAAACCGATTCAAGTCAATAACAAAGGCTAGTCAGATCCTCATGAGCGGGCGATTCGCATAGAACTCTGTCCGCCTCGGGCGGAGCTGGTACCCGATCGTTTCACAGCTTTGACGATGGCGACAGGTTCTTTGCACATATAGCGGCGTCTACATAATTCCTGTTATAATCATTATAACATAAGTATAACCCTTCCCACGATCGAGCAGTGACGTAGTCTGCGGAAAATGCACGCTGATAAGTAGGCCGAAGTTAGTTTTTGTGAACATCCTGGTGTGGGGAGGGGGCATAATATAACTGATAAAATATACGCCTAAAATAATGTGGTGTAACATCAGTAAGGACCATTAACACCAGATCAAGTAGAAGTTTTAAGGTACTGAATGGTTATGAAAATACTGATAGAAGTATACTATCTCTATTAAGAAAGATGAAAGGAATAAAGAACCTGACGTAACATCAGTAAGGGAAAAATGTAGATTAGAGCCTACTATATCAGAAAGTATTCCTACTCGCAGATGATTAGAAACGAATTAAACATATTAAATTCTGATTGCGTTGGAAACGGAATCAACAAATACCTCAGAAATGCGGGATACACATAGACAAAACGTTGGACTTTCGACATAACCAAATGCTTCCTTGTCCAATTGCCACCTGGGGTTAATTGTCTGGGTGACAATCTTGTTAAATACTTGTACGCATGCTCTCCACAAATATTGTGGTTATGAGCTATATGTTTACAATAATCTCACATTTTCAGATCTCATAAGGCGTAAACTATTACAATGATCCGCGGAACGGCGGTGTTTTTAGCGTGTTGTAAATGGTGAATCGCTCATATGCAGCCCAGGGAACGCGACAGACGAGCCACGCCATCACCAAAGACAGTCCCATTACGCAAACAGTTATATTGCGTTACGTAAAGATTAGATAACGATAAAATAAAACATATTTTTACTAGCAACTCAGCTGAATTCACATTATACTGTTGACACGTAAACACCTCCCGCCGAACAGATGGATGTTGCCACAGTCAGAGGGCCTTGCTGGGGGTCCAATGCCTTGCTAGGGGTCGATGCTTTGCTGGGGGTCGAGTCTTTGCTGGGGCCAAGCAAGCAAGCTACACGGAAAATGTTTAAAAATCTGACCCATCAAATATTTCAAAAAATTAAACGTTCTTGCATTTGCGGTGATCAAATGCTTCCATTCCTTTTCCTTTGGTATTAATGTTTACTCATACAGTTTAAGACAACTTATTGCCACACCCTTCAAAGTAAACTATTGTGATCTCGCTAGATCTGTAAATAAATAAAATGTATCTTGCAAAAAAGGTTCGACCAACATACACTCGATTTTAATAAGGGTTACACACACACACGCACGCACGCACGCACGCACGCACGCACACACATACCCCTGTACAGCGATACTTCATTGACTAAGTTGAACATTGTATGAAAACTTTTTAAAATCGAATTACTTTGAATATGTTCTGACAACGTCGAGATGCGCGTATTGTGTCAAAGCCACCTACAGAGTCATTGCCAGTTATGGTAACATTAAAATATTCTTTATGATAAGTATTTTATAATCAATGTTATGTAATTATAGTTGAACGCGCGTGCGTGTGTGCGTGCGTGCGCTCGTGTGTGCACGCGTGTGCGTGTTTGCATTCTTGCATAAACCATATCTTTGTCATTGTTTATTTTTCCTTATTTTATTTTGACTAACCTAATACAACATGGGTCTAACCGAATCTACATTACGCATTCAGATGACGTTTATTTTATATTTAGGGAGATCGATATAAAGACCACAAGGGAATGCTCCCAACAAATTGGTGGATTTACCGAGAAGCATACTTATATTATATAATATTGTACTTGTATATTTCTACATACACGAGCTTTATCGTGCTTAGTAATCTGTAGTTAAATTCGGATAGGTGTAGGGCCTAATAGGTCTATCATACTGCAGACCTATGCTACGTGTTATGGAAATCTAACGCTAACAATGACAAATTTGTCAGCAATTTAGGAGTATTTGTTCAGGTGCTGGGTTTCACTGTCGCATCAAAGACGCCGCCACCGCACATCCGTTGATCAATCAATACTATCGGGCGGGTGACGAGATTCGGCACTTCGTGACTGCAGCGTTCGTCGGGTCGTTGGCAGGTGGTGGTGCGAAGGCTAGGAAGCGTTGGAGTGTGTACAGCGTTCTTCACGTTCACCACTGTATGAAGTCACGTAAGCCGCGTAGACATTCACTAATGGGATGTGTATGCGTGGGATCGTCTGGGGGTCGCCGCCGAGACGAGAGAGTGTATTTTGACACCTTTATGCAACGAATAGTAATACACGTTCTGCAGTTGTTCAATCTGTGTTATTTATGCATGCTACGAAATGATTTAGTTAGGCTGGCCTATGTCAGGAAGTTTATCGAAGTGCAAACCTTGTTCTGTACAATGTGTGTTATACTTTATGTATTTGGTATTGCCGACTGCTTGCTTGTTAAAACAGCAGGTCGTTGAATAAAAAAACGATGTATATATGTCTGCTCTCAATTCACTATGCAGCAATTATTTACAGTAATATATTACCAAAAAAACATTGACTTTTTCTACGTCTGTGCACACCTTATGTCTGGCAGATTATTTTCAACGAGCATTTGGTGATAAATCTTACACATGTTCATATAGTCCAACAGTAATGCGTTTGTTATTTATACAGTTGGCACGCAATTATTTCATTTGCCCACGTCAACGCACGCACAGTGAGGCGTTTGTCACGGCAACGGGACATGTTTGTTACGTAACTTGTACTTTTTGTTATTAGACAGCGTTATGTAACTTTGTACGTCGCGTTATTATTTGTCTTAAGTGTTATGCAACGTACGCGTATGAGTAAACGTACAAACAAAACACTCTTACGTACAAACAAAACACTCTTACCACTGAGCGTGCACGTCTTGACGTGAGCATCAAAGGGTTTTTTTTTGTTTAACTTGTTGACACCACTTCAGAAAATGTTAACTAAAAACTGGATATGGATGGGCCTAGTAAACAATCTACCCTAGTCACGTAAGTGGCCCGATTGTCACAGAACATCTTAAAATACAGATAGGCCCAGCAACAATTATTCATTGTTATTTTAACAACACATTGAGTTAAAATTAACCCTCTGTCATTTTTATGCGAAGCTATATCCTGTTTCCAATGCCAGGTTTCGTTTCAATTTAACGTCCCAATGATTCAACTTAACAGAATCCGCCAAGTTTAAAACAATAGCGCTAGCGGCTGTTCATACATATGATTATTGCTGGTACATAAATCGGGAATTGGCCTATCTGATCTATCTTCCCCGTAAAGGCTTCACAGGTCACAAGGTAGGCCGAGGGGTCAAAAAGGGGGTAGCAAAAGCAATGACGTTAGCCAGGGCAAAGTGCAACACTGACTTATATAATATAACAAACTAAATCACGGCAGCTTGTCTTCCCTTGTGCCATAATTATAGCTAATTAATTTTGAATTGTGAATCATCGGTACGTAGCTGGTGGACATCGTTCGTTGCCTGTGAAAATGCAGTTTGCGGTTTGATTTTCCCAAGTCATTCAGTGCACTTTGGCTGACGAAGTTAAAAATTGAAAAAATGTACTAATGTGGTATGGTAGGCCTACTTATGCCTTAGTTATATATATAGGTGAAACTCAGCGTGTCTGCATAGTTACGGTACATTACGTAATTGAATACGTAACAAATAATCATAATCACTGATAACGTACACGATTGCATTAACATCGAAACATTCTGCGTTTTCATATTTCAAAACTCTTGTAGAAATGATATCAAGACAGAGATGGCACGTATGGTTGTATAATCTCCTGTTGGTATTTAAACCACAGGTGGTTTCGACGGGTGACTCACATATGTAAAAACACACATAATTGTTGGGTAGGAACTGATATAAAACCCCGGAAACTAGGTGTCATAAAGTGTGTAATTAGTCACACTACATGCCCTAAACACGGGTACGTGAGTGAGTCATGGTATAGTTGAGCGGGCAGACACCGTCTAGACAAGTTCTAATTAAGTCATATATAGATCGCGTCATTGTGTTTAGTTTTGACGCCGTGGCACAGAAAAAGTGTACTAATTACCTGCGCCAGTTAAAGGATGTGAACAATCTAGTTATTCGTTTCATTTAATTGTTGGTAACAGACTGACATTGTTTCTTTGTTGAGACATATAATTATATTTAGAAAATAAATTGAATATTTATATAATGGTTATTTCTACAACGTTAACATTTTAACACGCATTAATGCATAAACCCCAGGTCTATGCACGGAGTTCCATAGACAGCCTTACATATTAGTGTTATCAATACATAAGACATTCATGTTTACATAAACCCCAGGTCTATGCACGGAGTTCCATAGACAGCCTTACATATTAGTGTTATCAATACATAAGACATTCATCTTTACACTGCTGTAATGCTATATTTCTTAGCAGTGTAATTGTCGTCGCTTATTCTGCGTTTTATGGGACTATATCAAGACATTGATGTTTATACTAAACAACATTAGTTCCATTGAGTGATGATGATGTAGCGGCTGTTTCGTTTACCGTCCTTGTATTTCTTCTCCCCAAATCGTGTATTTTCCGATCACAGTGGTTACCATGATGAAAGATAAACAAACGTCACATTCACATTTCACTACGATCATGTTAAAGGTAAGCTGTATGTTCCGTTTCCCGAAATCAATCACGGCGTAATTATTAAATTAACAGACAGTTTGCTAATTTGGTTGAAAATTAGAACATCGCGACAGCGTTGAACGTCAAAGAGCTTTCCAGCTTATACAAGGCAATTTGGCAGGCAATAACCTTCATTACAATATTCAGTCTAGTCATACAGGAACACTAATTAGTAAAGGTTAACAAATGAGGAGCAAACAATGTCCCTTTAATTGGTTTTGGGATTTGTTGTGGTTCAATATTACACCACCAGACATCAAGCATTGATTCAAATGATTATCAGGAATCTTCACGTGAATACGCGGTACGGTTAAAATACATATTCGTGTTTCTGTTCTGTTACAAGTTCTGTTACTTGAAGGGTAATTGTCGGCCCAGCAATTTACTCAAGCATCTTACCAGATGTTATGACCAAAGTTAATTATTAATTATTCTAGTATTTAGAACACCGTGCGTGCGCGGATGGGTGGTGGGTGGGTGCCTGCATGCGTATGTATGTTATTTTGGTTATTCACACATTATACATATATTTTGACATTAAAGAATCGGATTCTCCAGTCGGTGAATAAAAGTGATAAATTATAAGTTTCACTGGTGTCAGGTCATGTCAACATCTATATTTTATGATCGTCACCAAAGTGAGAGGTGATCGCAATGGTGCAATGTCGTTGCAATCGATCACATGTACTAAAAGTAGTTCAATAGTATCGTGTCTAAATTTAATATATTATTTCGCTGCTGTCGTGATAACTTCACCTTTATGAACTTAATAAGTACTTTGTCCATTATTATTTATTAGCGCGCGTGGGCGTATGCACACATACACGCGCATCCGCACGCATGCACGCACACACACACACACACACACTGTTCTTAATATAAGGATAAATAAGTTACTCGCAAATACCTTTGAAGTATAGTATAGCGAGTATTCCAGTTTAAAAAAAAAAATGTGAATGATAATAAATACATATATCTTACCGTTAACTGTGGAATCTACGGTAAGTTGGCGGAAAATGAAATTACCATAAGTATGAGGTTTTACAGTGAAAGAAAATATTTTCCGCGCACAGCAAGGTATATACATTCACGCTTGCAGTGCTCGGCATATTTTGAGAACTATGGAACGTCAAGAAAACTAATTGTCTGCATGTCTTGGAACAAGATCGGACGAATTACTTCAGAGCGCGAACATTGACACAACGGGTGCACCACGCATGTTGTCACGTACGTGCCCCAAATAAGGAATCACTTCAGTCGTTAGTAAACACCTAAAATGAACTAAATTTACAGTTCGTAGCTACAGTTTGTAATATGCTCGGTCTATTCTGTGCCTAAGGCCCAAGCTATAACCACTTACACGAGAAAGAGAGAGAGCGAGAGAGAGAGAGAGAGAGAGAGAGAGAGAGAGAGAGAGAGAGAGAGAGAGAGAGAGAGAGAGAGAGAGAATGAACACACACACACACACACATACACGCACACACGCACACACACGCACACACATACCACACACACAGACACACACACGAACGCACGCACACACACGCACGCACACGCACGCACATGAACGCACACACGCACACATATGCACGCACCCCCTCACACCTAACACAAGGACACACCTTTCACCACACACCGAAGAACAACATAATAAATACATTAGAATCACTCTAAATGATGTCGCTTACGTCAATGCCGTATCAATGTCCTAGAACTCACAATAACGCGTCTTAGACTCGGTTCTTGTTGGTCGTGTTGACGCCAGCAGCCCAGGCGCCATATGTCTGAAACGACCCTTTGTGTTCTTGTGTCTTGTCTCATAACACGAAAACACTTTATCTGATGCTCGTGGCACGAGCGGAACTGGCGACGATGAAGTCAGTAGTAAATATGAAGACAAAAGGAGCGGTCAACACGTCGATGTGACGACGCCGTGATGCCTCTGTACCCGCTGACCGCTTCCGCTAACGGGGTTAGGGCACAGTTGGACTTCCTGCTTCGTTACAGACCGATAAAAGTGCAATGTATTTTTAAGAAATGATTTTTTACAAAATTCACGTGCTCTGACATAAGTGCATTTGAGTAGTCAGAATTCTTGATTGTAGAAGCTGTTGACAGTAAAATGGTGCATTTGTAGCTTATTTTACTAAGCGGAAGGGTATTTGGCTAGTTGACCCTTTAGCCGGATTACTGCCTGCATCCATTCGTATTGACGGGTGTCACACATAGAGGCATTTTACGAGAGCTAGAAATATTAGATTTTGACTAAACTCGACCAGCATGAGATGATAATAACAGCAGGTGAGAAGAAATTGTTTAGGTCAGGTTTTCTTACAATCATCACACAAAACGTTAACATGGTCGCCAATGGGAAAACTAACAGTGTGCTGAGGCCTAACAAGGATGGTGAATATAGATAGGTAGCATTAGGTACACGGCGTGGTTTCGGCATGAGAGCCAACCATCGGACGTCACAGCTGGCGAACGGCCACATTTAGTCAAGTCCGACTGAATGAGTCCGCTTGAAAATAGTTTTTGTTTGATGTGTGAATTTGT
Organism: Paraescarpia echinospica; assembly: GCA_020002185.1. Taxonomy (NCBI): domain Eukaryota; kingdom Metazoa; phylum Annelida; class Polychaeta; order Sabellida; family Siboglinidae; genus Paraescarpia; species Paraescarpia echinospica. Next base: position 7,345,258 of record CM034543.1, read on the forward strand.
TCGAGCACTTTTACGTGGGACGTGTTGGTCCAGTGAATATTGAATGTACTACTGCATTAGATCTTTCGCGGTGTGGCAGTAAGTATACGCCAGTCGCTCGCGTGTTTGCACAGTGGCTATTTTGCAGAACGCACCAATATTTCCAAATCCGTCACCAGATTGGGAAGAAATTGAGGGTTATCAAGTTTGGGTGATTTTTTTTAGAAAAACGAGGTTTGTAATTTTCACGAATTTTCCACACGAGGTCAATTAATTAATGTTTCATGCGCTGAGAAAGTTTAAAGATTTAACAAGATTGCCACCCAGAGAATTAACTCTAGATGGCAGGTGGACAAGGAAGCCTTTTGGCTTATCGAGAGTCCAACCCTTTTTATCTACGCGTATCCCGCCCTTCTGAGGTATGTGTCGATTTTATTTTTAAACATTCACGTTACTAGCACCCACACAATCTGCAGATAATCTGTTCCATTCATTTACAGTCCTCTGTGAGAATGAGAACTTTCTTATATATAATCTACACTGCTCCTTTACTAATGTAACTTCATGTCCTCTAGTCCTTCCATCTTTCTTAACTGAGAAAAAATATTGTTATTAATATTTTCATAATCATTCAATATTTTAAGCACTTCTAACTGATCTCTCAATCTCCTTGTCTCTAGTGTTGTTAAACCACATTCTTAAAGACGTGTTTTGTAACTAAGATCCCTCAGTTTTTGTATCGTTTTAGTCGCTCTCCTCTGTACTCTTTCTAGCATATCTATGTCCTTCTTGCGATATAGCCTCCACGCTTGTATACGATATTCTAAATGAGGCCTAACTATTGTTTTGTATTGCGGTGTTATTAGTTCTTTTTCCTTACACGCTATATTTCGCCTAATTAATCCAAGGATATAATTTCCCTTTGAAGTTGCAATTCCGCACTGTTCTGAAACCTTCAAATCAACACTAATGGTTAATCCTTTTCTTTTACAGTACATAGTACAGTACCCCCCACTGTATATTGTACATATTCGTTCTCCTGTCCTGTGTGAAGACATTTACATTTCCAAAAATTGAACATTTGCCACTTTTCAGACCATCTGATCAACCTGTCAAGATCATCTTGTAAGTGCTGTCTATCTCCATCTCGTTAAATGCTTCTAAACACATTTGTATCACCCGCAAATTACAGCACCCTGCTTGTTATATCATCGGCCAAATCGTTTTTAAATAGTGAGAATACTATAGATCCCAGTAATGATCCCTGAGGTACCCCACTCAAAACTGATTTACAGTTTGAAGCCTCCCCATCGACTACTACCCATTGTCTTCTGTCAGTCAACCATTTTTCTATCCAGTTAATTATATCATTTCCTATGCCATGTGCTTTTAGTTTAAGCAGTAATCTTTGATGTGGCACTTTGTAGAAAGCTTTCTGAAAATCTAAGTAGATGATATCTACCCTCGTCTACCCACTTAGTGAAATCTTCCAAAAAACGTAACATATTTGTTAAGCATGACCTCTAGCTTAGAAACCCATGTTGAAATGGGTTTATCAAGATATATTTAACATGAAAATCCACTTTAATTAATCTTTCTAATAATTTGCAAATCACCGATGTTAAACTCACTGTTCTGTAGTTCTCTGACTTGTTTCTCGAACATTTTTTTAAAATAACGGTATAATGTTTGCTTCTTTCCATTCTACATTACATAGCCTGTCAGTCCCAATTCGGCATCTGATCAGTGGTGGCCCATGATTCGGTTATACGTTTACTATGCTCTTTGTATTTAAACAATCGCATATATATCCAGCTTCAGAACAGTTTTCCAGGCTGTTCTTTGCTGATTTATTTGTGCTTTCTTTATCTATGCCTCCAGGCTTCTCTGTGAGTCCCCCTGCGAATTTAGTTTAAATAGATGCAACCTGTCCCACTGTCAACCAATCGCAGCAGGTTCTCTGAGAAAACTGCTGCCCCTTTCCACTTAGATGGAGGCCATCTCTCATGTACATACATTCCCTCCTAACAATGTATCCCCACAAATCTATGAATCCCATCCCCTCTTCTTCACACATCTGCTCAACTAGTGCGTTGATCGCCATCCTCTTGTTGGCCCCCCTCCTCTTAGTACTGGCAACATTCCTGAGAGAATAATCGGTTCAACTCTTGTCTTCTTTAACTTTCTCACTAACTGTCTGTACTTATGTACTACCCCAGTTGTTCTCTCCATGTCTGCATTATTTGTCCCTACGTATACTAATATAGACCCTCTCTTGCCATGCCCCAATACCTTCTCTACCCTTTCATGCACATGTTTTATCCGTTTTGGCTGGCGCTTCTTTGGAAGATTTTATTTTTAAACATATTCACGCTACTACCACCCACACAATCATCAGATAATCTGTTCCATTCATTCACAGTCCTTTGTGAAAATGAGAACTTTCTTACATCTAATCTACACTGCTCCTTTACTAATGTAACTTCATGTCCTCTAGTCTTTCTATCTTTCTTAACTGAAAAAAACATATTTCTATCAATATTTTCATAACCATTCAACATTTTAAACACTTCTATCTGATCTCCTCTCAATCTCCTGGTATCTAGTGTTGTTAAATCACATTCTTTTAGGCGTTTTTCATAACTAAGATCCCTCAGCTTTGGTATCATTTTAGTCGCTCTCCTCCGTACTCTTTCTAGCATATCTATGTCCTTCTTGCGGTATGGCCTCCACGCTTGTATACAATATTCTAAATGAGGCCTAACTATTATTTTGTACAGCGGTATTATTAGTTCTTTTTCTTTATATGCTATATTTCGCCTAATCAATCCAAGGATTTGATTTCCTTTTGAAGCTGCAATGCCACACTGCTCTGAAACCTAACATGTCAGCACTAATTGTCAGCCGTAAGTCTTTTTCTTTTACCGTAGTACTTAGTACAGTTCCTCCCATTGTATATTCTACATATTCGTTCCCATGTCCTGTGTGAAGGCATTTACATTTTCCAAAATTGAACAATATTTGCCACTTTTCAGACCATTTGATCAACCTGTCAAGATCATCTTGTAAATGCTGTCTATCTCCATCACTTTTAATCCTTCTAAACACTTTTGTATCATCTGCAAATTTCAACACCTTGCTGGCCATATCATCGTCCAAATCGTTTATATATATATTAAGAATAATATAGGTCCCAGTACTGATCCCTGTGGAACCCCACTCAAAACTGATTTCCAGTTTGAAGCCTCCCCATCAACAACTACCCGTTGTGTTCTGTCAATCAGCCATTTTTCTGTCCAGTTAATTATACCATTTCCTATGCCACGGTCCTTTAGTTTAAGCAATAATCTTTGATGTGGCACTTTGTTGAAAGCTTTTCGAAAATCTAAGTAGATGATATCTACTGGTGATCCATCATCTACCCACTTAGTGATATCTTCCAAAAAACATAACATATTTGTTAAGCATGACCTCGCTTTTAGAAACCCATGCTGAGATAGGTTTATCAAGTTATGTTTAACAAGAAAATCCACCATGTGATCTTTAATTAGTCTTTCTAATAATTTACAAATCACCGATGTTAAACTAACTGGTCTGTAATTAGTTGACTTGTTTCTCAAACCTTTTTTAAATAACGGTATAATGTTTGCTTCTTTCCATTCTAAAGGAACCACTCCCTCTTCTAATGACAAGTTGAAAACTGTTGCAAGCTGTATGCTAATTTGTTCTACAATTTCTAATAGTAGTTTGGGTGGAATACCATCCACTCCAGGTGATTTATTATCCTTCATAGCCCTAATTTTCTTAGCTACCATTTCTGGGGTTACAATTAACTGTCTTAAATAGTCTGTTTCTGCCCTCTTGAACTTAGCCTCTGGTACTGGCAGTGAACTAATGTCTTCTCTAGTAAACACTGAACTAAAATACTCATTCAGGTCTTCTGCCATTAAGAATCCTTCTGATATTATATTTCCAGCACTATCTTCTAGAGGACCGACTTTATCCTGAACTTTCTGTTTGCTTCGAACATACGCATAAAAACTCTTGCTGTCATGTTTTATATTACAAGCTAATTTATGTTCATAGCTTCTCTTTGAATTTATAATTTCAGCTGTAGCTTGGTTTAGTGTTTCTTTATCAATGTTGTAGTCTTCGTCATTTCCAGTACGTCTATATGACTTCCACATCATTAGTTTATACTTAATTTTTCTAATGGCTTCTTTCGATAAGTGTTTCTTTTTGGACCGTTTCCCGTGTTTTTTAAGGGAACAAATTTGACGATGATGCATTCAATTTCACTATTTAAGATATTCCAGCATTCTGTTGCTGTCTTATTTTTCAGTGTGTTATTCCAGTCTATCTTTGCTAAATATTTCCTTATGTCCTTATATTTTCCTTTGTGGAAATTTCTCCTGTACTGCTTTTTACTATTCCTTTCTGATTTTACTTTGATGGTAATGTAGGTATATGTAGATAAAAGGGTTGGACTCTCGATAAGCCAAAGGGATTCCTTGTCCACCTGCCATCTAGAGTTAATTCTCTGGATGGCAATCTTGTTAAATCTTGTTAAATCTTGTAGACTTACGCTATGTGGCCCCTAGCGAATGGGCGTAACACTACGATTTATCAACAAACCTTCTAATATCGCTCACGAAAGCTAAGGAAGTCTAAAATACTTTCTCTGACTAACGTTTAGGTGTAATCGTTTCTTAGTATGTCTACAGGTAGTTTATGAATAATACTGACGCAAAATTATACTTATCTGATCAATATTTACATTGCTTTTCCGATTTTTCCTGCATCACAAAATCCAGTACAGGATAGGTTATAATGAACGCGCTATGTAAAAATTAGTGTGGTCTCACCCCAGCTGCATTAAAACAAAGAAGTTAGTCTGAGCTGACTCATACTTCCACAACCAAGACCGATGATTAGTTCAGAATGATAAAATCTTGCTTGTTTTGTTTTTAAATCTTCCCGCCTCTCCATGTAGTTCTATTTGATGTGCGTATATGCATGACCGTACGTATATGCATGAGTGTACATATGTATACATACATAATATAATTATACCTGTACCGTCTTCAGCTTATCTCCACTAACGTCGGCAGTTCTGCTTGTGTACCAAGTACCAAGTACGTGTACCTACACGTACATGTATAGGCTTGAACATGTAAATCAACTGTGATCCTGAAAAACTTTTGTGGAGCGGTGTTTCATAATGCACAAAAAGATCAAACCGCGCCAACTGATTTGTTTTTGCGTTGAACAGAGAGAGGCGAGACAAAGAAACGTTGCTGAAAAGCAAATTTACGTAACGCGAGGCGGCGCTGGGATGACGTCATGTTTCCGTAACTTAACAATCACGTCATATGGGTTACGATGTGTGTGAGTGTGTGTGTGTGTGTGTGTGTGTGTGTGTGTGTGTGTGTGTGTGTGTGTGTGTGTGTGTGTGTGTGTGTGTGTGTGTGTGTGTGTGTGTGTGTATGTGTGTGAGTCAGTGAGTGGGTGAGTGCGTGCGTGCGTGCTTGTGTGTGTGCGTCTGTATGTATGTACATGCGTAGGCAAAGTATGTTTTCAGGGGTGCGTTACATAATTCCTGAATAGCAATGGTTCTTAAAAAAAACCGACAGATTCAAACAGACCTCGCCCAACACTGTAACCATAGATATTTCATAAATTTATCAAAATAACGAGTTATGTAAATTGAGACACACGACATTACTTGTTATATAATCGGACATCTGTGCCCGTCTGTATGTGTATGCGTGCGTGTCTCTCGTTTCGGTTCATGCATATTCAATGAAGCCGTTTACGTAAAGACATGCGGGGACCGATTTGCATGAAACATTAATTGTACCGTGTACAACGGAACTAGTGCGGACTATTTATGAAGATTACATAACTAGGAAGAATCTAAAAAAACACGAAGACTTTGCTAACCTTCATGTGAAGGTTTGTTCGTACGGCAAGGGTACATCTGGAAACCGGTGTGAGGTTGTAGATGGACCACCGTGGTAAAAGGACCATGGCGTGGTATATCGGCCACCGTGGTAAAAGGACTATGGCGTGGTATATGGACCACCGTATGAAAAATTTTAGTGTTTATATGTTTAGTGATTTAAAAATTATAGATGTGTTTCACCAATGTCTATAAATACAAATACAATTCTAAAAGTCAAAAATATTGTCAACAAAATTGTCAAAACAATGTTAATAACCGTAAAGATATTTAAATGCCAATTGTTGATTTATATCAGTAATGTTTGGACGCAGTTTTTTTAATAAAGTTTTGTTTTTGTTGCAGTACGTAGGTTGTCTACCAATGCACACTTCTGACTAACGCAACACATTAAAAATTATATATTTTTTCTTATATTTTAAAATATTACACCGGACCTCATCACGTTTTAACGGGAACCGCCGTACAACGTATAGACAGGTAACGCATTTGTTAAGCATCCGCATCAGAATGCATAATTTCGGTGGAAGAGCATAGTCCTTGCAGGAGCTAGTTAGGTTGGGAAAATCAAACCCAAACTCCGTACGTTTCAAATCACATGCACGCATTCGCTCGCACGCTGGCACACGGACGAGGCATGACTACAAAAGTCGATTTTGTTCAACCACATCATGTTGATCATGTTAACGTGTAAAACCAGGCACTTGCGAAAACCATACAGAGACCAGCAGGTGATCAGATGTTTACCCGGATAGGTTCGTGTGGTTTTCACGCAACAGATTAAGGAAGTTATTTCTTCTTATAGGACGCTTTTTCAAACACACCAACAACGTTTCTGCCAAGGCCAAGCCGAAAGGTACGCAGCAAATTGTTACTGCGTTCAGAAATAACCGACATGGCGTTGAGAACATTGATTTTGGCTGTGTGAAAAACAACGTTGAGCGGATCTTTGCCAAGAACACGCCTATATGAGACAGGCATTGCGTGATGGTTCAGCTGATTACGGTAATTATGAAGCCATTTGTTCTTCGTTCGGTCACGATATCCTATCCGAATCACTCAGAAAGAAGAACATCGCCTCTTCTATGACGTCAGTGTTGACAACGCGTGAAGGCGATGGGGACACAGCAACGTGACTGACGTAAAGCGTACGGCATGACGCTGCAAAACACGTTACAATGTCTGCAGTTTGTTCTACTTGAATATGCATAGTTAATGGGCCCGTGTGCCAGTAAGTAATGGCATATTAAATTAACTGCAAGTGCCGTTATAGCGGGTCTATGTAAAAAGGACAAATACACATGTGTTGTTGACGTTTATCATGCTGTTTTTCTCAAACTGATCATTCAACATCGATATTCATTAAACAAATATTGAATACTGAAACAAAGCAAAGCAAAACGTTACTAATAACATCGTGCCTTCTAATATTCGTCGCTCAAGCGTTCACGCATATACTATCTCAATTTGTTTTGGGAGAATTAAGCCACACTGTATTTAATACGCGAAATTGTTTGTTTTATAATTTCACAATTGGAATCACAACGTTGTCGTCAGATAGGCCTAGGCCTACTCTATTATTGAGTGAACTGGGCAATGTGGAGTAAACGAAATTACCGAAGCTTCGAAACAGCAATAGGCCTAGGAGAATTCGAACGCCAGTCATTTCTGTTGCGACTCCGATGTTCCAACCGTAAAGGAACTTTATCTGTTTCTCGTTTTGTATTATTAATTACTATAATGTTTTAAGTCTGGAGTAAATATATTGAATGTATAAATTATATTGCCCGCCAAATTGCGCTTAAGCACGATGCATTGTTAGCCAATTTAAACCTGGACAATTAATAAAACGTTCAGATTATGAACACGTCTATTGACAATACAACGGACGCCGGTTAGTTTAACCGCAATATTCTTTGTTCAGCGCGGTCGAGATTTGCCCACATCCCAGACAACCAATTCAGCTAAATGTCTGTTAATAATTACTAACATTGCTGATTCTGGAACACGGAACAAACATCTAGCCCATAGCGAATCCAGGTAGTTGATACTCAGCTGTATAGTATGTGTACAATCAGTTTCATAAAAATGCGTCCATAATTATCTGGAGAAATGTCTTTAGTCGTCACATCTGGTACTTGGGGAAGCCAATTGCCGGCCGAACGAAACTTTGCACCGTTATTCGGAGGTGGGGGTGGGGTGGGGGTAAATGCAGACATGGGCTGATCTGGTGTGAAGCTATTTTTACCCTTCGTAGAATCACCGTTCGAAGATTTTGTTCGCACTACGTATGCTAATACTCAGTACATAATACATTATATAACTTAACACAGTTACATGAATTAAATTTACGAAAAAGGAAACAACACCATTATAATTATATTTAACACATCTATTTAGTCTACACAATTAACAATCGCCTAAACATTTGGTTTAGCCCAGTATTATCCTGCAACGTAACAATTACCGCGGTTATCGCGAGTAAACATGACGTTGTACAAACTGGCGTAGCGACAGACATGAAATAATCGGAAGTGGCGCCTTTTGTAATCAACACGTACACAAAAATTACTTGACGTATGACATGTCAGGACGTCGCCACGTGTGACCTAGACAGCAGAAATGCAGCCTTTGTGGCAACGCATCGATCCATACGATGATTCCACTTTCAATATCAAGGACACCGGAAACGCTGGGAACAGTGATGAAACCACAATATATTTTACACAGGCGATCAGTAAACCTACCTTGTGCTGAGCAGATAATTTAACAATATATTTTCTTTAAGCTTTCTCAACAGATGAAACATTAATTAACTAACCGGGTGTGGAAAATTCGTGAAATGTCATACCTCGTTTTTTTTTCTCAGAAAAAAATCCACCCAAATCTGATAACCCTCAATTTCGTCTAAATGTGGTTACATTTAATTTTTAAATATTGGCGTGTTTTGCAAAATAGTCACTTTGCGAAAAAGTGAGCAACCAGCATCTATTTACTGCCACCGCGTGAAAGATATAATGCAGTAGTATATTAAATATTCACTGAAACAAATCGTCCCATGCACAATGCAGGAAACAATTCACACATCACCCCCAGTCGTCATATACTTAGAGAATCTTTCAGTGGCGGACATACACTAAATGTGGTCTGTGGCCAACATTATTTACACCAATTGCATTGTATTACTACACCCGGACATTGCACTATTGCCCCCGGGCATCGCCGGTCACCTTCTTGTTATTAATACTAAAATCAACTAACAATCATTTATGCAAACCACAGTAACGTGTAACACTATAACACGGGTTTCTTTTAAAAGCCTTTTGGACGTTTAGCGGAGCGACATATACATTAAATTTGTCTTATGCTCGGCGGACCTACGTTGAACTACTTCGTACATCAGTAGTTCCACTGTGACGTCATCATGCACGCTTCAGTGAACATATAGGCTACGATTTCTTTTCGTGAAAACCGATTTGCACTCGACAAGATTTATTCGAAGTGTGCGATGAATAGTCAGCCGGACCACCTTAAGCTGCCTCGCGTGGGAATCTTCGCCGATTGTTCGCGTTGACGTCAAGACTAATCTTTAGCCATTGCTTGGATAGGCAACTCACGTCCTGGCGTGACATGGGTGTTAAATAACCCAAAACTAACACGGCGTACACAAGTCCTATACAACGCACGCAGTATGGCGAGACATGTCGTGGCAACTGAGCTCACGAAACAGACGATAAAAAGAAAACCAGCGTGAGTCCGTGGAATCGTGGGTTATAACAACAACGGTGTTTCATAAGACCTGCCTGAATAATGTTTGTGTTTCCGGTTAACCGTTGCCCGACCGACCCTGTTAAACGTAGGTCGTCACCCTGTAAAAATCAAAGAACAAGAAAAAACAGAAATCTTTGCCGTCCGACTCAATCTCTAGCAGTGAGGAGGGTGCTGGTGCACATTTTTCGTCGCTGCGCCGCTGTAACTTCAGATTCTCCGCTCTCTCGGCTGTCAGTGAACTCATGACATCCTAACAAACACGAAGGATGGTCATTAAAAAATAACTTTTTTTCTGTTGTCAATTTACCTTCTCCACCTTCTCTCCGCTGTCTCCGCTGAAATGACATCCGAAGACGAAAAATTGTTGCCACCACGCCGCCTATTACTGGGACGGGGGGGGGGTCAGAAAACAATATGTATATCCTCCAATTGCACACACCTTTCACAGTGAACAAAATACACACTAATCGTCTCATCAAATTTACATTTCCACCCGCCATTGACACTCGCCACAAAAACAAACATTCACGCTCACATTTAATGGGGGGGCAGAACCATATGTCTGCCCCCAGAGAAATGCCAGGGGGCAGCTGCCCCCCTGTTCCCGCATCTATGATATCTGGCTGTTAAAATACAATAAATAATTTTTTTCTCATAACGTAGAAATCGTGGGTGACATATTCATCGAAAATACCAAGACAATACTGAAAAATATATTTATAGTTCGGGTGTGACATGTGAAACTGTAGATGTGTGAAACAACAGGCTACGACACAGGTAGATGCGTAATGTCTCGTGGAATCAGGCAATATTATGTACGAATGAAGTTAAACTAAGAGACGTGAGAACTCTGGTGACTCGCTTGGCCAACCATCAAATCCGTACAGCATAACTGACACCATCCTTCTGGAATTCAGCCCCACATAAGCTCGCACGTACCTAAAAACGCATGCAGTTGTCTACAGATGACGTTTTAATGTCAAACACTGTATAGACCCGGATAGTACGTGTGGCGACGAGATCCGAGTACTGCGGTGTGTTCCAGCGTTGATGTTGTAACGGTCAGATAATGGTATTACATGCACGTGGTCACGTAAAATCCATGTGCTGCCGGTCAACTGTGGGCCGCACAAGTCACTACACATGCGCGCGGCCTTTATTTATGTACACGTTCGTTGGAAAATCGGGGTTTTGCGTAAGTAAAACTTTCGAAGGACGACGTGCGTTCTCAGCGGGTGGTCGGTTTGTATAAAAATACGAATGATTCTTTTTAGGAATCCGAAAGGTTACTGACAAATATCAACGGCGTCCAACACTAGACAGGGTGAGGGGTGACATAAGAATGGGGTAGCACAAGTATACCCGCCACTGATACACAGTTCGGCTTCATTCCAGCCAGTCAACGACATAGCAACATCCTTGGTTATAGTAGTGAAAATGCTGGATATTTCAAACTATGACCCATTTTTCGACGCCGCGTAATTCTGCCTGGCGGCCAACATTAGGCCTATAATTGTTATACTTCTTCACTAACGCTAATACAGTCCCTGGGTGTGTTTTGTTAGTTTAGTTTGTAGCCATGTCTTAGGCACTATGTCTGTTTCTTGGTTTATTAGCAAATGTTTAGTATTAATGACTTAACTAATTAGTGATTTTATTAATTATTATATTAACATTCAACTCGGATGATCGCGGGGAAACTCCAAAAGGCTTATAACAGAACCATCGGTATTGTTAGCCCGCGTTGATATAGTTTTTTTTAAACCATTATAAGTCATATATATTATTATTTATTTATTATTATTATTAATATTTATTTATTTATTAGATCGTTTCACCAACTTTCTCAGTCCGATATTGTTCTTTAAAAATCGATTTCGCTCCTTTAATAACATTGATCTTGTGAACTTAAATATGTCAACGCCACCTGGGCATTTTCGTCGATGTGTCGTGGAATTACTGCCCTTGACGACACGGCGGCTTGTTAAATGAAAAAAAAACGGGTTCTGTTTATGGTGATGGGTTTTCCTTATGGTTAATGAACCGGTACCCAGGGTTTTGGGGGTGGAATCAGCAATTTCGTGTAATTGGGGGGACAGGGACAGGGCCTCCTTCACGTCACCCCTGTCTCCCTGGGTTGCTTGCCTCGCGACGTCGTCATCCACCGGCACTGATTGGGTTCTCCGCGAGACAGCAGCCGGCTCGAAGGTTCAGGCCACAGTTATCCGTTCGATTTGTTCGTGTGCTACTTCCGCTCGGTACCCCCTCACCCCCAGTGTATATATGATGACATGTGTTACATAATTGTTCATGCAGCCCTTTCTCTGTTTGTATAAAGTTACACCAACTATTGCGTAGGTTGGTAATGGACAATCCAAATGTATTAATTCACAGGGATTGCCACTGTGCACAGACAATCTATACAGTGTATTTCGCATCCTGTGCACAGACAGGTACATAAAGATTACAGATCTATGTACCACATATGCTATGTACTACAATTTGTACACATATATAATAATTTTCCATTCTAGCTAGTTATTGACTAAAAAACCCTTGAATGCTGTTAGACATATTTCCACCACACGAACTGTCATACGTTTACAATATATAAATTCAAGGGGAAAAGATACCTGTGTGCAGACTGCACACCTTCTATAGTACTAGCTAGACTATTTACCGCAATTTGCTATATACAAAAGTGGGGGCTAGAACCCACTGGCCCCCATGTTCGCATGCGGTGGCCAATATCCCCACTAAAGGGCCGTTCGATTTTTTTCGTAAAATTGAATTATGTTATATGGTATAAACTATACATATTTTAATATACTAACCGCCCAAATGTGCTTAAATTTTAATGAGCCAATTTTTGTTGTTGAAATTTAAGTGTTTCACGAGGAAACAGTTTGTTTACATAACAGTGCGTCGCTTTTTAAGGCGTAGCCTCAGATCCGATTACTAATGCGATGTACGTGTACATCAGCTGATACGGCACAATGATGACATTTCTCGCTATTTTGGGATTTGAGTGACAGCTCGGCGATTTTTGTAAGCATTAAAATTACATTCAAAAGTTTAAGTCTTTATATAACCTCCTATTGTTTGTTTCTGTGTAGGAGCTAGACAATTTTAATTTATGAATTTTTACGATAAACGGTTGATGTGACTTGAACACACATTATGGATGCAATATTACGCGGTTAATTTTTTAAATTAAATATTGACGGGAATCTCGCATGCATGCTATTTAAAAGAGCGTGAGGTGTGCGATATTGACTAAACTTGTTCAGCGTATCAGTAACACGACGATGCCCTGGAAGAAGTTTAAGAATTTGTTCACGTCATGTTTTCATATAATCAGACAAGATTATGACTACGACGAACAACGGGAAAATCAACCATGCTCTGGTGTGTGCCGTCGACTGGCGTAGGTCTGCGCGAGACGGTCTTCGGTGTACCACGCCCGGTCGACCCCCCCCCCCGGTAAGTGGACCGGGGGTCCATTTACCACGGCGTGGAATATGGACCCCCGTGAAAAGCAACGTGTTTAGTAATTTAAAATGTGTAGAAGTGGTTCACTGTTAACTAGAAAACAAAATTAAAAGTACGAAAGGCACTTGTAAATGTCCCAACAAAATTCTCAAAACAATGTCAGAAACTGTAAACTACACTGAAATGTCTATGTTTATTTATGAAAGTAAGATTTGAACACTTCGCTGTTGTTGTTATAGCACACACACACACACACGCACACACGCACACACGCACGCACGCACGCACGCACTCACGCGCGCGCGCGCGAACGAATCACTTCTAACTCATTCAACACACACAAAATTACTTTTTTGGGGTTAACATTCAACGGCGTGTAAATGGATCCCGGTCTATATATATATACACCAAGGAGGTCCATCTACATTAACACATCAGCCCATGTCACATGTTTTGTTACAGCACGTGGATTGCCAAACCAAAGAACAATGTCTAATTAACTTACTCAACACACTAAAAGTAACTTCTTTACAGGGGGTCCATATTCATGGGTTGGTAAATGAACCACCGGTCTATACACCACGGGGTCCATGTACAATATCACACCGGCGGTCTCGACTGGTGTGCAGTCGACTGCCGCCGGCGACCCTGCCTGGTGCGTGGCGGCCTTCACGTAGCCTTCAGAGCCGACCATCTGCCGTCGCTGTTGCGTAAGCCAGCGACGTCTAGAGAACCTACGAGGCGTCCGCTAGCCGTGGCACGAACGTTAGCTACAGCGGCATATTTTCCTGTGACGTACGTGCGAAAATAACGGTCACCCTTCACAGCAAAGGTCATCGTGTTGACCCTGTCACTGGGCAACCGCTGACCGTCCGACCCTCGTCCGTGAAGTTGGTGTGATATATCAGTGTTTGATCTGGTCTAGAAAACCGAGATAAGGGTTTATGTCCAAACAAACCAACTACAGATGCGCAACATTGGCGTCAGAACGTGGGGAATGTTCGGGGGGGCTAAGGCTCTCCAAAAAACTCAAATTTCACCCCTGACGCTACCAAAAACCTCCAATTGCACCCAGCGGCTCCCAAAGACCCTCCTTCAGGCTCTCCAAAACACCCAGTTGCACCCTTCTGAGACTCCCCAAAACCCATTTGGCTCTCCAAAAACCTCCAATTGTACCCTAAAATGCACCCCTTCCCTAAATAGCTGGGAACTAACCTTAAATCCAGCCCCAAGGCAAAAATATGGAGGTTCAGCCCCCCCACAAAAAAATTCCCCGGTTCCGATGCCTATGCTCAACATTACTTCATGTTACTGCAATGCCTAGTTACTTTGAACAGGTCCCTTAGCAAAACATTCTAACAATAGAGTATTTTATTGGATTTTTGCAGATGGTTTTCTTTAGAATGTTTTGTACTATACAATTCTATACAATCAGTAGTATTCTAAAGTTTTCTATATAATAATCCATAGATTATTCTATAATATTTTTGCCGATGTATTTCCGTAGAATGTTTTGTATCGCCTACTACGAAATTCTACAGAATCTATGTAGTCATTTCTATTTTTCTATAACATATTTTACAATGTTTTGTAGATTCCTGTAGAAATATATATAATATATATATATATGTATATATATATATATATGTATGTATGTATATATATATATATATATACATACATGTGTGTGTGTATATATTCACATATACATATAATATGAACTACTTGCCGCTCAGGTGCACTGTGATATATAACGCATTAAGTTAATCCCCCTTACAGCATTATATCATCAACAGCCATTGTGGCAATCCATTAATGCGGGTCTCTCGGGCCGCAAAATATGGATTAACGGGCCTCAACCTGTAATTAAGGCCGTTAGCCACTGCCTATTTTCCGGGTCTAACTCGGAGACTTCCGGTCAGACGGTCATTGTCTAATTCCAGGACTTCAGTTGTGGAATTCCAGCCAATGTTCTTCTGCTAAATTAGATTCCAGTTAGCCACTAAGCAAACGACTCATTCCAGGATCTCTACCTTGAACCCCCAGGAAATAAGTCATGGTCAAATTCCCGAGCCTCCACGTGGAATGGCTGGGCTGTCAAATTCTTGTGCTGTTGGTCATTATCAAAATCGCCAAGGCATCAGAGTAGAATTATCGTGCATCTAATTGCTGGGGCATCAACGTGAATCGTGCGCATGGCAAGTAGAATGTCATTATGTGGTTTGTGATGGTTCGTGTGTCTGCCATAGCACTTGTCTTGGTAATTGATACACATGTTTTGCGCGCTAAAATAAAAGGGAAACCGTGCAATTTGTTACCATAATGTTATTTTAGGGCTGCATATTTATATGTGTCAATAATTATTATAATTTATTTTGTAGTTATGTATTAATGTTAATTATAACTACGTGTGTCTATCAAACACAAATATGCCGTTGCAGTTTATGTTGTAAATATTTACTCATACCACATTTTAATTACCATAACTAACGCCAAACATAACCTTACAGTAAATAATTATATACGTACGAGTCATATGCTTGACAAGCAATTGATTTTTCAAGTGAGCCATCATAATGTGTACATAGGCCGGGCAATGGGCAATGCCACCTTTTACAAATCTGTCTCAGTCCGGTTCTTTGATGTCTAAACATGTAGCGTGCGTACAGGTTAATGAATATCCACATTTGGTTTAATAAAACATGCTTATTTTTATGTAAAATAATGGTCAAAAGAATTTACTCTGGGCATTGCATCTGGTAACAGAGAAACACATGCTTAGTCGTGTCATGCATTCATGGACGTATTCTGATGAATTCATGTCTGGTCATTAAATAATATGTTAATAATTGATTTCACCAAGACTATATCAAAAAGGTTGCATAAACGAGCCAGTCTATTATAGTTGAAACTAGTTAGGGTTGTTTTTTTGCAAAATTAACTTGAAATCAGATGAGCAAAAAATATCGAATTCAAGAGGTACTTTTAATTTGTCTTGTATAAATGTTGTGTTGCATAACCATAAAAAGTAATGGGTGAGTCAGGATATCTAGATACGTCCGCGTAAACAATATTTGTTTTGTCATTCTGTTGTTTGTAGGACCAGGCGCATATGCAATTAGTTCGGTAAATAAAGTTAAGTATTATTGTAATAATTAAAATGTATATTTAATAAGTCTACCAACTCTTTGGTAGAAGCTACCGATGTGGCAAAAGTACAGTGGAAATAAAGAAATATGCAAATCTCTCCAGTAACACATTCCGTAATGCGATTTTTACCCATTTGAAAGACAGACCTTTCGGGCCAGTCATACGCAGCTTAGGCAACTCGGGGTAGCGCGCCTTCGGGGCTTACATGCGGGCCGGCAGGTCTGATCACGCTACGAAAAACGTCCGTTATAGTCTAAATATGGCGCTGTTAACATGATCATAGTGGTCTGGCTGTCACGGCTGACATATAAACGATGCGACGGGTCGACAGGCACGTGCCGGGGTGACGGGCGGGTGTAGGGGTCGTTGGCAATGCCATGTACATGCTGAAGTCACAATGAAATCACAGGGTGCTCTTTTGATTATGTCACTGTGTGTATGTGCGTGTACGTGCGTGTACGTGTGCGTGCGTGTGCGTGGTGTGTGTGTGCATGTGTGTGTGTGTGCGTGTGTGTGCGTGTGCGTGTGCATGTATATGTGTGTGCATGTGTGTGTGTGTGCGTGCGTGCGTGCGTGCGTGTTTGCGTGCGTGCTCGTATGTATGTACGTACGTACGTACACATGTATGCAATGTACGTATGTCTTCTGCGTGACGTCATCACATTGGAATGATAAACGTAGGCCCACTTGGCCCTCTCAGCCTCCCCCGCGTCATCGATCTTTAAAATCGCCGCGTCTCTTATCGGCGAGCGTAAACGTCTTCTTGACACGCTACGCAGTTTATTTACGACGTCGAGTCTCTGTAGTGACGCAGCGGTGCGTGTAAAATAGGCCTACAAACGGACACAAAAGACTGATGCGCCTTCCAGTTGTTATGTTCGGTTGTTTGGTTTATATAATGCGAACAGTGTCATATTGAGTAACGAGTAAGATGGTGAGCCAATTAAAATATTAACCGTCTCGTAAATAATGCAACGGATTTGGGAAGCAGACGCACATTTATATATACCTAAAGAGTATTTTATATTTCACCGGCTAAAGGAATATAACAACTAATTATTGATCATGCGCAAATGTTATCTAGTTTTTAGTGGTATATACCATGTATTAATTGCGGTGATACTCTAAGTTGGGTATTTTTAAAATTATTATCCACCAAAGTCAGCGCAGATGGCGCGCGGCGTCGCCGAATTTCAGAGTCGTAAGGCACGTGACAGTGGTCCATGACCCCTGTGACCTTCACGCTTATAGTCATAAGACTTAAAAATATATCGCCTTTCCCCGTCCTATAGGTCCTCTTTCGTTTTTTTCTCGCTAAGTTCAAATTGCAGTCATACAACAATCTTGACTGGGGTTTTGGATTACGTATTCAGATCTTGCGCTCACATACCTATAGTAAGCCTACATCGATTTTTTTGTTACAAATGAAGGGGATTTTTACGTAATATTTTCTTTCCCAACTGTGTTAATGCAATTGTAGGCTAACATGTTAATAAACGAGAAATGCCTTGAACATTGGTTAGACATAAAAACGAATTGCTTTTAGCACATTATTTGCTAAGGAATAACGTATATATACACGCGCTAAATGCTTCATTCAAAATGAGGACCAGTCGTTATTTTATTAATTAATGATTCCTCCAACTATCTCCATACACAATCCTCCCAATGCAGTCTGCATTGTCCCCCAATTACCTTCCACTCTCCGGGCATCTGTTTTCTTCATCCTCTCAATCCAGGGGGGTGACTCTCTATATTGACATTAACGTAATCATCATCGCCCCTGGCGCGCGAGGATGGTTTTGTTTATTTAGTGTGAAATCGAGATAGTTCGTAATCAGATCCACTACCCGAGTTACATGTTCCGTCCTGGCTCCGGCCTCCATTGACCAGTGTCGCGACAAGGTCAAACCAGACACCGCACACGCTGACTGAAGACCAACGCTCCAGGGCACAATTCACAGTTCATTTTTCCATTGCTGGTCATGTTAACGTTTTGTTTGATTATAATAAAACTGCATATTAGAACATTCTTAAACTTCTCCTCAGTCACTGCCATCATGGGATTGACATGCTGATCAAATTTCGCCAAAAAACAATATTTCCAGCTCTTTTAAAACGCATCCATGCACGACGCCCATCAATTATATCTATACTTACCCCAAAAGGCCTGCATCAATGTGCGTTGTATAAATAAAAATTGAAAAACATAACTCCGACAATTAAATTATATACATTATATTTCTAAATCGGATAAAATGCCTAATCAGTTGCATTCAGTTCATTTAAAAGTGTTTTTAAATATTAAATATCTCCATTTTCTAGGTCCTTTGGACCCCTCCAATGTTGTACAGTTGCAATGTCAGGTTCCACCATTCACCGAACTTAGAAGCCAGAATCTGAAAGTTGCCAGTAATTAAAGTTTTTACATGTTTTCAACATGTGATGCCTAACATTAGACTGCAGTCTTTTCAACACATATTAATTATCATATAAATAAACTTTCTATGAAACAGCCAAACTGTTGGTGTGGTGGGTGCGTACGCACTACTCCACAACTGAGGAGAGTTCCGCTCGGTGGAAAAGAGTTCCTCTCGACGTCTGGGGGAACTGTAGTTGGGTTTCATAGCTTCAATGGGGGTGCAGTTGGAGGCTTTAAATGACCCTCGGGGAGGGGGTGCAGTTGGATGTTATGGGAGTCTCACGACGGTGTAGTCAGAGATCTCGGGATGTAGAGGTATCAATGGGAATGCAACTGCTTTTTAACCTCATGGGGGTACAATTAGAGGTCAGGGGTGTAGCTGGAGTTTGTTGCCCCCCTCCAAACAACATTGCTACGGGCCTGCAGCGTGGTACATATATATATATACATATATACACACACACACACTCACCCACACCCACACACACACACACACCACCCACACCCACCCACCCACCCACACACACACACACTCACACACATTTATGAATATATATATATATATACACACACACACACCCACACATACACCGCCCACACCCACCCACACCCACACCTACGGGCCTGCAGCGTGGTACATATATATATATATATATATATATACACACACACCCACTCACCCACCCACCCACACACACACACACACGCACACGCACACGCACACACACACACACACACATATTTATGAATGTTCGGTAGACCTATGCTACACACAGTCTGAGCCCCTATTCAATTAAGATTCATTGATGCACCCGCGAATAAGCCGCTTCTACTTGACATAAATGACGCGTCTGTCGAGATAGTGTCTATCACGAACATAAACAACTGCTGTAGGCCTAACTAACACTATAGTTGTCTTCCCTGTTTCGTATGCTGGCTTCGAGAAAGGTAGGTCTCGCCCGCCTGGTGCGGCATCGCGCTACCCGTTTGCAGATTTGCAGACGATGACTCGATGAAAAAGACGTAGATCTAGTTATGCAATAACCTGCAGCACCAACGCAGACTGCGCCGACCCCGGCAGTGGGCATCGGCACGTTTCTTTATACACGTGACCCGTGGCCCGATCAACACGCGCGGCACATAAGCAACTCATCTGAGCCGATTTAGGCATGATTCTGTAGATTAATTTAAATGATTGCGATACATATGGAACTACTTTTATCGCAGCCAGTGGTGCCCGCACACGTTACTAACTCGTGACTTTGCAGAATCGCATTCTGAGAGTTATGCACACGGGCACGTACGTAAGTGGACGTGCGTGCATGTGTGCGTGTGCTAAAGACTTCCATTTCAAGGATTTCTTGCACTTGTTTTTTGACTGGTGCATCTTCCAGTCAACTTTCATAAAAGTTAAATTCACAAAATTTACCTAAGTTGCTATACGTTAAACTTCGTAGTTGTGAACTATAGAAAATTCGATCTGAAATGTGCTAGACGACTTCGGCAGCTGGTCGTTGTAAGTGTGTCATTGGGTTAGCACATCCATATTTATATAAACACGACAAGGAGCTCGCTAGATAAACGAACATGGTCTATCTATGTGAAGAAGGGGACATGACGTCATTTTGACCGCGTATTCTAGATGATGCGTTAATGGAATGGTTTTATTATAGTGATTTTGGGTGAACTTCTAAGGACATTATGCAAACTATCCGGACATTTGAATTATACACTTTTACACGTGTTTCAGCCCCAACCCTTAAAAGATTAACTCAAACGCCAACCTTAGACTCAAAGCTAAATGCATATTTAAGATAACGTTCTACAAGCAGCCAAAATTGCCTACAATTTGGCATCTGGCATTTTTTTATTTGCTCGGATGTAGCCGTAAATTTGCACTACACAGTTATTCAATATTACTAACCAAACATGCCGTAATATTTTCTCTTTTGGAATCATCATTTAAAATCTTCATAATGATGTTTGTTTTGTTTATAAAAAATCCAGTCCCTCTAGGAAACCTTGCGATCATTCCCTAGGATTCTATATGTCGTCAAACTCGTCCGTGGTTCGTGGTAAAGTAGGAAACTGTGCTCTGTGGAAGAAACCTCTTTGTCACGAGTGCCGTCAAACGCAGACTATGTGCATTCCTGAAATGCTGATATCGACGATGATAAATGGTGCGTTTATTATTTTAGTAGATATCCCTGACTGCCTGTTTCCGTTGACACTTATTTATGATCTTTAATAATTTATGTAATGATTAGGTGTGGATGCATAGCCTTGCGTTACGGATCATAACAGGGGCGGACACCTTTTATTAGCTGCGCCTTATATTATATAACGATGTTACGCTTACATATTACGTAGGAGCCGGAACCGGGGTGCTTTGGGGACACATATTTTTGGTGGATGTTGAGGATAAGATTAGCCCCCAGTATTTAGGGAAGGGGTGTGCATTTTATGGTGGAAATGTTTGTGGGAGGGGGGGTCTAGAGATAGGATTAACCCCCCAATTGTTTAGGATAGGGGTTACATTTTCTTGTGCTATTTTATGTTTTCGGTGAGTCTGAAGGTGGATTTTTGGCGATCCTCACGGGGGTTCCAATTAGAGGATTCTGATGAGCTTCAACAATTGTAAACGCCTCCGCAAAAATATTCAAAAGCACCCGCCTCCCTCGTCATCCCAGACTGTTGTAGCGCGGCTTATTGGCGTAAGAAATCAGAAAGATCAGCAACACGAGTGAGATGTAATGAACTCGATGTTTTTGAAATATGTTATTGAGTTTGGTGTAATATTTGGCCAATAGTCAAACTGGTGCACCTCGTTACTTAACGGTGCAAATCACGAATGTAATGGGTGACATTTTAATATAATATTCCACTTGTACATCCGACAATGAAACATTGGTAAAAGAAGATAGTGTTTTGTAATCTGTTTAATTCCGAATTTCCTAGGCTGTAACAAACAATACGAACATCTTTCTTAGAGGTACCAAGTAGCCTTTTGCACACAAGCGGTAGATCAAACGCTTTTCCTGATGCAAATTATCTTTTCATCGAGCATACTTATTTATATTTATATATATTAGCATTTTAACGTGTTATTTGTCTAAAAGTATTTTGTTATAACATGTTGTAGAAGCTTAAAGTACATAAGTAGGTTGATCGATCGCCAGTAAATGTAAGCTTACCTATTTTATGCCCGTCGTGTCTGGTGCAAACGCGTTCTAAATGTCTAAGTTTAGAACTAAGTGGGTTTTAGTACCGTGCGTATGTGCGTGCGCGCGCGCGCGTGTGTGTGCGCGTATGTATAGTACTTATATATATATATATATATACGAGTTATACATACGCGCACGCATATATATATATAATATATGTGTGTGTGTGTGTAAACATGTGTGTGGCATCAGTACGTACGTACATGAATAAATGTATAAACACATGCACACACGCGCGCGCGTACACACACACACCCTCGTTCGTAATGTCTACGTACGCACGCACATACGCACGCACATACATACGGTAAAATAGCCAGTTATTCCAAGAATTCCTTAATGTGTTATTTATCCCTGCGCTTCGACAATGACTATGCAAATCCAAATTACTCTTTTTGTTGTAGCCCAAGAACGGCGTTCCAAAACAAGCCGTTGTCGTTGACACGTGCAGTGGTTGGATTTTGGAGAAAAAAACACCCTCGTAAACAAATCATTGTGATCGCGCTGTCATTCTGCGGCTATGTAGTTTCGTAATACAGTCACCATAATAGATTTGTCGTCGGCATGACAAAAGGACGTAGGTGACACACAGCGATTATTGTCTGCAAAAAAAAACACTCCACGTCAATAGATCGTGTCTGGGAAGAAGGGCGATTTCATAACTTCGAATCGATATGCACAGTTCGGAGACAAAACTGACACCGCAAACACGTTGAAAACGCTCTACAAATCGATGCAGATCCGTCTACACGTTGTTACAGGCTGGGTTATGGACGCTGGCACGGATTCTGTTGTAGTCAGAATTGTCACACAGGCGTTTATTACTGCTGTTAATGGGATAAAAATATGTGGACATATTTTAAACAACAAAACAAAACACAAATATACAAGACATTTTTGTCTGGGGGTTAATAAATATGGGGAACCTACTCCACAAAATAGAGGGTTGGACGAATGGTTGGCTTTCCTTGCAGCGCGAATGATTAGAGTGCCTAATTAACTGCGCCGAGCCGCGAGCATGCTGACAATTTATCATTTCGTTACATAAATCATGCCTGGCCAGTTGACCGTCCGCTCGGCATGACTCAACCGGCCAGGCCAACCGCCCAGCTACGTGCAGCAGACATACTGCATACGTGCGGCTCAACAGCGCAGCGAGCGGCTTCCATGCTTTGTACAGGGAATTCCCGATGACGCGCTCGTCGCCTTGGGCGGGCGTGACTACGGTTTGTTGTCCGTGGTTACTGGAGCGCGCCAGCCAATGAGCGTCGGCGCCCGAGGTCGCGTGGTGAGTTATGCAACACGTGCGGACGTGCGGCCGCGGCAGTGATGCTTCGTGTGTATCACGCGAATCAGAAATAGTTTTGTAACAATGTCAGAACTCACGCCGCTCAGTATTCGCACAGCGGCAGAGCTGTGTGTGTCCTGGCGGTCGGACATGAATGAGCGCACGCACCGCTGATGTTATCTTGCCATTGTAGCGAATCGCCTCTGCATTACTAGTAGTATTTATTGATGGCCAAACTGGCCGGACGGGTATTTACCGAGCGGAGTTTCAGTGCTGGTGAAACGATTGGAGATACTTGTCACTTATCTGTGAACACTGTTAAGGAACTACACCAACAACAACTAGACGACTTGAAGGGTCGTCAATACGATTTATACATGTGTCTAGGGGACAGTCACGCTGCCGCTCGCCGGCTCCAACGGGCATACGGATCTTACTTGAAGGCTTACGCAGTCGGAGGCGGCCAAGTTACTCCGGATCGCCTCAACAACCTCGTCGCTTCGCTCGTCGACATCGTTAGGATTGAAGACAGCGAACGATCAAAAACAGCGGTATCTGGTCAGAAGGATGGGGACGACACATTTGCGTGTTCGCTGTGTCAATCGTTGTGGAGTGAACCGGTAACGCTATGCTGCGGACACACGTACTGCAAGACGTGTTTGGAGAACGACCGCCCGAAACGCTGTAAGCGCTGTTTGGCGGACGTCAACTCGAGTGTTAGTGTCACATCGTTGAAAACGAACGTTCTTTTGTCTCGCACGGTGGAGAAATGGTTCCCGGAGGAACTGGCAGCAGTGCGGTTAAAAAAGAAGGGAAATGTGTTGTTTGGTCAGAAGAAGCTGGATAGCGCTGTCAGTGCTTACACGAAAGCCATTGAACACGGTAAGTGGAACGTGCTGTCGTTTAAATAATAGGAGCGTTTATTTATTTGTAATGCTTATTTTAAATAATGCATCACCACTTACGTAATAGTACTAATAGTAATACGTTTGCATGTTACGTATCGTATATCAACGGGTGGTTACAACTGCCGTTAATTATCACTAACAATGTGCAGGTGATAGTGACGTGTAATGTGATTACATAAGTCGCGTTCATTGTATATAATATTAGCAAACTGTGTATTCGCGGGTTGAGCTCGTACTAATCGTCGTGTAGGGGAGCAGCCGTTACATCGAGATCATGTTTCCGATGGGGGGACGTGACGGAGACTTGGTTATTCGACACCATGAGTCATGATCCGTAGCTATGCTTTGCCATTGCCATTGGCACCGCGCAGGTGTATAGCCTATATTATAGGGGGACGTGACTATCTGAACGACTCGCTTAATTGACATTCGATGCGTGCCGTTAGATTTGGGATAATTAAATGATTAACTGATTTTGTGTATTTATATCTAAGACTAAGTCTTAAACTTACACTTAACTCGAGCAGATATTAGGCTAATTAGTGGAATAGCAGCTCCCAACTTACGATTTAAAATCGTCATCAGTTACTGAGTTAGGGCATCGTTATTTATTAATTTATTACAGACAATCTAGACGTTTCAGTAAGATTAAAAACAATTTAGTCTACCAACACTTCAAGTACTAATTGTAATCGATTGTAAGAATCGTGAACGATGGCGTGATTTGTATTTTAACGCCGATATGTTTAAGCTAAAACGCAAAAGAAATATCAGCTCGATTACGTGACACTGGTACAAGTGTCAGTGATAGCGGCGGTGACGTGACAGCTCTTTAGTACTCAATGGTGTCGTCGTCTGCTTGCACTAATTATGTTTTTATTCGGTTTCTGTCGGTACACGGGGTGGATTTTACTGCGCTACTAGTCATTCCGCCTGGTAAAACAGGCACCCCCGTCGATTACGGATTCATTGAACGGGACTTAGTGGCGAATATAGCTTATGCAAACAGTACTCGCGGGCGGGAGGAAAAGGTTACGCAGACAGTGCACGCTCAGACTCAGGGGGACCGGATTTGTTTTTATGTATCATAATCTTACATAATTTCCAAGCTGCTATTCCAGCCTTGATTCTGTGAGGTGTTATCTTATGAAATGAAATGCACCTGACTTTGGCAACTTTTTGTGATTGTGTGTAGTAATTAAATCTTATTGTATTTTGTTGTGAATGTAAATGTTGCTGTTTTTTAAGTTAGTTTTTTAGGAGTGTGTCTGGAGTCCGGCAGTTTTTCATCAAGTTTCACACACGTTTAATAGTTATAAATGGCAAGTTTTGTTAAAATAATACAGTGAAACATCATTCAGTGTCATATGGCGACAGTTGTTGTATTTGGTGGACTTTATTTATGTAAGCCTAGGTCAATCCATAAAAATTACATAACGTCTAATAACGCGCGCGCGCACGCTCACACAGGCACAGCATAAAAGCTGACTCCCAGCCTGTGTCTGTGACTGTGACATCAACCAAGTGACATGGCTGTGAACTCGCAATCACAGTGCAGAGTGCAATATTTTAACGTCATTTTCTAGAAACATGTGATTCACCAAATGTTGCTTCCTCACCCAGTTGGTTTTAAATATTAATTTACTTGGAATTTGTGTGCAGGGGTGGTATTTATTTAAATTAGATACACACGCGGTACAATTAGCTAGTTAGGTACAGACAGAAGCAGCAAGTTATTATTTATGAGGAACACTAATTATTACTTTTAATTTATATTATGATTAACCTAAATTAATTATTAAATAATTGGTTTCGGTTTATTTTTCAGATGACTCGGACCATCTTATCTTCAGCAATCGGTCGTTCACATATGTGGCACTTGGACAGTTTGAAGAAGCGCTATTTGATGCTGATACTGCTATCAAGTTAAAACCAGGCTGGCCAAAAGTGAGTATTTGTTATACAAACTGTTATTCATGCTTTAAAAATAAAAAATTGGAAGAAAGTAGTAAAAGTAATTAAACGTTGATTTGGATACTGCAGTTAATTCTTTACAGTTATATTAAGGTACAAGTTAAACAATTACATTTTAAATATTTATACATTGCTGACCAATTATAATAAATATAATAATTGATGAATATGTTGACAGTTGTTTTTCTATTTGTGGATGACTCTCAGTGTTTTGTTGCAGGGGTACTACAGGAAGGGTGCTGCCCTCTTTGGACTTAGACGTCACGAGGAGTCAGTCTTGGCCTACCTTCAGTGCCTTGCCCTTGACCCTGGCGTCACACTTGCACGGAAAGCTCTTGGCAAGGTATGATTACATTTCAGCATCCTACTCGTTTTATTCTGTGCTTCTTGTAACAACTTGCTAAATTTCTTTGTGTTTTTTACAAGTTGTAATTTTCGTTTGTAAGTTTTGCGCAACCCAGAACTTAATTTACTAAACTAACTTGTGTGCCTGTTTTCTCTTTGAAGTATATTTTCGGGAAATAAAAACTGTTAAAAGGGGCAACTATTAATGATGATGAGAGATAAATAAAATATTACAAACAAATTATTTAGGACAAAAACCTTGTTTTATAGGCGCAAAAATCGTATTCAGTGAACATTTTTTTACAACAAACCTTGCCAGTGGTTTACAGTTTGACGTCCTTGCGGTTTCCAGGTTCTTCACGAAGCTTTCTCAACATCCTCTGACAGTGATCTCAGTCAGCCGAGGCAGGTGCTCAACCCAACGCCATGGCAACAGTTTGACCCGTGCATGTTGTCCCCAGTGGTGATCAATGTCTGCAAGTTAACGGAACTGAAGGAGTCTCTCCAGCACTCTGTGCCCCAAGCCGTACTGCGCCATTGTAAGTGTTGTCTCCTTCACACTGCAAATCTGTGATGTTGTGGTTTTGTCTGTTTGTTTTTATGTTACCTTTTATCTGTGTTTTTGTAAACTTCCTCGGAAGCCACATAGAATATGTTTGATTCTGTGGGGATCTGAAAGTGTGGTATATATTTATAATTTCTGAACATTGTGCTAGGTAAAAACTGGTAATTAAATGTTCTGCTTTTTTTAAATCTCTTGTTGATCGGAGACAAGAAAATTTTCAATATTAGGTTACTAGAAATAAAATAATTTTGTTTGGGCAAATATTTTTGATAGACAACATTCTTGATAAATTTTAGTGTGCAAATAGAGTCATTATTATTTTAACTGGTTAATTAGTCAGAACAAAATAAATGTCAGTTGGCCTAAGTTTGACACCCTTGATCGAAGACTTATCCATGTTATGTTGTAAATTTTTTTGGTATTCGCTGATAAATTAATTAAGATTTGTTTAAAATATTAAAAGGTTATAAGCAACCGTGTCACATGGTCTGTGTTTTCTTTGCTAGGTCGACTCTCAGCCAATGTTACCTCCTCCCGTAACATATCTCAATCTACCGTTGTTACGCCATCGAGGAAGCGATCTCACAATGCAGCAACTACAGAATCTCAAACAGAAAATGTGCCAACAAAGCAAGCTCGTAAGTGTCATTAACAGTTTTAAACTTTTGTAATTGGAGAAAGAATTAATATTTAACATTGTTATCCAAGTAGTGACAGTGGTGTCCACTTGGTGGTGCTACATGCGTTAATGTTCTCACTATTGATACTTAATGATACATTGCGAGCGGGTAACTTCTGTTATGTGTGGAATTGTTTGTGTTGATTACGCAGCTGATGGAAATGGATTATCAGTGATACTTCTATTGAGGGTAATGACATCAGCGAGAGGGTAAACTATAACAGAAGTGTTGTGTTGTAGGTGTAGATGCGATCTCTTCAGACTCGACCCATTCCCACAGACAGGTGGACCCATCGCTTTGTCTACGGGAAGACTTTGAGTGCAGTTTATGTCTAAGGTGAGATATCCCAGAAGAATGTTCAGTACCGTACCGACTGTATGTACTGGGGCACTGTATCTTTTCGGACACCTTAAAATCTATGAAAATGTACCAATGCACACTTGCATAGTTTCTTGATGCGGCAGGAAGTATATTTCTGTGTCGCCTGAACACTCATATTTTTATTTCACTTATGTCTACGGTGTATTTATCCATCTGTTGACAAATTGTTGACCGTTTTTGAGACGACCAAATCTTTTGGTTTAAACATGTTGCTGAGATTGTGTTCCTGAAGATTTTGGTGCAGTAGTTTTCTTATTGTATTGTAACAGTAATTGTGAATATATTCATTAAGCTCTGTTTATAATTATCATGATTATAATTATTTAAATGGGAAATTATTGAAAATAGGCAGGATTCTTTACAAAATCTAAGTCAGCGCTTAAGTAAATATTTGTTATGTGGTAGTATATATTTATACCATGTTGAGTTTGTTAACGTTGTGTTCATCGTTGTTTTAGAATGCTCTATCAGCCGATTACGACACCATGCGGCCACGTGTTTTGTCGGTCTTGCCTCTACAGAAGTCTCGATTACAACAACAAATGTCCGCTGTGCAAAACCTCTCTATCTCAGGTTGGTATTGGTTTATTGCCGTCATAGCTTACCTACAGATTGATTTATTCAATCAAATATTTGATTTAGTGTAAAAAATATAATAGAGTGATATATTGACAACATTCTGTGTCAGGACGCTAGTAATAATTAGACAGTTGACAGCTAGTTGAGGCAATTAGATGCCTTAAAGCTATACTATGGAATGTCTATATCATTCATCACGTAACGAAATAATGTACTACATATGTGGGTACTATATTACATAATGGTAGTATAATACTTCTAGGTTTTCTAGTGAACACATAAAATTTGTATTAGTAGTTATTGAATGAACACCAACAATTACATTATGTATTAGTAGTTATTGAATGAACACCAACAATTACATTATGTATTAGTAGTTATTGAATGAACACCAACAATTACATTAGGTTGACATTAAGTTAATGACTGGCCAAAGAATATGTATGATAAATATTTCTTGTTTTTATTAGGAAATGTAAAACTATGTGCTTGACTGGTAATAGTTGCAAAATGTACAGAACTTTAGTTTTTGTTGCAGTTTCTCGCAAAAAGAGAGGAATGCACGACGGAAGCTGTCGAGAAGATTATGCAAACATATTTCACCGAAGACTATGCAAAGAGGAAGAAAAGCCACGAAGAGGAAATGAGTGAAGCTACCAGGTGTGTAGCTGCAATGCTGGGCTTGGTGTTGACAAAACTGACAACGTTTTCACAACGGGGTATAGGTGGTCAATTACACACCAGCTGTTGAATGGCAACGATAGCATGCTCATAACAGCGGAAGGCAATTTCAGTGGTTTTTGTTGGTAATGGACCCTGTCAAGAGCACTGTAAGGCCGACTGCTGTTGTAGTGCAGACAAAAGAATCCCTTATGTAAAGTTTTTCTTTGTTAGGCTCCATACACCAGTGTCATAGGAACTAGGTGACCTGTATAAACTTAACCTTTCGACGTCGTCATCACATGGTGTGGAACTACATTTACTTTCCCTCTGTGAAATAATAGTAAGTTTTTGTGCAGGATTTTTCTAACGGCAGTGTTTTTGTTTTCAGTAACAACTTGGAGCAACCCGAGATTCCGATCTTCATCTGCACACTTGCCTATCCCAAGGTTCCCTGCCCGCTACATATCTTCGAGCCGAGATATCGACTGATGATACGGCGTTGCATGGAATCTGGTGTTCGCAAGTTTGGCATGTGCATCGCCTTCGAAGGCAACGAGTGAGTTGTTTTATATTCTTTATTGGTTTGTTACGTAACAAATTATTTTATTGAGGAACGGTCATTGATGTGATTATACATAGTGATCTGGTAATGCTTTGAGAAGTTTGCGAGATTACTATTCAGAAAAAATATAATGTTGACATTTTTATATAACAATCTTAGTGGTAACAGAAAACTACCCTTGCTTAATTTATTTGTATAAAAATTTCGGCATGCAAAATACAACATTCAGATCAGATAAGAAAATGCTTTTATATTTTCCGATTCAGTAAATATGCAAATTATGACTGGTGACTTGTACTTATACCCCACCTTTGTTGTTGTTCAGGAATGACTTTGCTGAATACGGATGTATGCTGGAGATCCGCAATGTCCAGCACCTTCCAGACGGCCGGTCAGTTCTGGACACAGCTGGTGGTCAGCGGTTCCGTGTGCTCAGTAAGCAACAGAAAGACGGCTACCACATGGCTCGGGTAGAGTTTGTGAAAGACACACCAGTGGAAGAAAGTGCGAAAAAAGGTGTGTGTCTGTGCTGTTTTATTTAATTTTTATTGAAAGCTCTTCAGATTGTTAATTCCGAGAAATTGTTTGTATTGTTAATAACATTTTCAGATTTATTCCATCTCAGATAGAACTGCTTCATAAGGGATTCTGAACTTTATTAGAATTCTGAACTTTACCAAAAATTTTGAACAGAAAGGAATTCTACTGTGCAGCAATAACTGACTAGTGTAATTATGAGTGAAGAGTGGCTATCGTTTTATGACTGCTAATGATTGCATCCACGATAGACAAGATAGCTGAATAGAGGTAGAAAATCCACTATTTTCAACCTGAAAAGTCGCATCTCAACAGCCAGAAAATATGATCATCATCGTTGAAAGCCCTCTTAATATGATCATCTGTTGGTAGACAGTATCTCTGATATGATAACGTTGGTAGACACCCTCTCTAATACGATCATGTGCTGTTGTTTCAGAGCTTCAGCAGCTCCACGATGCAGTATACAAAGAGGGCAAGCGATGGCTCTCCTCCCTCCCGCCTGTTCCCCAGATGCAGATCCTGCAGCACTTCGGAGAGTTCCCGTCCATCGAAGACGACATCTTCTCCCTGGCGGACGGCCCGTCATGGCTCTGGTGGCTCACCGCGGTCCTCCCCATCGACAAGCGCGCGCAACACGCACTCCTGCGCACGACCTCACTGCAAGATCGTCTGCTCAGCATCCACAAGTTCCTGCTTGCTGTCAACCGATGCTGGACCGCGTGACTAGTCGGTTTGGTCATGCGACACAAGGTGGCGTTCCTGTTCCTGATTGTCGCTGTTCTGCTCGCGTTCACGATATTCGAGTGACCAACCAACAGAATTCTCAGTTGCTATAAACGATCTCAATCGTAGACGGGATACATTCATGTACCTGTGATAGGTGGACATGATGCTAACCGCGATCAGTGGCACTAGTGTAGACGGACACTGTCTAAAACGACCAGTAATATAGCCGTGCACTGTCTGAAATGACCGGTGTTAGGTATGACATTGTTGGTGTGCTCTACATAGAAGACCTGTTGAAATCTAAGATCGGTGGACAGATGATAGCTTCGCCGAGCGAACTGTTGAGAACTTGTGTTCACCTCTCATCTTGCCACAGGACCATGGGCAAACAAATTAAATTGGACCTGAAGTCTAGCATTTATTTATATTTTTCGTGGTGATTTTTTATTGTGCGCATGACAATGCGTACATAAATATGCACGAAAGGTGTGTCTGTCCTATTTGTTATTTATTGTTTGAATAATCACATCTTGCAATGATGAAGACTAATTAATAAAATGTATGCAAAGCAAAAGAAATGATGTGGGTTACGGTGTCGATGATGTTGCTGACATTTTATGCGAATAAAGTTGAGTTAATCTGAAGTACCAAGTGTTAAAAGAAAGGAGATCCTCATGTTAAAGAGAAGGAGTATGGGATGTAGGTAACACTAAAAATTTTGGATTTTGTTTTAAAACGTCCATGCTGTTTTATGCAAACTGTTGCCACTTTGCACGGATCATAAAACATGTGGAATTGGTTTTAAAAGGTTGTTTTAAATAGAAGGGAAAGCAGGATATGATAAACTGGCACAAACAAACTCTGCCCAAAACAGAAAACTTGGCACCTCTGATCTACTTTATCCCAGAACAACTGCTACAATTACAGTACTTTATTACCACAACAACATCTGAGACAAAGGAATCATCTCCAAATATCAAATTATTACAAACGCTTGTAAACCATCTGCAATGGTTGTACTAGATTTAGGATGTGTCAATTATAACTCGCAGAACCTAACGCAAAAATCGACGCTAGTCATTACACACATCCCACCCATTTCTACTACGAATACAAATGAAGTCGATGCAGTAGGAAACGATCGAGTGTTTGATTGAAACTCCAAGAATGAGAATGCTTTGGTGGCTTCATCTTCGACGACGAATCACACAAAGCACGTGTATAATCACGTGCATGAAACATCAATCTTGCTCCATTATAGTTTCTTGATGCAACTAAAAAATACGGGCCAGTGTACGTAGCTGCTGTGAGTTTAGCAATTGCTCATTGAGAGAATATGTTCACGTACAATCCGGGCTTCTTCACGTATCAATTTTGAGAACGTTCCGCTTTTCCAAATCTTCCATTTCTTTTAGGACAGAGGCGACACTGTATCGTAACTCCTGGAACTTGTTAGCAGGGATCTGTAACAGAAGAAGTCACCTTCTGCATTTTCTATTACTTTATATTATTAGTACAGTGGACTGTACTTTATATTATTAGTACAGTGTGGATTATGTACTTTATATTACTAGTACAGTGAACTCTGTACTTTATATTATTAGAACAGTGGACTCTGTACTTTATATTATTAGAACAGTGGACTCTGTACTTTATATTATTAGTACAGTTGCCTCTGTATTTTACTTTACTAGTACAGTGGACTCTGTACTTCATATATTAATAGTACAGGGGACTCTCTACGTTATAGTATAGCACAGTGGACTGGTTCAACCCAACAACCCATCAACACATGCAGTGGCACTTGAGATATTGCGCATATATCACAAATGGGCAACTTAATATGATTAACTGACGAGACATGCGACCAAGTTAGCACACACCACACTGTCAGGTTCTGGTATCCACAATAGAGTCAGCACACACCACACTGTCAGGTTCTGGTATCCACAATAGAGTCACCACACACCACACTGTCAGGTTCTGGTATCCACAATAGAGTCAGCACACACCACTGTCAGGTTCTGGTATCCACAATAGAGTCAGCACACACCACAGTTAGGTTCTGGTATCCACAATATAGTCAGCATACACCACACTGTCAGGTTCTGGTATCCACAATAGAGTCAGCACACACCACAGTTAGGTTCTGGTATCCACAATATAGTCAGCATACACCACACTGTCAGGTTCTGGTATCCACAATAGAGTCAGCACACACCACAGTTAGGTTCTGGTATCCACAATATAGTCAGCATACACCACACTGTCAGGTTCTGGTATCCACAATAGAGTCAGCACACACCACAGTTAGGTTCTGGTATCCACAATATAGTCAGCATACACCACACTGTCAGGTTCTGGTATCCACAATAGAGTCAGCACACACCATAGTTAGGTTCTGGTATCCACAATAGAGTCAGCACACACCACACTGTCAGGTTCTGGTATCCACACTAGAGTCACCACACACCACACTGTCAGGTTCTGGTATCCACGATAGAGTCAACACACACCACACTGTCAGGTTCTGGTATCCACGATAGAGTCAACACACACCACACTGTCAGGTTCTGGTATCCAAGATAGAGTCAGCACACACCACTGTCAGGTTCTGGTATCCACAATAGAGTCAGCACACACCACAGTTAGGTTCTGGTATCCACAATATAGTCAGCATACACCACACTGTCAGGTTCTGGTATCCACAATAGAGTCAGCACACACCATAGTTAGGTTCTGGTATCCACAATAGAGTCAGCACACACCACACTGTCAGGTTCTGGTATTCACAATAGAGTCACCACACACCACACTGTCAGGTTCTGGTATCCACGATAGAGTCAACACACACCACACTGTCAGGTTCTGGTATCCAAGATAGAGTCAGCACACACCATAGTTAGGTTCTGGTATCCACAATAGAGTCAGCACACACCACTGTCAGGTTCTGGTATTCACAATAGAGTCACCACACACCACACTGTCAGGTTCTGGTATCCACGATAGAGTCAACACACACCACACTGTCAGGTTCTGGTATCCAAGATAGAGTCAACACACACCACACTGTCAGGTTCTGGTATCCACGATAGAGTCAACACACACCACTGTCAGGTTCTGGTATTCACAATAGAGTCACCACACTGTCAGGTTCTGGAATCCAATATAGATAGAGTCAACACACACCACACTGTCAGGTTCTGGTATCCAAGATAGAGTCAGCACACACCATAGTTAGGTTCTGGTATCCACAATAGAGTCAGCACACACCACACTGTCAGGTTCTGGTATCCACACTAGAGTCACCACACACCACACTGTCAGGTTCTGGTATCCACGATAGAGTCAACACACACCACACTGTCAGGTTCTGGTATCCACGATAGAGTCAACACACACCACACTGTCAGGTTCTGGTATCCAAGATAGAGTCAGCACACACCACACTGTCAGGTTCTGGTATCCACAATAGAGTCAGCACACACCACACTGTCAGGTTCTGGTATCCACAATAGAGTCAGCACACACCACACTGTCAGGTTTTGGTATCCAACAATAAAGTCAGCACACACGACTGTCAGGTTCTGGTATCCACAACAGAGTCACTGTCAGGTTTTGGTATCGACAATAGAGTCAGCACACACCACACAGTTAGGTTCTGGTATCGACAATAGAGTCAGCACACACCACACTGTCAGGTTCCGGTATCCACAATAGAGTCAGCACACACCACACAGTTAGGTTCTGTTATCCACAATAGAGTCAGCACACACCACACAGTTAGGTTCTGGTATCGACAATAGAGTCAGCACACACCACACTGTCAGGTTCCGGTATCCACAATAGAGTCAGCACACACCACACTGTCAGGTTCTGTTATCCACAATAGAGTCAGCACACACCACACAGTTAGGTTCTGGTATCGACAATAGAGTCAGCACACACCACACTGTCAGGTTCCGGTATCCACAATAGAGTCAGCACACACCACACTGTCAGGTTCTGGTATCCACGATAGAGTCAGCACACACCACACTGTCAGGTTCTGGTATCCAAGATAGAGTCAACACACACCACACTGTCAGGTTCTGGTATCCAAGATAGAGTCAACACACACTACACTGTCAGGTTCTGGTATCCACGTTAGAGTCACCACACCCCACGCTGATTATGGTAACACTGTATAGGTGAAATATCAAATAATTATTATCACTGTAGTGATTACAACACTGACAAACCCTTACAAGATTTATGTAACTTAGTTGTGAATTCTGTAGTTCCTACATTTATTCATTAATTCAGTGTGGACAAAATGAAACTAAAATATGCGATACACATTCCCTTTCACATCATTTCATTTACCCAAGTGAATCAGCTAATTAATCAAATTAAATTGAAATTGCTCTGACAGGAAGTGATTTTAATATGAGTCAACTTATTTATTGTAAAATTATTATATACCGATGAATTAGGCACAAAAAACTGGCAATCGTCCATAAATACAAGATTTTATGTTAGCTAAATATTGTACTATGCAAATTTACAAATACAAAGTATATAATTACATATATATATACAGCTGTATATATATATATAATTTAATTATCCATTAATACAGTTGTAAATGTTGGCAGTAAATCATCAATACCACCATCTGTAGCTAAAAGCTTTATGTGATAATCTTGTGAAATTGTGGTAGAAGACAGTTTATATGTATTTATTATCATTAAATCTTTAATATGTATTCATTATTTTTACATAATTTATTTTTAATTTAACTAATTCTCATATGTTTTTATAAAGTTATTATCATTTACATAACTTATCAATTTGTGTGCATATAAATGTATTTTAAGTGCCTCCAAATGGATTTATCTGGATTTACGGTGCTATACAAATGTTCTTATTATCACCATCTGGAACACTGGTTAATCCGGACATAATACAATGGGGACAAAGTGCACAAATTAACAAGGTTTCACGTAATTCGCAATTGCACAAATGTTCACAGAAAATCCAGTACACAGGTGTTTTATAAACTACCTGTATTATATAAGAAGGCAATACATTCTGAGTTATGGAGTAACTATAAAAACAGCTAGGCAGTGGAGAGTCAATCATCATGCTTATTCCACCTGACTGCTCATGACTCAGCACATTGCTGTCCCAGACTGGTTATGCAACACAATGATTTATGATGCATTTGCCACAATAACCATCAACATATTGAATTCAACCTCTAAAGACTGCATTGCCTTCCATTTTATACATTGGACGTACCATTACATAAGTGAAAACAAGGACAAACAGTGTTATGCTGTAGATAATTAACATGTGCATATTAAACAAGGTCACGTTTCCCCGTCAGTGCAGCCTTGAACAACTCGCTCCTTATATAACAAAAGGTGAACGCAGATAGGAATTCACTAAAGAACCCCAACTACTGGCAAGACAGAGAACGGTGGCGACACCTGGCGAATGAGGCAAGCATGAATTGTGAAATGTAAACCAGCTGTGGTGGCACTTGCAAATATACT
Organism: Paraescarpia echinospica; assembly: GCA_020002185.1. Taxonomy (NCBI): domain Eukaryota; kingdom Metazoa; phylum Annelida; class Polychaeta; order Sabellida; family Siboglinidae; genus Paraescarpia; species Paraescarpia echinospica. The sequence continues at coordinate 7,382,009 of CM034543.1, forward strand.
CTTATTCAGTTTTAAAATAAGTTATTAGCAAACAAGCATTGTGAACATACAATTTACTAACGTTACACAGTAATGTTTCCATGTAATAATATATATATATATATTTAATTCTACTATGATACCTGTTTTTGTTTACTGAATGTATGCTTTTCTTTAAAGGAGATTGAACAAGTGTGCTTAGTACCACTAGTTCTCCAAGTTAACATGGCATACTGGGCAGTCGTATTTGTCCAGGATCTCGGACAAGAATCTACAGCCATGCAGCATATTAACGGTTTGTCATGTGAATGTCCACCGAGTGATCCCAATTGTGTCGTGTGTTGCATCCGTGACAGATTCCCCAGTGCCGATGGGGTGTACACTGGCTTCCAGGTCAGTCAGTTAACTTAACTGACTAAAAACCAATGTAGAATGTAGGTTGCTCGACATACGAATATGGTGATGCCTGACTAGCTCTGCAATTGGTGATGGAACGGTGGGTGCCAGGGTCTGGCAGATATGGCATGAGTCTTCGGGCAACAACTCTTGATGCTTTGAGACAGGTTCAGTGTCGAGCATTCTTCGGTGAACTACATCGGTTTTGATATTGATGACATCACTGTATGTGTTCGCTGTCTTCGATGGTACTGCATACCAGCCTCCTGACATTTTGCTGTACATCCGCATCTACCTATACCGGAGACAAAGTGACAATTAGCATGGCTCTGACATGTATTATATTTTATATGTGATGACACATTTATCAAAAGTCAATAATACACAGTAATTGTATTCAATTCAACTTTAACTTTTAGCAGTGTCTATTACAAAATATATTAATTATCCAGAATTGTGACAGTGGTAGGGTTTCATTGTCTTTGTGTTGCTGATAGTCAGTGGCAGCCAGCTGAGTTCTTGCAACATACACCAGTTACTTGTTATGTACAACACAAGTTTGTGATGAAGTAAATCTGTTGATACACTGACATCAGCATTTTACTTGTTTAAATTATCTATGTATCATGAGGACTGTTATATTATATACTTTTCATGCCATGTTTAATTTTTGTAAATTATCCTTTTTTATCACTGGTTTATATTTTCACAAATAATTTACATTACATTTTCACTCCGTATGATGATTATACACCTGTACACATTGTACTAATTATGTTATAAACAACACTTGAGCAAAGTTAGTTCTGATACGGTGTAGTATCCAGTCCTCACGACTGCTCAAAGTTAGTTCTGATACGGTGCAGTATCCAGTCCTCACGACTGCTCAAAGTTAGTTTTGATATGCTGTAGTATCCAGTCCTCACGACTGCTCAAAGTTAGTTCTGATATGGTGCAGTATCCAGTCCTCACGACTGCTCAAAGTTAGTTCTGATATGGTGCAGTATCCAGTCCTCACGACTGCTCAAAGTTAATTCTGATACGGTGTAGTATCCAGTCCTCACGACTACTCCTCACAGACTACTGCTCAAAGTGTAGTATCCAGTCCTCACGACTGCTCAAAGTTAGTTCTGATGTAGTATCCAGTCCTCACGACTGCTCAAAGTTAGTTCTGATATGCTGTAGTATCCAGTCCTCACGACTGCTCAAAGTTAGTTCTGATATGCTGTAGTATCCAGTCCTCACGACTGCTCAAAGTTAGTTCTGATATGGTGTAGTATCCAGTCCTCACGACTGCTCAAAGTTAGTTCTGATATGGTGCAGTATCCAGTCCTCACGACTGCTCAAAGTTAGTTCTGATATGGTGCAGTATCCAGTCCTCACGACTGCTCAAAGTTAGTTCTGATATGGTGCAGTATCCAGTCCTCACGACTGTTCAAAGTTAATTCTTATATGCTGTAGTATCCAGTCCGCACGACTGCTCAAAGTTAGTTCTGATATGATGTAGTATCCAGTCCTCACGACTGCTCAAAGTTAGTTCTGATATGGTGTAGTATCCAGTCCTCACGACTGCTCAAAGTTAGTTCTGATATGGTGTAGTATCCAGTCCTCACGACTGCTCAAAGTTAGTTCTGATATGGTGCAGTATCCAGTCCTCACGACTGCTCAAAGTTAGTTCTGATATGGTGCAGTATCCAGTCCTCACGACTGCTCAAAGTTAGTTCTGATATGCTGTAGTATCCAGTCCTCACGACTGCTCAAAGTTAGTTCTGATATGGTGTAGTATCCAGTCCTCACGACTGCTCAAAGTTAGTTCTGATATGGTGCAGTATCCAGTCCTCACGACTGCTCAAAGTTAGTTCTGATACGGTGCAGTATCCAGTCCTCACGACTGCTCAAAGTTAGTTCTGATATGCTGTAGTATCCAGTCCTCACGACTGCTCAAAGTTAGTTCTGATATGCTGTAGTATCCAGTCCTCACGACTGCTCAAAGTTAGTTCTGATATGGTGTAGTATCCAGTCCTCACGACTGCTCAAAGTTAGTTCTGATATGGTGTAGTATCCAGTCCTCACGACTGCTCAAAGTTAGTTCTGATATGGTGTAGTATCCAGTCCTCACGACTGCTCAAAGTTAGTTCTGATATGGTGCAGTATCCAGTCCTCACGACTGCTCAAAGTTAGTTCTGATATGCTGTAGTATCCAGTCCTCACGACTGCTCAAAGTTAGTTCTGATATGGTGCAGTATCCAGTCCTCACGACTGCTCAAAGTTAGTTCTGATATGGTGCAGTATCCAGTCCTCACGACTGCTCAAAGTTAGTTCTGATATGGTGCAGTATCCAGTCCTCACGACTGCTCAAAGTTAGTTCTGATACGGTGCAGTATCCAGTCCTCACGACTGCTCAAAGTTAGTTCTGATACGGTGCAGTATCCAGTCCTCACGACTGCTCAAAGTTAGTTCTGATACGGTGCAGTATCCAGTCCTCACGACTGCTCAAAGTTAGTTCTGATACGGTGCAGTATCCAGTCCTCACGACTGCTCAAAGTTAGTTCTGATATGCTGTAGTATCCAGTCCTCACGACCGCTCAAAGTTAGTTCTGATATGCTGTAGTATCCAGTCCTCACGACTGCTCAAAGTTAGTTCTGATATGGTGTAGTATCCAGTCCTCACGACTGCTCAAAGTTAGTTCTGATATGGTGCAGTATCCAGTCCTCACGACTGCTCAAAGTTAGTTCTGATATGCTGTAGTATCCAGTCCTCACGACTGCTCAAAGCGCTTTACACTTTACTCTCTGGCTGACAACACTCGTTAAATCGAACACCATCTTGACTTATGTGGGAAGCATTCAGCCACACTGAAATTACTATGCGAAGACTATTCATACAAAAATATCCACAGCTGTCTGTAGTCGGTACTCTTCATACAGCTGAGTAAACCTAAGTACCGTAGCAGGTAGCCTGGTAGTGATTGTACATGTAATTCTCAGTCACATGGTGATGACCCTGACTAGTCTAGTCACTATTATCTGCGAGTTGTAAACATACCAAGCATTGCATAAACTACAAAATTTTCAAATTTTATATCATTGATGTTTTTAAAAAAAACAATTATGATTCATAATAGTTATTTTTATTTGATATGTACGTATTACATTTGTTCAACCAAACATCTTCCTAAGTAATTTGTTCTCATTGGTTTACATTTTATGTGATATTAAAAATTGTTGTTAAATACACATAATTGTTTAGTCACTAATTTTGTGAGTTGTAAACATACAAGGCCTGTATAAACTACAACTAGCATTTGATATCACGTGTACTAGTGTTGTTTTTTTGTAGCAAAGAATCTTATTAAAAGTAACTGTTTGTTTTTTATGTGTACCTGACATTTTTTCAACCTCTTCCTAATTTGTGTTTCTATTGTTGTTTTGCATTTTATGTGCATGTGATATTAAAAAGTATTACATTATACACATCAAGTGCAGTGATTGTACCTGTAGTTGTATTGTACTTTTCATTATTTTGTAGTCAATCTCATCAAATGGTTTCAATAAAATGTTTTTACTTTATGTTGTCTTTACTGAAATTCACATGCATTTTTAACAACAACATGCAATTTAACAAGGACACCACATTACTGCAAAATCCTCATGCAGACAAACACATACAGGGGCGGATCCAGAAATCGAGTCTGGTGGGCACAAAAACCTCCACTGGCGGCCGAACCAAATGATCTAGTCTAAATTTTGTCATTATTGTGCCGCCATAACTTCATCTGCTCGGCTGGAATGGTGATATCGGAAGACACCATAACTTCAGTTTATTATTATCACCTAAACTGGGGCACATTTCAAATGGTCTGGGAGGACACAGTTGCATGGGCCCATTATAAAAGGTCTGCAGGCACGCCAAATTCCTAAGGTCTAGGGGGGCATATGCCCCCAGGCCCGCCTGAATCTGCCTATGACATATTTGTTTATTTCATGTATTTATAATTTTGATAGAAGATTTGATGACAGAGTAATGTGTACGACATTTGACAACACTCGTTTAACCTGAAGATGAAGAGCTTTGAAGCATACATCTGCATGTGGAGTTGACACACCTCGAGTTCTGAAAATATGGTACACATATTAATAGTCAGCACTGATTGTTTTTAACAATAATAATTTTAATGTACTTGCAAAAGTTGCAGTGCATTGAATGACCACCTGCCAAATGCAACCAATGCCAATGGTCAAATGCTATCTATATATATATATATATATATATATATATATACATGTTATGGGTATTAATTTTCACGCTTTTCACAGTATTGAGGGGCTGGTTTTCTGAACATAACAAAAACTCACAGAAGGGGCAATCAAAAAACCTGGTGAAACTACTGGAATATTCTTTTCCTCATAAATAATTAAATACCAAGATTACATACAATTACAATTGAATTCAAATTAAATTTTGAAATGTCCAATAATAGTAATTTTTAATATAAAAGTAATAGATTAGTTAAATTACTATTACAATACTGTTATTAGTAAATTATGTACATATTGTTTTTGTTCAACATATTACTATTAGTTCAATAATTATAATCGTTATGGATCATTTATAATGCATTTATTTACACCATTACTATTATGCCAAGCCTACTTAGGCTACTACCCTCGGGGTAGCCTACTACCATATATGACATTGACATAATATAGTCATATTATCATTGACATAGGAATATGCCATAGCGTCGTATTGTTAGCTGATACTAGTCTATAGTGAACAGGGCCCAGCCAGGCCGTCCATGCCGCCATTGGCTATGACTAAAAGGTAAACAATCTAAATATTTAGTACAAGCAACAGTAATATGTGTACTCACTCATACGCCTAAATATACGTGATTATAGCTGAATAATTCGAAAATACTAACCTGTCTGGAAGAATCTTTGTTGCTGTTGACGTAGTGACTGACCCCACGGCATGGGCCACGGTCCACTCACTGGCACTGTCCCCAAGGCACGGGCCACGGCCACGGTCCACCCTCTGGCACTGTCCCCAAGGCACGGGCCACGGCCACAGTCCACTCGCTGGCACTGTCCCCAAGGCACGGGCCACGGCCACGGTCCACCCTCTGGCACTGTCCCCAAGGCACGGGCCACGGCCACAGTCCACTCACTGGCACTGTCCCCAAGGCACGGGCCATGGTCCACTCACTGGCACTGTCCCCAAGGCACGGGCCATGGTCCACTCACTGGCACTGTCCCCAAGGCACGGGCCACGGCCACTGTCCACTCACTGGCACTGTCCCCAAGGCACGGGCCACGGCCACGATCCATTCACTGGCACTGTCCCCAAGGCACGGGCCACGGCCACAGTCCACTCACTGGCACTGTCCCCAAGGCACTGGCACTGTCCCCAAGGCACGGGCCATGGTCCACTCACTGGCACTGTCCCCAAGGCACGGGCCATGGTCCACTCACTGGCACTGTCCCCAAGGCACGGGCCACGGCCACTGTCCACTCACTGGCACTTCCCTCAAAGGCCACGGCCACAGCCACGGTCCACTCACTGGCACTGTCCCCAAGGCACGGACCATTGCCACGGTCCACCCACTGGCACTGTCCCCAATGCATGGGCCACGGTCCACTCACTGGCACTGTCCCCAAGGCATGAGCCACGGCCACAGTCCATTCACTGGCACTGTCCCCAAGGCACGGGCCACGGCCACAGTCCACTCACTGGCACTGTCCCCAAGGCACGGGCCATGGTCCACCCACTGGCACTGTCCCCAAGGCACGGGCCACGGTCCACTCACTGGCACTGTCCCCACGGCACGGGCCAGTCCACTCACTGGCACTGTCTCCAAGGCACGGGCCATGGCCACGGTCCACCCACTGGGACTGTCCCCAAGGCACGGGCCATGGTCACGGTCCACCCACTGGCACTGTCCCCAAGGTATGGGCCACGGCCACGGTCCACTCACTGGCACTGTCACCAACTCGTTCTGTTTACTTTGTTTTGTTCCATAGTCTTTCCCAAATAGAAATAGACCTTTATGCGTGGGTACTGTCTTTGTCTGTCTAATTTAGCTCATTTTGCTAAGAAGACAAGAACACGATTCCACACAAAGTTCTATGTCCATACTCAGGTAAAATCGAAGCAAAAAACCGGATCCGGTTTTTACCAAAAACGAAAGAGTTCGCAGTTTTGCTGTTAATTTAAAAACACGAACTAACACGTATGCATAAACGAACTAGGATATCATTGGGGAGTACTTGATGCCTCTGTTTTTTTTTTAATTAATAAGAAACGCGAGGAGCAAAACAATCGAATCGGTTGAGTACCTTTAAACATTTCGGCAACGTTTAGTTGCCTTCTTCAGATGTTTGCAAAACAAAAGAGAAGGGAGTAAATTTGCGTGTGTTCAGAAGAATTTTGAATCTATTTTATTCTCCCAAACTTGACGAAAATTGCCACCAATGCTTAGATGTGTCTTATACTGGGCATATTGATGTTTTAATGATAAAAAATAACTACTATCTAAACATCTACCAAAAACACACCACAACAATTGTATTACTAAATTTGGAACATAGGATGATTGCTGTTTGAAAGAAACACAAAATCTTGATTTATGTTCAAGATTACCAGTTCACCAATGAAACATGGTGGTCATTGGTCATTCCACACAAACATACTACCATTGCACAAAAGAAATAATATCTTAGCACTTTTCAGGCCCAAAATAATGTAAAGCTATTTGAGCAATAAATGGACATTCAAGACATATATCACCAAGGCTACCTCAAATGTGTGTATCTTTCCGTCACTGAGAGTCATCTGTGTCATCAATGTCGGTTGAAGTGTCCTGTGTAGTACACTACAACAAATTTGATGTGTTATACACTACAATAAACTCGACTGTGACACGTCATATGCTACAACAAATACAACAGTGACACATCATACGCTACAACAAACAAGACAGTGACACATCATACGCTACAGCAAACATGACAGTGACACATCATACGCTACAGCAAACATGACAGTGACACATCATACGCTACAACAAACACGACAGTGACACATCATACGCTACAACAAACAAGACAGTGACACATCATACGCTACAGCAAACATGACAGTGACACATCATACGCTACAACAAACACAACAGTGACACATCACACGCTACAACAAACACAACAGTGACACATCATACGCTACAACAAAGACGACAGTGACACACTATACGTTACAACAAACACGACAGTGACACATCATACGCTACAACAAAGATGACAGTGACACACTATACGCTACAACAAACATGACAGTGACACATCATATGCTACAACAAAGACGACAGTGACATACTATACGCTACAACAAACATGACAGTGACACGTCATACACTACAACAAACATGACAGTGAACATCATATGCTACAACAAACAGGACAGTGACACATCATACACTACAACAAACACGACAGTGACACATCATACGCTACAACAAACACGACAGTGACACATCATATGCTACAACAAACATGACAGTGACACATCATATGCTACAACAAACACGACAGTGACACATCATACGCTACAACAAACACGACAGTGACACATCATACGCTACAACAAACAAGACAGTGACACATCATATGCTACAACAAACATGACAGTGACACATCATATGCTACAACAAACATGACAGTGACACATCATATGCTACAACAAACACGACAGTGACACATCATACGCTACAACAAACACGACAGTGACACATCATACGCTACAACAAACACGACAGTGACACATCATACGCTACAACAAACACGACAGTGACACATCATACACTACAACAAACACGACAGTGACACATCATACACTACAGCAAACACGACAGTGACACATCACATGCTTCAACAAACACGACAGTGACACATCATACACTACAACAAACATGACAGTGACACATCATACGGTACAACAAACATGACAGTGACACATCATACGCTACAACAAACATGACAGTGACACATCATATGCTACAACAAACATGACAGTCATACATCATACGCTACAACAAACATGACAGTGACACATCATATGCTACAACAAACATGACAATGACATATATATATATATAATATATTTTGAGATTATATATGATAAACTTGAAGGCTTTATATGAAGACTGAATCATGAATGATAAAATAAAAACACAACAATGTTTTTGTTTTAGTTCAATTACGTCTGCATTGAACTGCTGCATTGAACTACAGCAGTTCAATGCAGTTGTAATTACATTAAACACCGGAAGTAAAACATAATTCAATGAAGCTACTGGGATATCTACCAGTAAAGTTATATCCCTATGTTACATTAAACTATTCTTTTATAAGAAATTGCTGGAAACTGCTCAATAATACTGCTGGTGGAAAAGGAATATTTAGAGTTTTCAAAAGATACTTTTTATTTAATTCCCATTTGTGGCATAGCAAGTTGAGTTTCCTATTTATACAGCTGGGACGACAGGCCCAACAGTGGGTTCTGAAACTGACACATCGAGATTCTAAATACATCATTATGTAAACTAATGAAGGTACATTCTTAGAACATCATTACATCCGTAGAGCATGAGAGTGCTGGATTCAACTATAGAGTGTAGAAGGTTGTTGTTGGCTAAACCTGTTATTTTTGACTTGATATTCTGTATACATAAATAATAAAATTAACTGATTAATAGGCTTATAGTGTTCATCTTGAGTACTGCCATATGTCACATTTCAAAATCTGTGCCTACAACAATTCAAAATCCACATGGTTTTGTAGGAAATCTGCCTAGCGATCTTTCCACAAATTTGAAAAAATCGAGATGACTGCATTCCTTCCAAAATGCTGTATTGAATGTACGTAATCCGTACACGACGACATGCCACCTGCGTTGTAATCGGTGACGAGAAACAACTCGTTGTTGCACTAGACTTACTGTTTGATGCAGCACAATACAAATCTCTGTTAAACTCACCTTGTTGATATGCCAATGTCTACTCTCCACTTGAACGCATCAAGTTTGGGCAACCTGGGCCGAAGTTCTACGATACTCTCGTCTATCGCTGGGCGCCTGAAACAAATAATTTTTATCAGGTATGATAACTAGAACCACCCAAGTTTTTGCACAATTCGTGAAGCAGTCCAAAGACAAACAGCTGCAGGTGGTATCATTATAAATAGGTAAGATGGTAACCTCAACAACATACAGCTGTGTTTATGTAGTGGGTTTTAACAACAAGTGCCTTTGTGTTCTGAACATTACAAAGGCTGTCTTACATTCTTTAGTAGCTTAGCTCTATTTTTTGTTCTTGAAGTCTGGAGTGAGGTTGATACCAGCCCTCGTTTTTTATTTTCCTTCTTTTATTGATCCCATGGTGCCAACAGCACCCCAAGCACAACAATACTGACAGCTACTACCACCTCAGCAGAGCTGACCAGGTCATTCTGTTCAGACTCCGAACAGGACACAACAGAACAAAAGCACATCTATACAACAAAATGAAGTTTGGCCAGTCCGAGATGTGCTGCTGTGAAACCGCCCCCATGATCACTGAGCACCTACTACTGCACTGCCCACTACAGGATGGCCACAGGCGGCCAGACGACACCACTTAAATGAGAAACTACATGGTGATATCGAGGCTTTGAGAATGACGGCATCATTTGTGAGGGTGACAGGCATTCCCGTCTAAAACAATGACGACGAAGAAGACTGATCCCATTTCACTGCCATCTACACCTTCTATCTTCCTCCTCTCCTACTCCCACCAATCTCCCTTCTGTCATCAAACAGTCCTCCCCTCTCAATCAAGGTCTTCCTCTTCTCTGTGTACACTCCATTCTGAAGGTGTCCGCCCTCTTTATTAACCATTTCCCTTCTATTTATTCCACGTGTCCAGTTCAATTTGACCAACTCCTCACCAGTTTCCTCCTGAAATTCTCTTTCACACCAACCTCCTCCCTCAGTGCCTCTGTTCTTTGCTTGTCTACCCTTTTCACTCTGCAATTATTTTTATTCAGTAAAATAACACAATTCAATATAAGCCAAGTTATCATAAAGCACTGTGCCTTCTGATTTCATTAAAATGTTCGGAAAGTTCTGCATAGAATTTACTGAAAGTTTTACATGTCAAGAAAGTTTCTGCATGTGATAATATGCCTGTCTGAGAATCTTTGTTTGGTGATTAAACACATTAGTTTAACAATCAATAACCCAGACTCAGAACGTGTTGTTTTGACCAAATGAGTAAAAAATAAATTAATCAACAAAATCTTCTTCTAGGCAACACTGTGAATATACGTAAAAGTATAATATTATAATGTATCCTTAGCATACCAAAGTAATTTCCACTGTATAAAAAACAATTTCAATAGGCTATAACTTAATAATTGCTGATGAAAAGAAGACATCAAATATGAACTATATGTATGTGGTGCCACCTGGTGATTGACACGAGACATACATTTGGTTGCAGCATCAGGTATACTATGACGTCCTCGCACGCCAGGGGTCGCTGCTGCTGATTATGTCAGTCCCAGCCAGCGGTACCCCCTGGCTGATCGCTTTGCAAAACTCTTAATTTAAGCTTAGCCTATCAAACCGCTCATTAGATCAGTAGATCTACTCAGGTCAGGTGGTCATAATAAAATTAATTTCAACCAACCGTTGCTCATGTCACATGCACTGTTTAGGAAGTAGAAGCAATTATTCGAATACACAATACCGCTAAGCTGCTCGTGCTAATGGGCGAACGGATCATTATATATTGGGATTCCCAGAAGTCGTTTATCCGTTTTCAAATTGGGGCGGGTATTTGTGCTGTTCTCGCGGGTGATGCAGTCGCGACTGGCAAAGTCAATTACTAGTTTGACTCAGCTAACTTCCACACTTCGCGTAGGGGATCAACCAGGGCTAGTTTTGCATGGCAAACAACCCTGGCTTGCGAGGATGTACTATGACAAAATTGACAAACCTTGAACCAAACACCACGCTGGTTATATCTGGTATGAAATCTTCAGGAATTCTGAAAATGAAAGAATTATTTACTGTACATACATATAAACTATGCACAACGTAATCAAAGTAGAGTAGACATGTATTTACAGTGTGTTTAACTCACAATTATAATATAACTGATCATCTACATAAAGACAGTGTATAAAATATACAAATTAATGTTGTGATCTCTAAAATGTTGTCCAGACTAAGACCAATCAGAGTACCCTGGTGTAGCTTTTATTTACATGTCAGTCTATGAATATGAAATATAAGCTCTATTTTGCAAAAAAAATGGACAGGTGGGAAGATTTTACTAGTACTAGTGAACTGAGAATAACTCAATTAATTACATAACTTGCTTGCACACATATGATATAACTTGTATGCAGTTATCTCGAACCTCTTAGGCCAAAACCTTCCACACATGAAGTTTGGTTGTTAGTAAAGTTATAAACTCATTACAAAGATAAACAATAAATGACATATTATAATTTTGATTACATTATTACATTAATGATGATATCGGTAAGCCTCAAATAATATAATATTTGTATGCAGAATTACATATTTTTTGCCACAACTTACTTCAGTTCTTGTAAGTCTTCCTTGAAAGCCTGTAACATGTGTGTAATGATTAGCTTAACAGTACTCTTGGCATAACTGATTATGTTTCAAAACTTACATAAAACCTGTCTACAGTCCATTTAGCAGTGCACATCAAAAATATTTTGTGTTATATTCCAGCCTGGTAAAGGTATTAAATTAATTTATAATATTATCAAGAGAACTGCATCAGTAAGCTATGAAAAGTACTGGAGGAATATGTTTGATTCCTGCATCAAGTCATACAACTATACCGATCTGAAAAATTACATATAATTTCAACAACAAATGAAATTTTTTATTTTTCTCCGATCCTTGTGGTTTAAACTGACACATCACAAACGATCATCTACCTCTTGTTTCAGCGATGTTAGTGGAAGTCTGAGAGCAAGTTGAAGCAAGCGAAATAATCCAGTGTAGATGACAGCTAGTGTCTCCTCATCCAACGAATCAGTCAGCAACTTCCTGTACACTGTCGGCTCAATTTCCCTTCCTTCAAACGCAGCTACAATTACTGAAAGAATAAAACCACATTGGTTGAGAGTTGCGTGTAACAAAGAGAGAGGTCATAGTCTTCTTCTTCTACGTGCTACATCAACCTTGATTGGGGACCATTATGCAGGTGCAAATAAATAATAATAATAAATGTACTGGGCTGACAGAGTTCAACTCCAACTTCCCTTCGGTAGTATATATTCAATTCAAATCGGCAACAATAGCTGTTTTGTTGTGACTTATTATTAAGTTTCTCCACATTGATGTGTAATGAAGCCCGCATGAAAATCCACTGAAGCAAACAATAGTCCTTTAATTCAGGAAGCATAAGCCAGGAAGTCCATAATAAAATGCCTGCTTTGTTCTCAGAAGAGACAGTGCTAAGCAGGCCTTGTGCCAAATACTGCAATCTGAGTATTATAAAGGGTTATGTTGACTCAAGTCAGACAACCTGCACCAGTGTTTTGCAGCCTGACTAAAGAACAAAGAGGATGCTGAACTCTGGACATTGGAAAATGATAATTCACCCCTCTGCAAAAAGTAATTTTGGTCTCTGGTGGTCAATTAGCAGTGATTCCAATTACCACTTAGCAGCTCTGTCTTATGCTGCTAGTAAAACTGGGGTACACAGGGACTAAGAGAGCAGAGAACTGCCAGACAACGAATTGCAGCCCATGTTTTGTCTGGTGACAAATCCTTTTGTGCCTGTAAATACTGGTAGTTCTGCTGTTGGTTGTTTTATTTTGGTCTTTAACCAAAAAGACACATCTCAAAATGTTACAAGTTAACATATATTTTATAGTTTATACGTCTCAAGTTATATAAAAAAATGTCATAAATTTATTTTCCGTTTCGATCAATTCATTTGATTCATCTTACTTTGCGGGATTCAATTCTAATTTCATTCAATCTGGTTTGGTTTTATTCAATTTCAATTCAATTTCATGCATTTTGTTGATCAATTCAATTCATTTCAGAATTGAACCCAGGTATGGATATTACTTAGAAATCATGAGACAGGTGGTGTGGTTCCTCGTTACTGACAGGTGTTTTGCCTCTATTGGTAGAGTCCCCAAAATGACAAATAAAAAATGTACACCAACATCATTACCAGTCTTAGCCGGTCTTAGGCTTAGCCTTAGCCCTAGGTGATTTACTCCAAACAGCCGAAACCAGTCATAGAATGAGCTACAGATTTCTTTAAATTACCTTGTAAACATTTTCGAAGGGTCGATTTATCCAATTTCTGCATTGGTTTGATCATACGTCTGACTTCATCAGGGATACGCGGTCCTACAAACAAAGTCCTTTCCGCCTTCGGGCCACTGCGGGCACTGCCACCGGCCCCACCTCCAACTACATGGACGATCGACATAATGACTGTCAACTCACTGCAAACTCAGTACTAGGAAATACGAGAGTAAATACGAGTCAACATTTTATTTATACACAAAGTGTGTACTTTATAATCATCTGTAGATTTAGCAAAGCACATATATTATAAGTTATAAACATTGTAGTATCTGTACACACTACTCTGGCCCGCACAAATCACGTGATGTCCCAATCTGAAGTTGTCCATTGAGTAGATTCTGTGAGCCGCTATGTGTCTTGTATTTACGCGGTAGAGGGCGATGTGTGTCGTTATCAAGATATAATTATTTTGATTTTCCGATTGTTGTGTTGATATCTTGAAACCCATTTTTATATAATTTAATAATCTCAGTGTGCTTATGTATGTAATTGCTGTTACCGCATCGCAATCACATCGGTGGGCCGATCCGAACGAATTTTCCCCAATTATCCGGGTGACATAACTATGGACATAGGCTGGTTAGATGTGGGGTCACTATATTGTCATTCATGTTACTGACCTAGTTGCCTATGCTTAGCAAAAGGTCCATCAATCCTTCAAAAAGGGGACAAACCGCAATACATGTTAATTAGGCAGCTATTATAACATATCCTATGCTGGATAAAACAGTATTTTGTTTACACTTTCTCAGTATACGAAACATTAATTAACTGACCACGTGTGGAAAATTCGTGGAAATGGCTTACCTCGTTTTTCAGAAAAATCCATCAAAACCCGATACCCCTCAATTTCGTTCCAACTGACTGATTTTGAAATGTTGGTGTCTTCTGCAAAATAATCACCGTGTGGATATACGAACGACTAGTGTCTATTTACTGCTACACAATGAAATATCTAATGCAGTAGTACATTTTACATCAACTGTACCGATATGTTCCATGCAAAAATGCTAAAAAATTCACACATCACACTAAAACATTATTTTCTTAGGGACTATTTCAGATAAATAATAGGGTAATTACGGACGGATACTATGTGTGGTTTGTGATCAAAATGGATGCCGAAAGCTTGGGGCGTTTGATTATGGCGTCGGCAAACATAGACATGCAGGATTCATCAATTGACCCATCCATCACGTGACCTGATGCTTATCGAAACTATACCATGTCTTCCTAACCTTTACGTAAAATAAGCCGTACGTAAAGCAATACTTCACAGATTAAATTTAAAGAAGAACGAAGTTCTCTTGCATTTAATCACGTATTTAATAGTAAATCCGGTCTAATGATACAATAATCAAACAAGCTGTTACTGGTGTGGTGGAATACAGTCAATCGCGGCCCGGAGGCTTCCGGTTACGGGGAGCGTCTATTGTAGATCTGTAAGTAGTAAGCGGGAGTGTTCATTATTTCCTATCTCCCTCTAAGCTTTTACGAAGAGTGTCTGAGTAATAAGCTGAGAACATTTAGAATGGCGTGATTAAACATTTTAATGCTATAAGTCTTACTGAAAGTTCATTTAATCTCGTAATCAGTGTGCCAACCCGGTGCCTTGGGTTCACGGTTGGAGCGTCTCACAGCAGGTTCTGGAGGTGCCTTGGGTGGCAACGGTGACGTCAGCGGTATGATACGTCTAGCTGGTGGTATCGAGCTCGGCATTATCGGGCGGCTCGGGGTAGCGATGTCCAGTGTAGGGTGGTGTGACAGCGTAGTGACAGCCGTAGGGGCCACGGGAGATGGTGAGCCGTGAGACGGTGAGCGGTGAGTCACGTCTGGGGCCGGAGCCGGTGTGGTGGGGGCCACGTCGGGCGGCGATGGCGGCGATGGCAACATCGGTGGGATCGTACGTGGGGGCGGCGGGGTCGGGGCTAGTCTCGTGCCGAGGTCTACATCGATTGGCCGAGGCGGTTCCGGGGAAGTGATCGGTGTGAACTTCCGTAGGAAACGACGATTGCGGAGCGTCACGCGACCGGATCCATCGACTTTGACCTGGTATTGGTCATGCTGTTTGACTTCCACGACCGTGCCGGTGCGGTCCCATTTGTTCGGGTGTTGTCCAGTTTGGTTCTGGATGCGGACATAGTCACCCACTGCCAGTGCGGGCAGGCGCCTGGTGTGTTCGCTCCAGTACTCGTGCGTCTTGATGTGCCTTTTGCGGAGTGCGTCTTCGCGGGCACGTAGTGTGTCGCGCCAGGTGTCGTGGGGGAGATACTTGCCGGGGATCACCGGGATGAAGTCACGTATCATGCGACTAAATACACACATTGCTGGTGATATCTTAGTGTCTGGGTTTGGCGTGTTGCGGTATTGTAAGACCGCTCGCTGTACTGCATCTGTGTCCAGATCGCCCTTCCCGCCGGTGTTGTCCGTTATCAAGCGCTTCATTGTCTTAACAGCGACCTCCGCGTGCAATTGCTATGTGGGAAGGCGACTGAGGACAGCCTATGATTCACGCCCCATGTGCGTAGGAACTGGCGGGTGTCGGTCGATGTGTATTCTGGACCGCCGTCCGATGCAAGCTCCTCCGGTGTCCCATAGGTCACGAAAGTCTGTCTCAGAATGTTAACCAGGCCAGCCCCGCCCGCCGATGCCTTCGCGATGATGGGCCAATTCGAGTAGCGATCGACAACTACTACGTAGTGCACGCCCTTGTACGAGAAGAAGTCGGAGCATATCGCCTGGAACGGGTAGACGGGCAATATGGGCCGGGTGGGCGGCGCGGCTGGCTGGGACGGGGCCATACGATGGCAGTGCTCGCATTCGTTGCGGACCTTGGCGATGTCCTCTGTCATACCGGGCCAGAATATCGATGTTTCCGCTCTTGCCGTCATCATAGACACGCCTGGTGTGCTGCGTGGAGGGCGGCCAGCACGGCGTGTCGTAGCGCGGGTGGGATGATGATGCG
Organism: Paraescarpia echinospica; assembly: GCA_020002185.1. Taxonomy (NCBI): domain Eukaryota; kingdom Metazoa; phylum Annelida; class Polychaeta; order Sabellida; family Siboglinidae; genus Paraescarpia; species Paraescarpia echinospica. The sequence continues at coordinate 7,398,761 of CM034543.1, forward strand.
ATCCTTATAGATGGCTACGCCGTCGGTCGTCGACAGCTCGTGTCGGTACTGGTGAAACTGTCGGATGGACACTGGCATCTCGCTCCGAGTCTTCGGCATGCCGTCCTCGATCAGTTCAGTGAGTAAGTGCATGTCGGGGTTGCTCGCGGTGGCCTCTCTCACGCGATCCCATGTCACCGACCCCAGTATCCCGGTGGCGTCACGGTGTGTCAGTAGTTCCGAATCAGCGTCGTCTGGTTCGTGTGTTCTGACCAAAAGCAGTGCGTCGGGGTGAGTGTGACCCCATAGGATATCCGATAGTGATGCGTGATCGTCCGGGAGGTCCGTCTTCACCGGGCGCCCCGTAGGGCGGCGTGACATTGCGTCGGCTGCTTTGTTTTTCATACCCGGCACGTGAGTTACACGGAAGCTGTATCGCAGTGTTTTCTCTTTCAAGTTACGTAGGCGCGAGTTCGGTATATCCTCCAGGGAGCGATCGCCGAAGATCTTCAAGAGTGGCTTGTGATCGACCGCGATGATGAGATCCTCGCAACCAAGCACGAAGTAGCGTGCTTTATCAAGTGCGTCGGCGACTGCCAGTGCCTCGCCTTCAATCGGGGCGTAGCGCGATTCCGCCGCGTGTGTAAATCGGCTACCGACCAGGGTCACTTTCCAGCCGCCGTTGCAGCAGAATGGTTTCACCGGCGTACAACCACAGTGCTTCTGCAGTAGCCAGAAGCCGATTCCGGTTTTCGACCAGTCGGTGGCGATGCAGGTCGGCTTGCTCTTGTCGAATATCCTGACGCCGGTCTCGATTTCCTGGACGATGTGTTCCTTCGACTCATCGAATATCTCCTGAAGCTCCGTGTCCCATCGAAATTGTTGGCCCGCCTTCAGGAGTGCGCGGAACGGTAGCATTCGTTCCGCCATGCTGAAGGCGTGTGAGACCTGGTTCACGAGACCGAACCATGAGCGGATGTTGTGAATGTTACGTGGCACGGGGAAGTTCAGGATTGCATCAGAATATTTCGGGCTGGGTAGTACGCATGGGGTTGGAGTGGCTGCGTCATCTGATGCAATGACCTCGCCAATGGTAGGGAATGTCTCGCTAATCATCCCCAGGTCGATGCACGCGGCCCGTGACAGGAAGATACGATCTGATGTGTTGGTGATGTAGGCGATTTGTCGTGTCTCGTGCGTTATGGCCCGGCTGTCGGTACCCGAGAATCGCACCACCATCGCTCCGAGGATAGGTATCCCTCCCTCGTTCGCCGCTCTCATCGTCATGGTGACCGGTATGAGGTCGTCTGCATTGAGCCCCATCCTCTCGGCCACTTGTATGCCCATTAGGCAGCTCTGGCATCCGGTATCTGCCATCGCGGGGAGTTCGGCGGCGCTTACTCGCTTCCTGAGCGCGAAACCGAGGGCACGGTAATCCTCCTCGAATGCTCCGACGTAGACCCGGACGAACGGCTGCGGGTCGGATGCGCGTTTATGCCACCTGTCACAAAGGTTATCGTACAGATGGTGGTCTAGTGCGATTGCCTTGACGTCGGCAACCGGTCCGTTTACCATCGTGCACAGTTCGAAGGCCGCGGACTGTTCGTCAGTAGTATGCTCGCACATTTGGATGAGCATCCTGAGGAGTTTAAGCGATATTAGGGAGGTTTCGAAAGCCGCCCCCCTGAGCAAAGTGAGTAGTCACGTGACCTGCGCCTCCTAGCGGAAAGAAGTGTACCTAAGCGTCCGTAGTGCCATCTAGCGACTCGGACTTTAAAACATACTCGAACTTTAAAACATGTGATGTATGTATGTATGTATGAAGAATTAGTACTAAGGGAATAACTGGTAAAAACCACAGTTTGAAAGTTGATTAGGTTTTTAATGATAACGAGGAGTGTAGAGAGGTATTAGTTGTGTATGAATGTACGTGTATGTGAGGGGAGTGTAGAGAGGATGTGTATGAATGTGCGTGTATGAAAGAACTAACGAAACACAAGAGTATACGAGTGCACACGTATTTTATTGACGAATGATACAAGCGTATATGAAAGTTGATTAGTTGTTTAATAATGTGCGTTCGTCAACAACACATGCAAAAAGCACAGTTGAATATTAGCGGTCGATCTCGGCATCCCAATCTTCGACAACCTCCACCAGGGAAGGAACAGGGTCCGCGTCAAAGGGAGTCCGTGTCGCCAGGAGTTCGCGTAGTACATGACAGAATATGAAAGAATGATTGTCGCGGTACTCCTCCTCTCTGAAACATATATGAAATCTTTGTATATATATATGAATTATATTATGCAAAGTACACCCGGGTGGAATAAGCCAGTGATGTAACCAGACACCGCATAGGGAATCGACATACGATAAAAGGGCAAGCTAGATCAACGGACTATGATACGTAATGGAGACGTCGGCTGACGTGATCGGTAACCAAACACCGCATACCTAGTCGAAACGACAAGAGGTCAAGCGAGGTCAGCATACACATAGATAAGAAAGACTGTGTATACATTGGAGAGAATGAGAAACGAGGTAAGAGAGAACACATAAATAAGGTAGTAAAATATTGTTGTAATCGTTGAACACTCACGTGCAATCCTCAACACTTCCTGTCAGACTCCAGGTATCATCCTCAATACGGGAGTCACTGGAGACACTTCCTGTCAGACTCCAGGTATCATCCTCAATACGGGAGTCACTGGAGACACTTCCTGTCAGACTCCAGGTATTATCCTCAATACTGGAGTCACTGGAGACACTTCCTGTCAGACTCCAGGTATCATCCTCAATACTGGAGTCACTGGAGACACTTCCTGTCAGACTCCAGGTATCATCCTCAATACGGGAGTCACTGGAGACACTTCCTGTCAGACTCCAGGTATCATCCTCAATACGGGAGTCACTGGAGACACTTCCTGTCAGACTCCAGGTATCATCCTCAATACTGGAGTCACTGGAGACACTTCCTGTCAGACTCCAGGTATCAGCATCGGTGGCACCGGCAGACCTGAAAGGTAATATAGATAACCGTGACACATAACGAACGTAAGCATAAGGAATAATAGAGGTGAGACGTCACAGGTAGTTTACGTGAAGAACACTGTGATTATTATAGTATGATATGTATAAGATATCTATCGAATGAAACAAAGAATAATATTAATAATATTAATAATAATAATAATATTAATAGTAATAATAATAATAATAATAAATTGTGTGGTACTGTCGGGGAGCTGTGTGTGTGACTGTCAGGGAGCTGTGTGGAACTGTCAGGAAATTGTGTGGTACTTTCAGAGATCAGTGTGGGACTGTCACGGAGCTGTGTGGTATTGTCAGGGAGCTGTATGGGACTGACGAGGAACTGCGTGGTACTGTCAGTGAGCTATGTGGTACTGTCAGGGAACTGTGTGTGACTGCCGGGCGCTGTGTGGGACTGTCAGGGAGCTGTATGTGACTGTCAGGAGCTGTGCTTGACTGTCTTGAGCTGTATGGGAATGTCAGGGAGTTGTGTGTGACTGTCAGGGAGGTGTGTATGACTGTCAGGGAGCTGTCTGGGACTGTCAGGGAGCTGTGTGGGACTGTCAGAGAGCTGTGTGTGTCTGTCAAGAATTGTATGGGACAGTCAGGGAATTGTGTGGGACTGTCAGGAGCGATGTGTGACTGTCAGGAAGCTGTGTAATACTGTTATGGAGCTGTGTGGAGTTTTGTGTGACTGTCGGGTAACTGTGTGGGACTGTCAGGGAACTGTGTGTGACTGTCGGAAGCTGTCTGGGACGGTCAGGGAGCTGTGTGTGACTGTCAGGAGCTGTGCCTGACTGTCATGAGCTGTATGGGAATGTCAGGGAGTTGTGTGGGACTGTCAGGGAGCTGTGTGGGACTGTCAGGGAGCTGTGTTTGACTGTCAAGAGTTGTGTGGGACTGTAAGGGAACTGTGTGGGACTGTCAGGAGCTGTGTGTGTGACGGTCAGGAGCTGTGTGGGACTGTCAGGGAGCTGTGTGGGACTGTCAGTGAATTGTGTGGTACTGCCGGGGAGCTGTGTGTGACTGTCAGGGAGCTGTGTGGGACTGTCAGGGAATTGTGTGGTACTTTCAGGGCGCTGTGTGGGACTGTCGGGAAGCTGTGTGGGACTGCCGGGAACTGCGTGGGACTGTCATGGAGCTGTGTGGGACTGCCAGGAACTGTGTGGGACTGTCAGGAAGCTGTGTAATACTGTTATAGAGCTGTGTGGGACTGTCAGGAGTTTTGTGTGACTGTCGGGTAACTGTGTGGGACTGTCAAGGAACTGCGTGTGACTGTCGGAAGCTGTGTGGGACTGTCAGGGAGCTGTGTGGGACTGTAAGTGATCTGAGTGGTACTGTCAGGGAGCTGTGTGGGATTGTCAAGAACTGTGTGGGACTGTCAGGAAGCTGTGTGAGACTGTTATGCAGTTGTGTGGGACTGTCAGGGAGCTGCGTGGTACTGTCAGGGAGCTGTTTTGGACTGTCAGGAGCTGTGTGTGATTGTCAGGGAGCTGTGTGTGACTGTCAGTCCCACACAGCTCCCTGACAGTCCCAGACAGCTCCCTGACAGTCATACACACCTCCCTGACAGTCACACACAACTCCCTGACATTCCCATACAGCTCAAGACAGTCAAGCACAGCTCCTGACAGTCACATACAGCTCCCTGACAGTCCCACACAGCGCCCGGCAGTCACACACAGTTCCCTGACAGTACCACATAGCTCACTGACAGTACCACGCAGTTCCTCGTCAGTCCCATACAGCTCCCTGACAATACCACACAGCTCCGTGACAGTCCCACACTGATCTCTGAAAGTACCACACAATTTCCTGACAGTTCCACACAGCTCCCTGACAGTCACACACACAGCTCCCCGACAGTACCACACAATTTATTATTATTATTATTATTATTACTATTAATATTATTATTATTATTATTATTAATATTATTAATATTATTCTTTGTTTCATTCGATATATATCCTATACATATCATACTATAATCATCACAGTGTTCTTCACGTAAACTACCTGTGACGTCTCACCTCTATTATTCCTTATGCTTACGTTCGTTATGTGTCACGGTTATCTATATTACCTTTCAGGTCTGCCGGTACCACCGATGCTGATACCTGGAGTCTGACAGGAAGTGTCTCCAGTGACTCCAGTATTGAGGATCATACCTGGAGTCTGACAGGAAGTGTCTCCAGTGACTCCAGTATTGAGGATGATACCTGGAGTCTGACAGGAAGTGTCTCCAGTGACTCCAGTATTGAGGATGATACCTGGAGTCTGACAGGAAGTGTCTCCAGTGACTCCAGTATTGAGGATGATACCTGGAGTCTGACAGGAAGTGTCTCCAGTGACTCCAGTATTGAGGATGATACCTGGAGTCTGACAGGAAGTGTCTCCAGTGACTCCAGTATTGAGGATGATACCTGGAGTCTGACAGGAAGTGTCTCCAGTGACTCCCGTATTGAGGATGATACCTGGAGTCTGACAGGAAGTGTCTCCAGTGACTCCAGTATTGAGGATGATACCTGGAGTCTGACAGGAAGTGTCTCCAGTGACTCCAGTATTGAGGATGATACCTGGAGTCTGACAGGAAGTGTCTCCAGTGACTCCCGTATTGAGGATGATACCTGGAGTCTGACAGGAAGTGTCTCCAGTGACTCCCGTATTGAGGATGATACCTGGAGTCTGACAGGAAGTGTTGAGGATTGCACGTGAGTGTTCAACGATTACAACAATATTTTACTACCTAATTTATGTGTTCTCTCTTACCTCGTTTCTCATTCTCTCCAATGTATACACAGTCTTTCTTATCTATGTGTATGCTGACCTTGCTTGACCTCTTGTCGTTTCGACTAGGTATGCGGTGTTTGGTTACCGATCACGTCAGCAGACGTCTCCATTACGTATCATAGTCCGTTGATCTAGCTTGCCCTTTTATCGTATGTCGATTCCCTATGCGGTGTCTGGTTACATCACTGGCTTATTCCACCCGGGTGTACTTTGCATAATATAATTCATATATATATACAAAGATTTCATATATGTTTCAGAGAGGAGGAGTACCGCGACAATCATTCTTTCATATTCTGTCACGTACTACGCGAACTCCTGGCGACACGGCCTCCCTTTGACGCGGACCCTGTTCCTTCCCTGGTGGAGGTTGTCGAAGATTGGGATGCCGAGATCGACCGCTAATATTCAACTGTGCTTTTTGCATGTGTTGTTGACGAACGCACATTATTAAACAACTAATCAACTTTCATATACGCTTGTATCATTCGTCAATAAAACACGTGTGCACTCGTATACTCTTGTGTTTCGTTAGTTCTTTCATACACGTACATTCATACACAACTAATACCTCTCTACACTCCTCGTTATCATTAAAAACCTAATCAACTTTCAAACTGTGGTTTTTACCAGTTATTCCCTTAGTACTAATTCTTCATACATACATACATACATACATCACATGTTTTAAAGTTCGAGTATGTTTTAAAGTCCGAGTCGCTAGATGGCACTACGGACGCTTAGGTACACTTCTTTCCGCTAGGAGGCATAGGTCACGTGACTACTCACTTTGCTCAGGGGGGCGGCTTTCGAAACCTCCCTAATATCGCTTAAACTCCTCAGGATGCTCATCCAAATGTGCGAGCATACTACTTTCGTCACTTGTCTCGGCGGTCCCAGTCGGCCGGCGGGCGTACGCCTTGCCGAGGCAAGCGCGTTCTATGTGGTTCACGTTCTTGCATTTAACAAGATTTAACAAGATTGCCATCCAGAGAATTAACTCTAGATGGCAGGTGGACAAGGAAGCCCTTTGGCTTATCTAGAGTCCAACCCTTTTATTTAACAAGATTTAACAAGATTGCCATCCAGAAAATTACTCTGGATGGCAGGTGGACAAGGAAGCCTTTTGGCTTATCGAGAGTCCAATACTTTTTACATATATCCAGCCCTTCTGAGGTATGTGTCGATTTTATTTTTAAACATATTCACACTACTAGCACCCACACAATCATCAGATAATCTGTTCCATTCATTCACAGTCCTTTGTGAAAATGAGAACTTTCTCACGTCTAATCTACACTGCTCCTTTACTAATGTAACTTCATGTCCTCTAGTCTTTCTATCTTTCTTAACTGAAAAAAACATATTTCTATCAATATTTTCATAACCATTCAATATTTTAAACACTTCTATCTGATCTCCTCTCAATCTCCTGGTCTCTAGTGTTGTTAAACCACATTCTTTTAGGCGTTTTTCATAACTAAGATCCCTCAGTTTTGGTATCATTTTAGTCGCTCTCCTCTGTACTCTTTCTAGCATATCTATGTCCTTCTTGCGGTATGGCCTCCACGCTTGTATACAATATTCTAAATGAGGCCTAACTATTGTTTTGTACAGCGGTATTATTAGTTCTTTTTTCTTTATATGCTATATTTCGCCTAATCAATCCAAGGATTTGATTTCCCTTTGAAGCTGCAATTCCACACTGCTCTGAAACCTTCATGTCAGCACTAATTGTCAGCCCTAAGTCTTTTCTTTTACAGTAGTACTTAGTACAGTTCCCCCCATTGTATATTCTACATATTCGTTCCCATGTCCTGTGTGGAGGCATTTACATTTCCCAAAATTGAACAACATTTGCCACTTTTCAGACCATTTGATCAACCTGTCAAGATCATCTTGTAAATGCTGTCTATCCCCATCACTTTTAATCCTTCTAAACACTTTTGTATCATCTGCAAATTTCAACACCTTGCTAGCTATATCATCGTCCAAATCGTTTATATATATATTAAGAATAATATAGGTTCCAGTACTGATCCCTGTGGAACCCCACTCAAAACTGATTTCCACTTTGAAGCCTCCCCCATCAACAACTACCCGTTGTCTTCTGTCAATCAGCCATTTTTCTATCCAGTTAATTATACCATTTCCTATGCCACGGGCCTTTAGTTTAAGCAGTAATCTTTGATGTGGCACTTTGTCGAAAGCTTTTTGAAAATCTAAGTAGATGATATCTACTGGTGATCCATCATCTACCCACTTAGTGATATCTTCCAAAAACATAACATATTTGTTAAGCATGACTCGCTTTTAGAAACCCATGTTGAGATGGGTTTATCAAGTTATGTTTAACAAGAAAATCCACCATGTGATCTTTAATTAGTCTTTCTAATAATTTACAAATCACTGATGTTAAACTACTGGTCTATAGTTCTTGACTTGTTTCTCGAACCTTTTTAAATAACGGTATAATGTTTGTCTTTCCATTCTAAAGGAACCACTCCCTCTTCTAATGACAAGTTGAAAACTGTTGCGGTATGCTAATTTGTTCTACAATTTCCACTAGTAGTTTGGGTGGAATACCATCCACTCCAGGTGATTTATTTTCCTTCATAGCCCTAATTTTCTACCATTTCTGGGGTTACAATTAACTGTCTTAAATAGTCTGATTCTGCCCCTTGAACTTAGCCTCTGGTACTGGCAGTGAACTAGTGTCTTCTCTGGTAAACACTGAACTAAAATACTCATTTAGGTCTTCTGCCATTAAGAATCCTTCTGATATTATATTTCCAGCACTATCTTCTAGAGGACCGACCTTATCCTGAACTTTCTGTTTGCTTCGAACATATAAAACTCTTGCTGTCATGTTTTATATTACAAGCTAATTTATGTTCATAGCTTCTCTTTGAATTTCTAATTTCAGCTGTAGCTTTTTAGTGCTTCTTTATAAATGTTGTAGTCTTCGTCATTTCCAGTACGTCTATATGACTTCCACATCATTTGTTTATACTTAATTTTTCTAATGGCTTCTTTCGATAAGTATTTCTTTCTGGTCCGTTTCCTTGTTTTTGAAGGAACAAATTTATCTACGATGCACTCTATTTCATTCTTTTAAGATATTCCAGCATTCTGTTGCTGTCTTATTCTTCAGTGTATTATTCCAGTCTATCTTTGCTAAATATTTCCTCATTTCCTTATATCTTCCTTTGTGGAAATTTCTCCTGAACTGCTTTTTATTATTTTTCTTTCTGATTTTACTTTGATGGTAAAATGTATCTGGTTGTGATCACTACTTCCCAGAGGCTCACATATTTAACATTGTCAACTAATTCATTCTGTGAGGACAAAACTAAGTCTAACACATTCTCTCCCTGGTTGGTTCTAGCACATGTTGAGAAAGGAAACTATCTTGTACTAAAACTAAAACTGGTCCTCACTACCCATACTCTGTAGAGATTTCCATTTTATATGCCCATGGTTAAAATCCCCATAATAACACAGTCCCGTTTGCTCACTTCCCTTATAGCGTTTTGTATTTTTCATTCTCTTCTATGCTTATGTTTGGACTTCGATAAACTAATCCAACCGTTAACGTTGAGTTTCCTGTAACTATGTTACACCAAACAGCTTCTTCGCAATCTGCTTCTCTGTCTAATTTTATTTCATAAGCCTGGATAGATTCTTTAATATATAAATAACTCCATCCCCTTCTTCCTATTCTATCTTTCCTAAACATTACATATCCTGTCAGTCCCAATTCGGCATCTGATATATCGGTGGTTGCCCATGATTCGGTTATACCTATTATGTGAGGGTCAATATCTTCTACCATAATGTTTAGTTCATTTCTTTTGTTTACTATACTCCTTGCATTTAAACAAACACATTTATACCAGCTTCAGAACAGTTTTCCAGACTGTTCTTTGCTGAATTATTTTGCTGCCTTTATCTATGCCTCCAGTTTCAGGCTTCTCTGCGAGTCCCCCTGCGAATTTAGTTTAAATAGATGCAACCTGTCCCACTGTCAACAGATCGCAGCAGATTCTCTGAGAATACTGCTGCCCCTTTCCACTTAGATGGAGGCCATCTCTCATGTACACTTCTCCCAACATCCTACCATCTGTCCACCATCCCACCATTCCATTACCTTCCTCACCACTCTTCTTTTAGCTTCCTACTAGATGTCTGTACTTGAACTATCCCAGTTGTTCTCCTTGTCTATTTGTCCCAACGTGTACCCTCCCCTGTCACCATTGTTTGTCCCAACACATTGTACTAGTATAGACCCTCCCTTGCCATGCCCCAATACCTTCTCTAACCTTTCGGTCACATGCTCTATCCTAGCCCCCGGTAGACATACAACAACGTCCTTCCCCTCGCATATAGTCTTGTCTGTTTTTCTCAGAATTGAATCGCCCATAAACACTCTCTCTTTTCTCTTTGCCCCCTCAGTCACTGCCTCGGAGTAGCTCCTCCGGTTTGCATATGTCTGGTTGTTGTCTTTTCCTCTTGTCGTCTTCTCTCCTGTCACATTCTCTTCCATTCCCTTCTTTCCTGTCGTGTTTTCTCTTGTCCCCTTTCCTCCTGTCATCTTCTCTTCTAGCACATTTACTCTCACTTCCTTTCGTCCCTTCTTCTTTCCTCCCATCACATTTTCTTCTCTCCTCTCCCGTCCCTTTTCCCCGGCTACCTCCTTCACTACGGTCACTTTCTCCCCTGTCACCTTACCACATCGCTTGCCGTACGCTGGGCATTGGCTTCTCCTTATGCTCCACGGCGGGTTCTTACCGTGGCCCTTCTCCGCGCAGAACCAACACAATGCCGTGGGGTCGAACGTATGTTCGGGCTTCGGATCAGGTATCGGCTTAGTTGTCGCCGCGCCCCTGGTTCGCACTTCATGTTGCTTATTGCGGCGGTATGTACTACTCGCCGCGTTCACACTCGGGGTATCCAGCAGGCGCGATGCCGATCGCTTGCCTGACTCACGCGCCTCGACGAACTTAATCATCTCCTCGATCTTCATCTTTTGGTTCTGGTCGCTTATCAAATCCAACTGAATCTCGTCGTCCACGATACCGCGAGCGAGTACGTCGCGCAATATCTCGTCGGCGAAGTCGACCATCTCGTCGCACTCTGCTTTGGTGCACTTGATTCGGTAATCACAGGTGTCAGCTTGACCCTTGATTCGGGCGTAGAATGATCGAATTTGTTCCTCGCGTCCCTGGCGCATGTCATGTAATGCGTACCGTGCCACCATGATGTTCTAACTGCGTACCGCGAGTGCCTTCATCGCCGCTAACACGTTTACCTCGGTGCCTCCGACCATGGAACCTCCGTTTGAACGAGTGAGGTCCCGTCTCAGTTCGTCATCACAACACTCCAATAGCTGAACAACGATGTCGTCTCCCCGGAGGCGTGTGCCGTCTCGATATTCGCCCCACCTGGTTTCAAAGTATGCCCGGGTTTCTGACGTACCAGCTAACGATACGGTAGGGCGTTTGAGCTTTTCCATTTTCCCACCAGGTGTCGCCGCGGCATGAATCGAGTGTGTCAACCCATGAATCTTTAGGAGCTCGACTACTATTGCAGCGTCGTCGTTCCGTGATACGTGATCACATCCTGGGAATGGACACGCAACCTCAATCACCATGTTTGCAGTGTTATCTGGCTCTAGACAGTTGAATGGCAGAGTCCGTAGGGCTTCAATGTTATCAATAGTTGCGCAGCTTGCTGTCGCTGCCAACAGTTTCCGACGGTTTCCGACGATTTCCGACGGCTGTCGACGGCTGCCGACGGCTGCCGACGGATTCTAGCGGCTGCAGACGGCTGCTGATGGCTGCCGACGGTATTCAGTAAATTTGTCTATTTACCAGTTTCTCTATCGAATAGCCGTCCCGTACTTATCTACGCCGTCTCAGCAGTGTTTGATTATAAAGAAGAACGAAGTTCTCTTGCATTTAATCACGTATTTAATAGTAAATCCGGTCTAATGATACAATAATCAAACAAGCTGTTACTGGTGTGGTGGAATACAGTCAATCGCGGCCCGGAGGCTTCCGGTTACGGGGAGCGTCTATTGTAGATCTGTAAGTAGTAAGCGGGAGTGTTCATTATTTCCTAAAATTGAGTGTGAATTGTTGAAATTACATCATGGTTGAAATTACATCTTCTTGATAAGCTTTGAGATGCGACGCTTTGTCATAACTAAAGCACATTACAGGCATCAGCAGAATTCAAAATGTTTTGTATCTTACTTATAATGCTGGTCCTTGGAGAAATGCCAGCTCTCCGCAGTGAAGCATTGGGATGAGCACTGTGTGAGCTCTTTCAGAGCGAATTCGGCATTCTCCACCTGCCTTTTGTCAGGAAGTTACCAGGTCAGAATCCTGAAAATCGTCCTATCACCTCGCAAGCCAAGGGACTCGTGTTTCGTGTTTGACGACTCCCTAGTCCACTAAAATATAAAGATATACCGCTATCCATGTTTTGTTCTTACTGTGTGTGTGTGTGTGTATGGGCGCGTGCGCGCGCGCGCGCGCGTGTGTGTTCTAGATCTGGGAAATACCATAAATTGGCCTTTTCCAGGGAAAGTATGCGCGGCATTATAATTTATTACCAGCAGACGGACACTGCTCTTTGTTGTCGTCAAGTGGCATTAGTAATTTGGAGAACACGGAGATCTCATTGGCCTACAATTCGTTTTGGTTAAACTGGATTAGCGAAGAGAGCTGGCAACCTCCCCATGTTCACAACATTAATTTCTTGTGAGAGGTTTAGCTGATTGATCTCACCAAAATATGTGCAATATAGTCCATCTTTATAATAAATGTATGGCATCTATATCTGACATCGTCACCTGACATTTTGGTATACAGCGGTTCTTCCCCTTTCCCTTTCCAAGAAAATGATGATTAGCTCTTACTTCGAACACACAATGAAATGCTGTCCCCTGTGATAGCTGTCGTAGTATTACGCGCTTTAGTATGACCTCATTATACTAGAGGTTAGAGTTCAGTTGTTCACGTGTTGGGCTTTGATTAAACATCCATTCCTTCTAACGTGTCTTGTAGTAAACTGTCATATAATGGCTATTATCAGTACATCCAAAAACACAACAACATGGTGGCAGCGACGAGAACAAACTAAGGGCGGCGGTAACGTATTGACCCTGAAATCGTGAACTTTGAATCAACTGATGAGTGAAAAATATGTCTTTATTCGCCGTGCCTGAAATTTGTTCAAAAGAATGACGTCACTCGACAGCCGCGTCGGGATCAAAGGTCACGTCACATGCAAATGGACAGCTACGTGTAAACAACAGAGACATTCAGCCTTCTGTAATTTTTGCCGGGACTCATAAAAGCGGTCTGGCTGGCTAGCAATTGAACACTGTTGCAGTCTGTTGTTATAGCAAGGCATATAACCCATATTGCCATACTTATAACTGACCGGGGCTCATTAAAGCAGCCTGGCTGGTAGTTTTAAGTTACACAGTTTATAAGACACACAACTAACACGCTACTAGTAGGCGCGAATTGGTTAACAACAACAGCGAACATGGATCACGTACCAAGAATGGATTGGTCAGTGGAAAATCAAGCAGTAACATTCAAGTTATTTAAACAACGACTTGAATTTTACTTCAAAGCAAAGCGAATTGAGGAAGGAGAACAAGTAGTACACATTCCACTACAAGTCGGCGATGAAGGACTACGCCGATACAACTCTTGGAGCCTCACAGAAGAGGAAAGGAAAGATCCTACCAAGATATTCGCCAAATTCGTTGAACAACTTGAGCCGTGTGAGAACTATCGCATCAGCCGGTTACGACTTATGCACTACCGTCAAAGGCCAGAAGAAAACTTAGATTGTTTCATAAACAGATGCAAGTTGCTAGCTCTGAAATGCGAGTTTCGAGATAACGAATTGAATGAGCGACTCATTGAACTGATCATAGCTGGTACGCCAATTCCTGATTACCAGAAGGAATTGCTTGGAAAAAACAAGAATGGACGAAGCAATTCAGTTGGGACGAGCGTATGAAGCGAGTGCTTCCCACGTCCAGCAGATTCGTGACATGGGAACAGTGGCGACAACTGCGATGCATAGCTTCAGACGTGGTGCAAACTCATCCGGCAAATGTCGCAACTGTGGTCAACAACACCCATTCAAACCGCGTGAAAGTTGTCCAGCGTTTGGAGTCAAGTGCAGAGCGTGCGGCAGAATGAACCACTGGGCGAAATGTTGTCTGACTAAGAAAAAACAGCATGCCAACAACATCACGCCACATCAGTGCGGACGTTCGAAATCCAGGAACAGGAACGAGCATCGGCAACGACAACATTCGAATGCAAACGAGAAGTCAATTCATAAAATGCGTTCCAATGCACAGAACACTGACACACTTGAACAGTCATTTGATGCACTCAGTTTTCATGATGTGAAGGTGTCAGCAATGTGTCTCGGGTAATATAATCGCGACGAAGCCTATGCGCAGGTGCAAATTAAACTGAGCAATCGTCCTGGCATCCACAATTTGAGCCTGAAAGTGGACACAAGCGCACAAGGCAATATACTTCCACTGCGAACATTTCGACGCATGTATCCCGACAAGTTAAATGCTGAGGGGTTCCCCGTTGATTACATCGTCGCAGCAGCAAGAGGCGCACGATTGACGGCGTACAATGGCACGTCCATCACATGCCATGGCGTGGTTAACATTTCATGCAGCTACAACAAGTCGGCATGGGGTGACACTCGGTTCTACATCGTTGATGTAACCGGCCCTGCAGTGATTGGTCTTCAGTCGTGTGAAAAGTTGAAGCTGGTGACTCTACATTGCACCATCAAGACGCATTCCTCAACAGAAGATAGACCTGCTACGGGACAATCAGCTGTCACGAGCACAGCCTCTATAAACAGCGTTGATGACCTCACTAGAATGTATCCAGAACAGTTTGACAGAATCGGCTGTTTTCCTGGTGAAGTGAAGTTGGTGGTGGATCCCGCAGTTCCTCCTCGCGTGAATCCTCCAAGAAAGACACCAATTGCGCTAAAAGATGCTATCAAAAGCAGTCTTGACTCCATGGTGGAAAATGACGTCATACGCAAAGTGCACGAGAATGAGCCAACAGAGTGGGTCTCAAGCCTGGCATATGCAAAGAAGAAAGATGGGAGCCTAAGAATATGTTTGGACCCCAAGTTCTTGAATCAGGCACTGAAGAAACCGCACCACAAAATTCCTACGTTGGAAGAACATAATCACAAGTTCACAGGAGCAAGATATTTCTCCAAACTTGACGCCAAAGCCGGATACTGGGGTGTTCAGCTTCACAAGGACTCTCAACTCCTCACTACGTTTCAATCTCCTTACGGTCGATATGCCTTCAAGCGACTTCCATTCGGCTTGTCTGCATCACAAGACATCTTTCAATCCAGGATGGACATGATTCTCGAGCAGTGTGATGGAGCAGAGGGAATCGCTGACGACGTGGTGGTTTACGGTGCCACAGAAGATGAACATGACAGAAATCTTCAACAACTCATGAACATTGCGTCGAGGAACGGGCTTGTCTTCAATTCCAGCAAGTGCCTAATCAAGGAGAGCAGTGTCAGTTTCTTTGGCCTCATCTACGGCATCGATGGCATCAAACCTGATCCGGACAGGATCCGCGATCTGCAAGACATACCACCACCTCGAGACAAGAAAGAGCTTCAGCAGTTTCTTGGACTCATGACCTTCTTGAGCCCATTCATACCGAACTTGGCTGACGAGGCTTCAATGCTTTGAGATCTACTGAAAGAAGACAGCATATTCATGTGGGAACCGCACCATCAAAGTTGCTTCGATGGTCTGAAACATCTTGTCACCTCAAGGTCAAGTCTTCAATACTTCAACGTGTCCAAAACGCCCATATTTCAGACAGACGCTAATCTCCTTGGACTTGGCGCGGCGTTACTTCAAGAGAACGAGTCTGGTGTAATCCAACCGGTGGCATACGCATCGAAGAGTCTATCAAGCGCAGAGAAACGATATGCCTGCATTGAGCGAGAGTTGCTAGCCATTGTTTTTGGCACACAACGGTTCCACACATACCTATACGGACGCAAGTTCAAGGTCGTCACGGACCACAAGCCTCTCGTTGTAGAAAGGTCTTGTCAACTCTCCACCGCGACTACAAAGAATGCACCTCAAACTGCAAGGGTATGACATGGAAGTTGAATACCAACCAGGAAAGGGCATTGTCCTTGCGGACACACACTCGCGTCTTCCAAGTACGCACAACACGGAAACGATCGACCTTGATGTTCGTGTTGACTTCGTCCGATTCTCTGATGAACGCATCCAAGAGCTGAGGAACAAGACGAAGGCTGATCCAGTTCTCCAAGCACTCTCCGAAACGATCGTGACTGGATGGCCCGAAACAATAAAGGAGTTGCCAACTAGCATCCGTTCGTACTGGTCGTTCCGCGATGAACTCTCCGTGGAAGATGGTATCCTATTGAAAGGAACACGAGTCGTCATTCCTGAGAGCATGCAGACATTCATACTGGAGAAACTACACTACGGTCACCTCGGCATAGAGAAGACGAGACTCAGAGAAAAAGACTCTGTGTATTGGATCAACATCAATCGTGACATTGAGACTACAGTCAAGTCGTGTGACATCTGTCAAGAACACCAACCAGCGCAGCAGCACGAGACGCTACAGCCGCACGAAGTACCGAGTAGACCTTGGGAAGTGGTTGATACAGACATGTTCTTCTTCAACGACGCAGACTGGCTCATCATTGCGGACTACTATTAAAAATTTCCCATCGTGCGCAAAATGCCGAAGCCATGTCTAAGCTCAACCGTCGTTTCTGTCACAAAGCAGATCTTCAGCGAGACAGGTGTTCCTATGCGTGTCGTGTCGGACAATGGCCCGCATTTCGCCAGTGCATGCTACACAGACCTGTCAAAGAAGATGGCATTCCAACACGTAACGTCTTCGCCGAGGTATCCACGCTCAAACGGCTTCATCGAACGCCAAATCCAAACCGTGAAGCATGTCATGAAGAAGGCGAGGCAAAGTGGGCAGGATCTCGACTTGGCGCTACTGTGTCTGCGAACAACGCCAATTGACAGCAAACTTCCAAGTCCAGCAGAGCTCCTCAATGGTCGCAAAGTACAGTCAACTCTTCTGACGAAAATCGTTGACACACACCAAGATCATGACGATATGAGAACGAGGCTACAAGAGCGACAGGACAAGATGACGTTTCAGCACGATCAACACGCAAGAGATCTCCCGCCTCTGCACAACGGTCAAGCAGTTCGCTTCCGTGATCAAGACGGCCGGTGGAGACCTGCGACGGTCCTTGACAAAACACCGAATCCAAGAGCACAAGCACTATCCGAAGAAACAGAAATCAAATCCGAGACAACTCGAGTCACCCGATCGTCAGGAGAGTATCGTTTGCCAGTCCGACTACAGTCCAGCCCGCTCCAGCTGTTGTGGATTCAACTACTCCCACGAAGACTACAGACGGCTCGGCTGAGAACATTGTTCAAAATAATACAACTGGACTATATGTGACCCGCTCTGGTCGTCATATTAAGCAGCCTAAGTGCTATGCATGAATAGATACAAAGACTGTAAGCAAGGCATACTGTATAGCTTATAGCAAAGTTAAATCTATTGCATGTTGTTATTTTACAAGTTTACAGTTATTTCAGAGACTTTATAACAAGTTACTTTGAGTAGGTCATAATCTCTTCTTTTGTAAAAAGGGAGATGTCGTAGTATTACGCGCTTTAGTATGACCTCATTATACTAGAGGTTAGAGTTCAGTTGTTCACGTGTTGGGCTTTGATTAAACATCCATTCCTTCTAACGTGTCTTGTAGTAAACTGTCATATAATGGCTATTATCAGTACATCCAAACAACACAACTACAATAGCCAGCGATCTTTCATACGGAAGAGACGAACACTGATATCGGATCCAATCTCTTCACATTCACCAACAATTTTGGAATTCGTGACACTCCATAATAAACAGTTTAGAAAACAGTCAGACCTCTTTTACAGAGTCGCCTCTCGGATACAAGCACTTATGCACAAAATACAACACATCTGGATGCATTCAATTGAAGCGCGAAGCATCGCGTGGTTTGCTAATACTTCTGCAACTAAACTGATCCCAAAGTGACATTGCTCGTCTCCGATGTTTTCACGGTTGTTTCCTAAAGTGACGTCTGGTTCATCTTGTGGCGTTGTTACTCACCAAGAACCAGCCTCGACGTTTCAACTAGTCATGTCTATGAGATTCTCTCCGATTATAACGTTATTTTCCGTATGAGACTTTCTTAACTTCTGGTACGTAATTCAAGTCAAGTTAAACGCGTTTATTCAAACATATTCTACACCGTATCTTAAATGTAGCATGCTACAAGAACAATGTCGTATTGAATTAATTACTGGAAAATCCAAATTTCATAAAGTTTACGTTACGAGAGTGCCCGAATTATATATAATTACCCCAGGTTAAACACCACATAAATAATAGTTACCGAACCCATGGTACATGGAGCGTTCGGGCACTCTATAGTATATTTTGCTGAAATTCTATCCCCAACCGTTTTTCTTTATGACAACAATATAAGACAACGTTTCTAAAGCGACAACTTTATGCGGAAATGTGTGATCTAGCAGATGTCACACCGCCCTAATAACATAATGCACAAATATTGGGTACTGCTATTAACATTGTTGCAAAGCAAAGCTTAACGAAAACCACACGCGTCATTTTGGTCGTGTGAATGTTTTGAAACATTAGATGGATATATTAAACTCAATACTTTTTCAAGTTTTAATAACGATTAATCACAAAGTGTGTTTTATAATTATTTTGCATTATAATAAGTCACACAAATACGCCACCATTAACCAAGACATTAAGAAGGCTTAGTTCTTACTTGGGTCAGTCGGCCTGTAATTTTATACAACGGCCTGGGTTGACACGTTGGACATACCCCGGCGTGATTTATTAGTTCACTCCATACATCATTTGCCTAGCGGACTGTGCGTGCGTGAATCGTACACGTATTATGGGTCTTCTGTGCACACGGACGGTGCAGGAACCACCGGTTGGCGTCGCACATCCTAACACCGGATCACGTATTCAAAGACATCCTAACACCGGATCACGTATTCAAAGACATCCTATCACCGGATCACGCGTACAAGTATACTGCGGTGTGAAGCTGTGATCCCATGAGAAATGTGTGAAAGAGGAAGTCCGGTCTTTTCTGACAACCGAGGAAGGTTTTCATCATGACCTATCAAGCCGTGGTTGGCAGTAGCTCTATGCATAGCGCAGGTAAGTTCGCCCATATGTGCCAAGGTCCCAACGTATCAGGCGCCACTCGTGTCAGAGAACCGCGATGCTCATTGGTCAGTACGTCGAAGTGAGAACGTCGTACTGACCCCATTACAACCAGCTCCCGCGCTCACAATTGGTCCGCGCAACTTAAAACTGGGTTACAGTGACACACAGTGTCACACATTGTGACACACACAGTGACACACACTGACATATACTGACACACAGTGACATACAGTGACATTGACATACAGTCACAACAGTTTCACACATGCACAAACACACAAACGCACACGCACACGTAAATGTACAAGCACACACCTCCGCACGCACGCACTCACACACACGCGCGCACACACACACACACACACACACACACACACACACACACACACACACACACACACACACACACAATGACACGCGCATGATGCCCGCACGGAAGAACACATCTTACCCAATATAGCTCAGAGGTGACTGTACAGACCGAATCTCGATGCACAGAGCCTTGGGCAAAGAGGACATGGAGAATTAGTTGTTGTGTTTCCAATTTGTTTAGTGCTATGGTTGCAACGGCACATACTAAAACGTTGTTAAAAGTCATATCAATTAAAATGTGCTGTCGTTGCGTCGGGATGTCTCATCTTACAACCGTTGCAATTTTGTTTCCACACATTGTCCAATGTTTCACACAACACCTCGCACATTCACCAGTACGGCTGTCACAATCTATCGTGTCCTTTCTTTGCGTCGTGAAGGTGGCGCCGGTTGCGCCGGGGGCGATAGTAGCAGCGATGACATATATAGGTGGTGGGCTGAATAGACCCAGACAACACGCGGAATCTGTACCATTTTGAAAATGTATATATTACATTTTATAGTAGCGAACATACGAGCCTTGGACCAGTGGCACGGGAACGACATTCATATTGGGTGGGGTAACGGAGCTTCAGCACCACTGAACAATTTTCGCCGCCGCGCCGCCGCATATCTTCACATGTTCCTTCACCTTGTGGCTGTTTCGGTTGGCTCGACTGTGACATCGGAAGACACGGAGGGGGGGGGTACTGTTTGCGCCGCTGTAACTTCAGCTTCTCCGCTGTCTCGGCTTTGAACTCATCATGACATCCGAACACGGGGGCAGTGCTGTTGAAAATAAAAACAATTTCACGACGCGCCGCTGCTGTAAATTTACCTTCCCCAGCTTCTCTCCGAAGACTGGCCCCCCGGAGAAATTCCAGGGGCCAGCGGCCAGCTGCCCCCTGTCCCCTTGCCCCTTGTTCCCGAGCCTATGCCGTGGACCCGTGACACCTCCGCTGATAAATGCATGTTCCGAACAAGGCATTCTTTTCATAGTCTTCAGTAACACACACACGCTTTCAGTAATACACCACTGGCATCGCGCGGCTGTGAGTGCGGTGCCACAGTTTCCCCTGCGACTCGGGGTGCAGACGATTCTTACAACGACTGCAACCCACGTCAAGCGGAATATTCTTCAACACGCGCGTAATCATCAACCCTTTTAAACACACCGGTTTATTTCCTATCAGTTGGGGCCGGTTTCATGAAGCATTCTTTATATTTACGCAATTACTTAGCGTCACGTGTTTGCGTAAACTCCTGTGTCCGTTTATTGAAAAAAACCCGCGTCATTTACTAAGACAATTATCTTAAGAACGTTCTTAGCCGCTTTACATACGCTATTACAAAATTAACTTTCCGCTTGTTCTTATATAATAGTATCTCCTTTAGAAAATACAGGAGCTGCTTTCGGTGGCTAGTCCCATCTATTTGTGGACGGGGAATTTGAATATAATAAAATAAAATAGCTGTATGGCCGCCATCTTAGATTTCAAGATGGGCGCCATAGTACTACTACTGGCTGTTTCTCCGATATCTCCTTCTAGCCCACACAGAAAGCTGATTTTGGTGGCATCTATTAAAGTCAGGCAAGTGCCTAAATGTCTATACTACTATTATAGAGATATGTGTAAAGATACTTCGCCTGTTTTTGAAAATACAAAAGTCGCTTTTTATAATAGAAACTACAAGTCTGTTTAATTTTTATTCCAGTTTCTTCTTCATTCTTCCGGAAGACTGACAACAGTACCAGCCACAACTACTACAATCAGTCCACGTGAGTCAACGAAAACTGGACCCAATAACTGATGTATAAAGGAAAACAAAAAGCAACGTTTTGTGTAATGCACCTAAAAGAGATAATAAAAACGAACAATTTGCAATTAAAATCAAAATACATTTTACTATGAAAATTACGAAAATGTTCAGCGTATTAAGATGTTTTCAAAAATTTGAATATGTTGTTTTTTAATAAAATTAATAATATAAAATAATACATTTCTTTCTGACCCACTAAGGAAAATATTCTCTACAAAATGTAATGTGTAATAGTATAATACAGCTCCCGTTTTTTGCTTTTCTTAACAATGTTAGTAATTACACAAGCAATTAATTTGTTGCTAATTTATTTCTGACAAATATTTTGTTTGTATATTAATATAATGTCATGAGGATGTCATTATCTTCGAGTGATGCAAATATCAGTCAGATATGCCAATGCTAATTAAGATATAACAGTGATGCAGATTTTTCGCTTTTCTTAACAACGGCGGTAATTACACAAACAACTAATTGTACTGCTAATGGTTTTCTAACAAAGATCTTGTTTTCGTATGAACAGAATGTCTTGAGAATGCCATTTTCTTCGAGTGCTCCAAATTTCAGCAAGATATGTCCAAGGTAACTAAGGTACATTGCATGAAACATAGCAAATGTGTTACACTTTGGAGGCCGTTTTCTGGGTTTGAAAGTTTCTACCCCACATATGATTGGCAAACCGTAACTTCAGTTATGATTAAGATATCTTCCTGTGTGATATGTCGTATGAAATCTGAGACTTTGCTGTTTCCAACGGTATTAATAACTCAATATTGACACATTCCAAAATGTGACTCATTTTGTTAAGATATGCCACAATGGACAATTCCAATAAAAAGTCCAATATCCTGGAAGCTGACACCTTGCTCATGACACGGTGGCTTGACCAATAACCAACGAGCTGTGACGTCCATTATTTTACCAATTATAGCAACAAAGCAATTTTTTGGGATTATTTACGTCGTAAACTACCTGGTCTGCGATATCTGCTGTGTATATAAATGTCTCACAATTATACATAAATCAACTTACGTAATTGGCGGTGGCATAATCAGCTGAAAAAAATTAATGCGTAATGCACACACTTCACTTTCTGAGTAAATAAATAGCAGAATGACGCTCAATCATTCATTGGAATACTAAGCTAAGGTATCTGGCAATATGAAAAGTAAAAAATAAGTGAAATCTTGCAAATATTTTTAAAGAATAAAAATCCTTAAAAATTATACAACAGTATGTACATGAATGCAGAAGAGGGTTTTCGTAGTATTAGTAACATGGCTCGAAATTCGTTAAATTATTTATTTGTCCAGCGGACAAGTAGAACCAAAAGTTCACTTGTCCGTACAACAATTCACTGACTTTCAAAAGCTTTTTCTCCATAATTAATTTAGTTTTTGCTATTGTAAATCATTACTGTAAAACTATTTGCCATATGTTGCCAATGTACACTAGTGTTCCTAGTCACATACAGTATTTACAGTTGAATAGTGTGTGCTGATAACACTATCAAAGGCAATGCATGCTAAACCATGGGTTTACCTGGATGTTTGTATTCAGGGTCCTGAGGACTCTCAGCCTTCTTTCGAGGGGTCCCAAGCCTGTAGCGATGGTCCCACTTATTGCTCTTTTTTAATTGTAAGTATTGTTTTCTAAATATCACAAATTATACAACCCATGTAAACACGGTTATTATTATTATTAGTTTGATACTAACAAGAATTTAACAATAAAATAACGTGCATTGTTACAACTGTTTTATTTGTTGATATTTCCCTAATAATCCATGTAGTTTTGGAAGTTAGAGCAGCCTTCCTCACTTATGAGAGGGCATGCTAGTCTGCTAGATGCATTGGCTTGCATGTAAATGTCACACTGGGAGGTCTTTTAAATATGGGGTAAGACCACATTTAAATTTTACATAGGCGGCCATTATAACGTTTCCTTCATTTCCTGCTAAATTTGACATACAATTTTCTTGAAAAAATTTCACAGTATATTTAACCTCCATTGACACAAGTGCTGTGGAAAACTCGTAAAATTCTCATACCTCAGTTTTCAGAAAAATCCACCCAAACCTGACACCCCTCAATTTCGCCCCAATCTGGTGACGGATTTTGAAATATTGGTACGTTCTACAAAATAGCCACTGTGCGAATACGCGAGCGACTAGCGTATGTTTATTGCTGCCTCGTGAAAGATCTAATGTAGTAGTACATTCAGTATTCACTGGACTGACATGTGCCATGCCAAAGTGCTCTAAAAAAATTCACACATGACACCAAAACGGTATTTTCAAGGGCACTCTTTCGGTCGGTAATGGCGGACGAATCCTTAATGTGGCCTTACCCCATCTAAGCTAAGGATAGGGTCTATCGAGGAAGCCACGACTCATTTTGGAATTTGTTTCAGTGGCTGGAAACCTGACCGTGTTGATGACAGTAGCATTGGGATAGCCAAGGCAAAAGGCAGCAGTTGGAACTGCGCATTACTTTGTAGACACTTAATTTAAGACAGTGACGTTGTGTAGAATCCGGGCCCACCCCGATTTCGGCATTATGACTTGTGCCTAAATGGTTCGCGATTCAGTCCCTAGAGGAATGGTTATTTGGAAGGACTCGTGAAAAGAAATACCAAACAAACCGATTCGATAATAAACTACCAAGTTAAAGACATTCATATTCAATATATATCTTTGTTATATGTCACTGATACGCATGCGTCCTTGCGACGCAACGATTATTTTGCACGCGTCCGGGTACTGTTTCTATGCGTGTAGGACGCAGGATCTTGCGTCCCGTAAACACCTGCTAAACGTTTATGTTTAGCAGAGAAGAACAGTGCTGCCCTATGCCCTATTATGATTAAATTATGACATCATTTTTAGGTTCCAGAGTGTTTTTACTGGAAGTAGCACAGGGAGAGATAGCTATATTGTTTTTTAAATACATGTCTTCACATAATTGGGTGTTTAGACCATGATGGTGCTGGAACACGTGTAGATGGAGACGTGGAATAGGCGCTGTGAAGACAAACAATAAACACTCATTTGTGTTGAACTGTCAATATGACAATTTTAATGACCAGAAAATTAGTGATTCGTACAGAAATAATAATTGCAATTGAACAAAAAAGTATTTGACCATGCAGTGTACTTTGATTTCATATGTTTTGCCTTGGCAAACAAAATATTCTATGAAAATAATGTCATGGTTACGTTTGAAAACACCTGTTAAGTTTGCCTTTGAACAGCACAACCAAGGTTCTTCAAAGTTGGTGCCAATGTCACCTTTCTGCAAAATGGACACTGAATTGCACAAACAACCCCCTTTCCCAGTACTTTTCAGGGCAATGCACTCCACCAGGTCACTATCAGGTGGAATAAGAAGAGTTTAGAACTCATCTTCACTTATTTGAAATTAAGTCTTAAGTTTAGTTTCTCCACACAGCCCCTTCTGGGGCTAACCTAGGAGTTGTGCAGTGCGCTTTGCGAAGGGTGCGTGGAACTGGATTTAAAAAATAATTTAAAATAGAAAAGTAAAAAAAATAATTGTGTAAACCAAGTGCAATAATTAGTGCAGATTAAAAACACAGTCTCTGTCTGTATATGTAGTCTGGTAAGATGGGCTGGAGCGACAGGGTGGATGGTATTCAAAGAGTGTTGAAATGGGTGCAGTGTGGGTAGGCTTATTATTTCTGGGAGGAGTAGATTCTAAGCTCTTATAACATTGAATGACTAATAGGAAATGTATCTTGCAAAACAGTTATATTTGAAATATGGTTGTATTTTATTCATTCTGAGGACACATTATTATTATTTTGGCATGGACATAGTGGCTAAAAATGGCAATTCTGAAAATAACAAATATATCAAGTTGTAAAATGCATGTACTTTATAATGTTATTGCAGACTACCATGAATGATAATCACAAATACACAAGCACCCGTGGCCATGCACACGCCACTTATTACTGTGAAACTAGTGGCGCTAGGGCGTTGCTGATCTGTCCGCTACGCGTGGGGTAGTTGCCGATTTGTCCGCTAGGCGTTTGGCAGATTTTCCAAGAACTACGAATAATACTACGCCGATTCGCAAACGGAACCCCAAACCTGTAAGGACCCTTAACCAATGGGAATGTCGAAAACATAGATGTTATTTTTCGTTTGAAAGGTCGTTGATGACGAACCCTTGTAAGTTTGGCGCCTGAAAAGCAAAGCGTATATAAAGAACATCTTAACATATACACACGCACGCGCACACGCGCACACGCACACACGCACACACGCACACACGCACACACGCACACACGCACACACGCACACACGCACACACGCACACACGCACACATACGCGCACACACACACGCACACGCGCACGCGCGCGCGCACACACAAACACACACACACACACACACACACAAAATGGTGATTGCATATGCTAGTAGCTTGATGTTTGTGACCGCAGCGAACGAAGATGTATATAAAATGCCGACTCCTGCGGATCCGTACAAATGCGGGAAAATTGTTACAAGGTTTATGAAGGACAATCTGATTTATGAGATAACAAGCCTTACGATACGATATATGCGGGATGACAGGTGAGTATATAATCCAGCTTAAACACACATACCATTAAGGGTGAACTCAAAACACCGATTTTTTTATTAGTTTAACGTCATAAATATATACTCCACTATTCGAAAGTGTTAATTACATCGACCTGCCTTGCGGATGCTTATGTGAGAATGTCACATGTTGTAGCCTTCATATACAAAGCTGTTCATAATCGTAAGCCATGACGCAAAATTGGAAGCATGTACTCTAAATCAGTGCACCTATGAACTATGATCGGAAAATAAACAATGTTGTATGCGTGCGCGTGCGCGTGCGCGTGCGCGTGCTCGTCGGCGCGTGCGTACGTGTGCGTGCGTGTGCATGGGGACGGGCGTGCTGGCGTGCGCGTGTGTATTATGATGTGTACGATTATAAGTTGTAGATTTGCAATGCTCTCTTATGTTGACCTGCATAAACGTTCGGTGCTGTGCTCTACAGAAGAATAGTTGCAACATTCAAAGTATTCGACGCAAATGGAACAATAGTGCCTGTGTCAAATCGACCACGCGCAACCAAAGAACTGAACCTAATGAATCGCTTCACGCTGGCATTAAAGGGAACATATATTGACAGATCGATGTTCTGTACTTATTCAAATGCCATCAAGGTTGCATATATGGACGCCAATTCTGGTAAGAAATTATTTGGTAGTGTACTTTCTTCATCGACTAATTATTTATATGGCATTGTTGGTAGATGGCACGACCGCGCCGGTTGGCGAATAAATAAACAAAAAGATAAAACATTGAAAGAAACTGACTTAATATTAGGCGAGAATTCCATATAAATAAGTATTTTTATTTTTATTTCCATTTGGTACCCAGACCAGTAAACACTATTTGCTCAATCAAAAATAAGTTGAAACTGTTCGTTTAGAATAAAATAAGACAAACATGGTCTGGAGTCATATTTAACACGTGTTATTCTCCTTTACATTGTGTAATTGTGGTTTATTCTTTGTTCGTGTAAATTCCGTGGTTTGATTGGGTGTTTGCTTTCGAAACGAAACAATATCAGCTCATCACTGTAATGGTTTTATTCCAACAATGCTACCATTTGGTTTAGCCAAACAGCAAACCTAACATTTTGACGAGTACCCTCAGTCAATAGTTCAGTGCTTAATTTACTTCCATGTGTAATCATTTTGTCCATTTGTTACAACGATTGAGTTTAAAAAAACATTTATATGGCGTGATTGTGTGATTATTATTAATATTATTCCACTGTTGCGTTTTTCAGCTTTTATGACTAAAGTCAACTTCACAGTCGAACTCATCCGAGCTGACGAAATTATTGGAAATATGGGGTAAGTTATTATTAAAAGTTCTTTAGTGAAAATACATTACAGAATATTTTGTATTCATTGTTCAGGTCTCCCATGACAACTGTGACGTCATGACGTGGTGACCTGTCCACTTCTGCTTGAAGGTTTTGGTAGAAAGCGTCCTTGTCCTCATCCTCTCCGTCATTGGTCGGTGCGTAGCCTTCAGTCGAACTCTCATCAGACGGCAGGCTTCCACTTCAGCAGTGACTTTTCCACCCCTTTCTTCAGAAGAACTGCAACACCTTCGCGATACTGGTTGTCGTCTCGTCCAGAGTACAGTACCGTCTCTCATGTTTCTGTTGTCAGTATTTCAGATCTGGTTCACCTGCTTTCGCTCACCCCAGGATGTGCAGGCTGTATCGTCTCATTTTGTGGTTATCTGCGCCAGTTTTTTAGTTTCGTACATGGTCCTCACATTCTCAAATCTAATCCTGGTCTTCGTTTTTGCACTCAGCTCTCCCATAATCGTGTCTGTGGCTTCCTTTCGGCTTTCGCCACTGGCATTCATACGAGTCGTTGACCCTGGACGGCCGTCATGCACAGTTGTAAAAGTTGTTCTTCGTAGTTGTTTCCGTAACATTGCTTTGTTTGGCCCCTCCCCTTGGATGAACCTGCCACGTGCACAAGGCTCCCGCCGGCATAGCTCTAGGGATCGACAGAACACGAAAGCCATCCCGGCGATCCTGACAAGGCACAAGCACCTGGGATGGGCTTTTGTATGTGATCTGTGCAAAACAGTTTAAAGTCA
Source organism: Paraescarpia echinospica (assembly GCA_020002185.1). Classification (NCBI taxonomy): domain Eukaryota; kingdom Metazoa; phylum Annelida; class Polychaeta; order Sabellida; family Siboglinidae; genus Paraescarpia; species Paraescarpia echinospica. Next base: position 7,426,798 of record CM034543.1, read on the forward strand.
ACAACAACCAATTACACGTTCATGTTTGTTGGGTTTATAAGTCTAAATCTAATTTGCTACTAGTTACATTAAGAATGTTTACCATACTAGTTAACGTAGTCACCATTACAGTTATTGATAATAACACTTGAGTGCAACACGTTTTATGTATGTATCCGTTGAATAGTAATACTTGATTCACGCGATGTTTAAGAGGTGCTGTTTATGACCAGATCACGATTTCGCCTTCGTTCCGTTTTTGTTCTGTTTTCTAGCTTGGTTGGGTTGGCTTTTGATGTCACACAAGGAGTGTCCACTTTGCCCCAAGTGTGGGGCAAAATGGACATATTGCAGAGGATGCACTTTCAGCGTTGCAGGACCTAAACATATTAGTTCGATGGAACAAAACTGGTTTCACCTTTTAGACCAGTTTCAGTAGTGAGTCTCAGTGTCAAGTATTTCGAAAAAAATATTTTAAAATGTGTACACAATAACAATTGTTTGCTTGGGGGCCGCTTTGCCCCGATCTCCCCTATAAATACATAACAGTTGATTCAAATTTACGGAAAAATCAGCCGTAATAAAATAGATAATTCTCCACAATCGTTTGCCAGTTAGCCTTTCAGAGGCAATTTTATATTCAACAATCCCGTATTATTTAATTGCTACAAACTGTATAGTCTAAATATTTAAATGTTTACGTTTCTTTATTTAGGTTTGGACTTAGTAGCAGACTGCATATTGCAGGCATGTAACTATTTATTAATAATTTCGTACGTTCGTTTCAACACGTAAAACATAAACACTAAATGCTAGAGATAATTTGAACTTTTGAATGTGGGAAGGCGATGTAGAGGCTGTGGTATAGTACATGTAGGAAGGGTGGTAGGCAGAAAAAAGGGAGTAGGAGAGGGGGGCATTTTATAAGTAGGCGACAAGCCTGGACTTGAACTCTTGGAATGTTATCATGTTTTTCTTCGTGTAATGTCTGTAAATAATATGTAATATATACAGAAATCCATAACGTGAGACACTGCTCCGAGAATACACAGTATTTCCCATTTTGGGTGACCCCCTCGCCAACGGCCACCTGCCATCAGCGGACAGATTTGCATATACGTATGTGTGCGTGTGTGCGTGTGTGCGTGTGTGCGTGTTTGCGTGTTTGTGTGTTGTGTTTGCAAAGTTTGCTTCCAAGAGGCGCTAAATCAACTTAAAACTAAATAATAGAAATATAAAAAAAATAACGGAAATATTGTGGACGTCCATGCCAACGTCTTGTGTAATTATTACATTGAGACATAACAGTTGAAACATAAAAATCCAACACAAAATATGGCTAAGATTTATATATAACATGTGATGTTTTCAGTAATCACTCGGAGGCGTTTGGCGACCTTTTGGAAGTAAGCTCTTCTTTTGTGGTATTTTCAGGCAGCCTGCGACGCTCTTCTACTTCTGGCTGGTACATGGCAATAATGGAACCGAAATATCCCCAACCGGTACTGTTGTGTCAAAAACCACAACAGTGATCAAAGCATTCAAAACAGCCGTGAAACTCAACGTACATATATACGAAGGAGACAAAACCCGTATTCTACAAAGCTCTTTTGGAATATTCATTGAAGGAAAGTTGTTGAGGGAAGATATGGAGAAAATTCAAGACGAAGTGCAAGTGTGGTGGCGATCATATTCCACCTTCAAGAAGGCCAGAATTGATATTGCAACTCATGAGACATTCTTCAAACCAACAGGGTAAGAATGAAAAGGAAAATAAATAACGACGCCACAATCGAAAACTATACACATTTATATGAACGCATAGCCAGAAAGAATGTTTTGTTTATTTGTAATCGTCACGGCGAAGATCGCAATCAATAGGTTGAACCGTTAGCATTACATAGCATTTAAAAACACATTTTCTAACCGTGTATAATCTACCAATGCAGCTGTAGCAAGCTAACGTATATTTGTGTTCACGTTTCAGGGAAGAAATCACGAAAATAGTTTACTACGTGAAAGAAGAAGGCAAACTGATAGTGCCATCACAGTTCGGTCTTGAAACTGTGATGACGTCGCAGCAACACTTGAGGCTTGACTTTAAGGCAGCGGACGGCTCTAGATACGTCTTGGCACACGACGTGATAAATACGACATCCCAAATCGACCACACCACCTCATCATCACCAGGCCTACTGAGAGAGGCAGAGGCATTTGAAGTGATGACGAAACAGAGAATTTCAAGGAACAGCTTCTCCGAGTTTGAGAGCAAATTGAAAGTTGTACTTAAAAAGGTGAGCCGATGGCAAGAGAGCAAATATTCTTGTGTAACAGGTTTTATGTAAATGCAAGGAGTAAACAGAAGTTTCGATGTCAGGTCGGTAGACCCAATACAATGCTGGAAATATATTTATAATATCATGGATATAATATTAATGGATTCCAGTTCCGTATTTGCAATAGGGAACTACTAATTTGTTAGTAGTGCTAGTTAATTCTGAGGATCACCAGTCATATAAATAATATGTCATGTAGCTCGTAGTTACGAAACTAAAAACGACGAAGGATAATAACACATCTGTAGTAGACAGTAGTCACATAAGCTACCAACGGAAGTATACCTTTGGTAAAAGCTTTGAATGTGTCACAGAAAGAGAAATTCTTTCCTTTCCAGGGGAATGTGTGTGTGTGTGTGTGTGTGTGTGTGTGTGTGTGTGTGTGTGTGTGTGTATGTGTTTGTGTGTGTGTGTGTGCAAGTGTGTGCGTGTATGTGTATGTGTATGTGTATTTATGTATGTACGTACGTACGTATGTATGTATGACTGTACGTATGTATGTATGTATGCATGTATGTATTTTTTAACTTAGCGGTGCGCATACTTGAAAATAATTTGTTTACTACATAAACAATTGCGAAAACATTTTGTTCATTACAAAGTAGTGAACAAAATGTTGTTTACCATCAAAGTAAAATCAGAAAGGAATAGTAAAAAGCAGTATAGGAGAAATTTCCAAAAAGGAAGGTATAAGGACATGAGGAAATATTTAGCAAAGATAGACTGGAATACCACACTGAAAAATAAGACAGCAACAGAATGCTGGAATATCTTAAAGAGTGAAATTATGTGCATAGTCGATAAATTTGTATCCTTCAAAAAACAAGGGAAACGGTCCAAAAAAGAAACACTTATCGAAAGAAGCCATTAGAAAAATTAAGTACAAACAACTGATGTGGAAGTCATGTAGATGTACTGGAAAAGATGAAGACTACAACAGTTATAAAGAAGCACTTAACCAAGCTACAGCTGAAATTAGAAATTCAAAGAGAAGCTATGAACAACAATTAGCTAGTAATATAAAACATGACAGCAAGAGTTTTTATGCGTATGTTCGAAGCAAACAGAAAGTTCAAGATAAGGTTGGTCCTCTAGAAGATAGTGCTGGAAATAAAATATCAGAGGGATTCTTAATGGCAGAAGACCTGAATGAGTACTTTAGTTCAGTGTTTACCAGAGAAGATATTAGTTCACTGCCAGTACCAGAGGCTAAGTTCAAGGGGGCAGATTCAGACTATTTAGGACAATTAATTGTAACCCCGGAAATGGTAGCTAAGAAAATAAGGGCTATGAAGGATAATAAATCACCTGGAGTGGATGGGATTCCGCCCAAACTGCTATTGGAAATTGTAGAACAAATTAGCGTACCGCTTGCAACAGTTTTCAATTTGTCATTAGAAGAGGGAGTGGTTCCTTTAGAATGGAAAGAGGCAAACATTGTACCGTTATTTAAAAAAGGTTCGAGAAACAAGTCAGAGAACTATAGACCAGTGAGTTTAACATCAGTGATTTGCAATTTATTAGAAAGACTAATAATTATTAAAGATCACATGGTTTATTTTCTTGTTAATCATAACTTGATAAACCCATCTCAACATGGGTATTTTAAAGCGAGGTCATGTCAAACATGTTATGTTTTTGGAAGACATCACTAAGTGAGTAGATGAGGGATCACCAGTAGATATCGTCTACTTAGATTTTCAAAAAGCTTTCGACAAAGTACCACATCAAAGATTACTACTTAAACTAAAAGCCCATGGCATAGGAAATGGTATAATAAACTGGATAGTAAAATGGCTGATTGACAGAAGACAACGTGTAGTAGTTGATGGGGAGGCTTCAAACTGAAAATCGGTATTGAGTGGGGTACAACAGAGATCAATACTAGGACCCATATTATTCTTAATGTATATCAACGATTTGGATGATGAAATAACAAGCAAGGTGTTGAAATTTGCGGATGATACAAAAGTGTTTATAAGGATTAAAAGTGATGGAGATAGACAGCATTTACAAGATGATCTTGACAAGTTGATCAAATGGTCTGAAAAGTGGTAAATGCTGTTCAATTTTGGGAAATGTAAATGCCTCCACGCAGGACATGGGAACGAAGAGGTAGAATATGCAATGGGGGGTACTGTACTAAGTACTACTGTAAAAGAAAAGGACTTAGGGTTAACCATTAGTGCTGATATGAAGGTTTCAGAGCAGTGCGGAATTGCAGCTTCAAAGGGAAATCAAATCTTGGATTAATTAGGCGAAACATAACGTATAAGGAAAAAGAGCTAATGATACCGCTGTACAAAACAATAGTTAGGCCTCATTTAGAATATTGTATTCAAGCGTGGAGGCCATATCGCAGGAAGGACATAGATATGCTAGAAAGAGTGCAGAGGAGAGCAACTAAAATGATACCCAAACTGAGGGATCTTAGTTACGATATACGCCTAAAAATGCGGCTTAACAACACTAGAGACCAGGAGATTGAGAGGAGATCAGATAGAAGTGTTTAACATAATGAATGGTTATGAAAATATTGATAGAAATTTTTTTTTCAGTTAAAAAAGATAGAAGGACTAGAGGACATGAAGTTACATTAGCAAAGGAGCAGTGTAGATTAGATATAAGAAAGTTCTCATTTTCACAAAGGACTGTAAATGAATGGAACAGATTATCTGCTGATTGTGTGGGTGCTAGTAGCGCGAATATGTTTTAAAATACAATCGACACATACCTCAGAAGGGCAGGATACACATAGATAAAAGGGTCGGACTCTCGATAAGCCAAAGGGCTTCCTTGTCCACCTGCCACCTAGAGTTAATTCTCTGGGTGGCAATATTGTTAAATCTTGTTAAATCTTGTTAAAGTAAGGTAAATAGCTAGGTTCATAAATGATTTTACGTTAATTTAAGACGAATTCGCTTTGCTGCAACGGGTAACAATTACTGCCGTGCGTATTGCCGGTATATGCAGTTTACCGGTTTACACAGATAATGCTTAATTCAGAGCTCACAAAAATGTTTACTGATGTTTACTTTCACTTATTTCTTTCCCACCTTTTATAACTAATGTTTTAGACGATGATATTAAGAGTTCAAGTCATTGTGGTGTTGAATGATGTGAAGATATTGATAAGGTACATTAATTTAAAAGTTAAGGGTCGACGAACTGAGTAGATTGGGTGTAATAACTTATTGATTCACTCATAACACGATAGACAGATAGAACACGATTGACTCAAAAGTGTGAGTTGTCATTAAGAGTGAAAATAACTAAGATGCATATTAATGAACAGCATCATTTATGTTGCAAAACATTGCTGTTGGCCTGATGATACGCAAAACGATGGACGTGATATGAATAAACTGTTCGGCAGGCTTCGGTGGCGTCCACTGCGAAAATAAAGTTGTTGCAACGAGACGTGATGTCGCCACTGTTACTGGAGTTCCGCTGAGCACAATAACGGAGCGTTCACTTCAGGACGTCATCAGTGAAATCGTATGCGTCGAACCAACGCGATTGACCACACAACAGAAACAAGAGTTGACTGCCCAAAGTATTAAAGCTTGTTTGAACCATCAACAACACATAATACACCAACGTATGTATTAACTTTCTCCTTGATCGTACCAGTTGCAAGACAAGACAGTAGCAGCGTTTCTTTAATAAGGATGGGAATGTATGTTTTTTTTTCTCAGAAACTTGTAAAAGGTCTGTTAATAAATGTATTATTCAACAACCACAATGGTATACAGAATAATAATTTTCCGGACCGTCTTCGTTGTTTTAAGTCTATATATTGCGATACTGTCTTGATATTTTATTCTAAGGACGTACATATGATCCATTTATTGAAAACGTTTACCTTACATCCAGAGAGTAACACGCTTTCCATGTAGGCATTGATGAATCGGGTTATTTATTTTATTGGTAACTATATTGTATTCCACACTGTAGTTGATGTGGTGATTGCTTTCTTGTCCTAATGATCACTGTAGGGAGTTTTATCTGACATATACATTTTAAGGCCTGTATTATCAGCTTCCTGTGTCAATCGGCTGGTTTTCTTTTTCACTATATGTTTGTGGGTATGTGGTAATTAACAGAATGTCGTTGCAACGTCTATATTGTCCAACTGTTTAGTGAATGTCCACCCATTTACAACTTGGCCCTGTTCCACAGTGTCCATCACTATCAAATACATTATTTTCAATATACAGATACTAGAAAATACGAAGCAACGGTAGTGTTAATTTTCAGAATACAGTCGCAGTATAAATCGATGTGATTATAGATGCTCTATGTGAAATGCGTGGTTGTAGACACATATGAAGGAATCGTGTTATGCATCTATTTGGCAGAGAATCCCGGAGACAATTCCGAGAAGACACCTGCACATACTCCCGAAATTCCAATAACTGCACCGCCTGGACAATGCATTGTATCCCTTGACAGCTTAGACGGATTTCTTCCGATAGACGCGCATCTGGTGATTAGCAAACTGATACAGTTTTTTATCGACCAGCTAACGCCATCGATAAATGAAACTACGATAATACCGTCACTCATCGACATCCTTGGCAACCATTTAGACTCATTGACACCGAAGCTGAGACAGCAGTTGATATCCAAGATCGAGCAAACAAAAAGTTAGTTTATATGCGCATTTGCGTTCACCACCATATTTTATAAGACCTAGTATGTTAATGTCAGCACTGGATCATCGAACTCTAATCGATTTAGTGCGCGCGGTGAATATGTCTGCGTGTGTGTGTGTGTGTGTGTGTGCGTGAGTACGCGCGCGTGTGTGCGTGCGCGTACGTACGCACACGCAAGCATCCGCGTAAAAAAACTCATCCAGCTGTATGTATGGAACTACTTCTATTAATTTTAACTGCGCATTCATTGTTTTGTCTCATCCGCATGCCGTTTCCGCATAATATTATATGGAATCCTAGTTTTTCGTTTCAGTCGTGGGGTCATAGATTAATCCCAGAAAGTTTGGCGCCCGATGTGCAGGCCGCCTGGGAGGAAAACGTTAAGCTAACCCCATAAACAAGCTACCTCGATTATAGTTAAATGATACACATAACTCATAATTACACATACACATAACTCATTATGAATTTAACATTGATGTAGCTAAACATGACATTCTCCCAACATCGCAATTGACTGTTTTGTTGCAAGCTGTTGTTTCAGTTTTCGTTTTTCAGTGAACAGCATTGTAAAGATTGTGGTTGCCAATGAATACTTCTCAATCAAAACAATGTGAGTTCGTTTAGGTTGTGACTGATCGTAATTTTGACTGACATAAGCAGTCCACAGTGGTAGACCTATTGTATATAGCTATTATTTGCTGGGATCTACTTAAGAAATCAGTAGGAATGCGTACCGTGAATAATATTATGTAACTGGTTATATATAGTTGTTGTTCTTACAATCATATAACATTTCAACATTAAAGAGATACTATCTGTTTGCCTTACACAGAATATGTCACTAATGCGTACCCGATACTATTCTTAGACAATTGTTTCAAAAGTCTGAATTTTAAAAGCTATTACCATGAACCGTCAGCTTACAACTGCGGGAAAGTAAATACGAAATTAATTACGTTTATCACAGTAAGGTTAAAGGATACTGTCAAACGTCTATATAAAACAAACGCTTAATTATGTTGAAAGCAAACATAACGTACACTGCACACATGGCTTCTTTGTAGCAGGGTAAATGTTGCACTGTAAAAATCTTCTTGTGTGACAGCAGGGAGTCATTCACAGTGCTCAAATACTTTGTGGTGAAGGACGGCAGAGTGGTTGACAAACGTCGCGTCCAGAGCATTGCTCCAACATCTGAAAGTGTGGCTCTTACGTGCAAAAACATCACACTTCCAAATGGTGACTCGTTGACGTTTGTCACGGATGAGATGGTTAAGCGGGACAGCTGCTTCAAGGTGGTGGTGATAGGGCCTGTAGTGAGGCAGGACTTTGAGAAATTTGCGGCGTCCATTTCGACTGCAACACTAGAGGCCGACACTTCACTGGTGGCAAACAAGACTTCCGTGACGGTGGTAGCCGCGGAGGAACATGTAGCAACCGACGGGTTTGTTGCAGCTGGGCAAGCACGTTTTCACTATAAATCTGTCTGACACGAGTGGTTATTGTATAACATGAAACGATAATTATATGATATCCATTCCTTGTAATTATTTAATACGCATGATACATAATTTATTATCGGGCTTGCTAGAACATTAATAGAATGTTCATCTGGCTAAATTATAAAAAATATAATTAATAAGCGTCGGGAACGGGGGGGGGGTCAGCTGGTGTAAATTGATATTTGTGGAGAGCCTCGATGTGTGTTTTATGGCTAGCCTCGGGGGTGCAAATTTAGGTTTTTAGAGAGCCTCAAAGTGCTTTTGTGAACCTCAAGGGGGGTGCAACTGGAGGATTTTTGAGAGCCTCAACCACCAATATTCACCATGTTCCGGTGCCTGTGAATATCGGCCGTGCTTATTTTCACCACATCAATGTCATTACTTTGCTACAATCAACGTTATTAAATGCATGGGTCACCATCAATGTACATCCGATAGTCTTTGCTTGATTGGAATCAAACATTTTCACTTTACATACAACCATTAAACAGCAGATAACAACTGCTTTGTCAGAGTCAAATTTGTTCTTTTCATAGGATGTCTGTCACTGCATTATTCTACCGCCTGGGAATATCTCTATCGGAATCTTTCACACAAACCGTTGATGAAGTGACTGCCAGCAAGCCTCGGCTATCACCTGAACAACTGTCAGCAAAGGTGACCTTCACACGCGCTGATGGCAGCAGATACAACGTCGTTGAGAAGAACGTCATGGACATGGTGCAGCGCTACGATGACATGCTCATTCTATACGTAAATAGCAGAGTTGTCAAGCCCGACTTTGGAGCGTTTGAAGCCAGACTGAAATCATTCTTCACAAGCAAGCTAACATCTGGTAAGTAGTTTGTTAGGAAGGAGTGTTCCGTATTCACCTTGCTTATATATTTGCTTATATGTAATTAATTTCTAAACAGTAATATAACTTTGTCGATGTCATTCTTGCAAACACATTTGTGTGCACATCAGTAAACGTTTTTGCCGATACAGCCATTGTTAAATTGGATATTTAATATTATATCATCTTATATACGTGCTTACTGTATTTACAAAGTGATTTGAAGTACTCAAATCACTGTATTGCATCATATCTAATGGACACCTACATAAATATGATGTCAACCAACGTGTGGTATAAGGTTGATAATTGTTATGAGCGAACCATGTGGAAATGTGCAATATGGAAAAAGCTGCATGCCCATCTAAAAACGGAGAAAAACACAGCGTGCTACAGACAATCATCTCGGTATATAGAAAGAGCAAACATGCTTCCATAGCTTTCGTTTTGGTGACATTTGCAAGTTTCTTTGAACATTCTCTAACTACTCCACTCGACGTCGTAGTGAATAAAAGCAAAACAAACAACCAGAACTAGAACTAAACAAACAACAGCACAACTACAATTTGTGTTGTTGGAATTCGAAACCGATCATTATTTCATGTCATGATAGGCATCTACTTCGTCTAAATCATAGAACGTTACGTCAACAAATACATACGCTTTTTGTCGCACCCACTACAATGTTGGGGCTTAATAACTCCGAATTTTATATATAATCTCTTTTGTAAATTAATAAGTTGACCATTCAAGTAAAACGCTGCTAATGGTAAGTCTACATAGATCCAGTTGGTTTTATATACATTTGAACAACATGTATTGTCTACATAAACCTTCACCTCACCAGCTGTATGTCATGTCTGTTTATAAACATATTGAAATTGTTGTAATGTATAACGTGTTGATAATTTTATATTAATGCAAAAATTACCATGGAGAATGAATAGTATGTTTTAAAAATACAGTATAAAAGTTTTGTTCATTTACTAATGCCACTTCTTGTTATACTTACTTTCTTAAGTTTGAAGACAATGTTTCAGTTGATCTCTCGATCATTATCTTACATTCAAACGTAGTTTAGGTCATTCCTAGAATGTATAATATGTATGTTAATAATTCATGATTGTTTCATTTTCAGCTAGTAAAGTTGACGTGAAGGTGTTGAAGCAAGAACAGAGACAAACACAAAAGTTGGTGAGTTTCCAACAACCACAATCGTTTTTATAAGATTATAATATACTTTAAGCTTGCTTTAATATTTTTGAATGCGTCTGCCTAAGAAAGTTAATTAAAACAAAAGTGATTGAAGCAATTTTTGTTGACCAAGATCAATCATATCCTTCGTCACTATGGTGAGTCCAAGCAAACATAGGCAATATGTAGACTCGTTAATACGAAACCCCATCAATAGATTATAAGTTAACGACAAAGTACAAATATAGAAATAAACAAGAACATGTTTTCCCCATATATGTGAACTAAAGTTTTAAAATTGTATATCAGTTGTATATGTGTGCATATACTGCATTGCATGACAGCCAACGTTATTTTATATGGAGTCATCGTCATTTATTTACATAGTTACATCTTTCAGGAAGAGTGTGTGGTCGCTCGGATTCTTCGTCAAGAGCGATGACGAGGTAGTTGTTCTTACCCTGGTGAGCGGCATTGCACTGGTGGACATGTTTGCCTCGATTGATATAAAGATGCTCAATGTAATTGCGTACGGCTTCATCACCAACAGAGGCAATATAGTGTCACTGACGCGAGTGGAGGACTTCTTCTTGTTCTCCCTGTCAACCCCAGTGGCTGCAGGTAACCGTGAGACGATCGAGACACGTGTGGCAGCGGTGTACGATGAGGCGTCTGCAGGTATACCGCATCTTTTTCCTTTTCTTAAAGGGAGCCAGTCAGTTCCTCTACTCGGAATTAGTGGGCGTAGTAATTTGTATCGGGAAGCCTGCTGTGCTGAACGTGGGAAATGGGACATCGTTGAACATCAAGTGTTATTGCATTTAACACAGCCCGACTCGGCCGTATTGCCAATAACACTTGATTTTAAACTGGATGTTTTGTTTACCGTATGAACATGCTCCGGGTGCGTATCTTCCAAGTCGTGAGCGTTGTTACGGTCTTGTCTTAAGAACATTATACATTATATATACCTTTTAGTACATGTGACACGTCACGTCGGTTCGGACTGAAAGATAGGATTGGTCGATCGGAGAATAGGTCCAATAAAACAGGAGTGAAAAGATTGATTTTGGATTCTTTGCATCTTTAGAATCAAAACCTCGTTCACCGTATATATATATATATATACATATATATATACATACACTCCTAACTGCAATAACAATTGATGTTCAACGCTGATATATATATATATATATATATGTTATCAGTGTCTCTTATGGTGCTAATGTGTAGGGTTTTTGATTGAATGAGATGTAATTTATTTGGCAATCGTGGAACCCTGTAAAGCCCGATATGTAAGTTGAAACTTGGGGTGGATCACTTCAATCACCCATCATAACATCGCACACGATTAATTCACACGTGCGATATTTGTATACGAATAAAGCAGTCGAGTTGCCATTTCACATGATCCCTTTAACTCCATACACCATTTCGCCTGGTGTTTACACCGACATGAAAACATTACGTTTCAGGCACGGTAACTTTTGGAAATAACTGTAATAGCACAAAGTAATTAATACATTTTCAGTCTAAATTACATTAAAGTTTGGTTACACATTTTTGTACACAAATTGCCGATCTTATTAATATGTGACTGTTTTGTTAGTTAAGACACATGGTGCAAGTGATCACTGAAACAATGTGCACGGCTCCCATTTTTGTACATAATTTTTGTAAGTTTACCAAACAGTCAACGCAACATACACTAGTTTGTGGTATTTGTGCTTTTGAAGTTAACCGAATGATCTTCAACGTGCTAGACTAATGAATATGATATATTAATTTAAAGCGTGTGAATACACTGTCAATACATTTTTTCACTTTATAAATATTTACCAATTCAAGATGTGAATGTTCTTGAATGTTCCTCGAAGACGGTATTCCCAAAAGACTCTTTGTGGTATATCTGTAAGATTATTTAGATTGTTAGTGATTGCGGATTGCATTTTGTATGATTTATATAACATATATTAACTATTTATCTAGGTCCTATTTCCAGAGAATACATGGTTGTACTTAGAGAACATGTTGTTATACATTGTTATGTTTTTTAGATGTCGTATATGTTCTTACGTACTGTTCGATAGAAATAATATAATTGCCTGTGCTATAATGTCATGTTTATGGCCACCATTAAACATATGAGTTAATTAGTTCAAGTACATATGCATGTCTTCATGTTACAGGTTATTCTGTGAACATTATCAGCGTTGACGAATACATCTCTTTAAATGGGTGTGTATCACACGAAGTCTATGCATTTCGGTGCACACGTAAATCTGTAATAATAATTATTTCAAAAGAATATAGCGATGCATTTTACGTCTTTGTTTTACTGGGAACACGGTATATACATAGAGAATATTTGGCTAACAAAAACCCCAGCGCGACGATAACATGACCATTGTTACCTGGTGTGTAATATACCTATGTAAATGCGTTAACATTTGAATTTGAACAATGATTCAAAGAAGCTAGTTCGTTGTTGACGTTTCTCATCAGAAACTGCATTTGTACAAATCTCCGTCCGAGTAACGTTTGACCAACATACTCGTCGCCGGGTGCACACGCGGTGTGCCGAACAAAAGTAATTACATTTTGTATCATCCTGATTTAGTGTTATATCATGTTAGACATAACGCACACCGTGTAACCTAATCGACATAATACGAGTGATCAAGTTTTATCCTGCCAAGTATGCGAGTATCTTATTTTAGCTGTTTTACACTTTTGTGTATGACGTAGAACAACACAATCCAATCGTGACCTCTGGGCGTACTTGCAGTGATTCTGTATTCACGGTGAGGTACGAGCTGGACTTGAACGGCACCGCCTTGTCTGCTCGAAATGAACGAAGTCTGACTCTATCCCAGATCAGCTCTATTATGGGTGGCATCACAAACCCCAAGTGCAAAGAATATCGCGTCATGGACACAAGCACCATGAGACTCGAGAGCGTTGAACTGTGCACCACTATGGTACTCAGTCGATTCATTCGGTCTTCAGACAAAGCGTCGATTGAGGCAGCAATCAAGAGAACCATTCTGAAATGCCTGACTGGTGGACAAAGTATGTTAATTTGTCAACTTTACGTGCTGGTCATTTTAACAGATCATTACTAGTTTAAGCCATGCATAATCCGGTACTTTGACATGTATATATGTAATGTGTGATTTTAAAAATATTATCCGCATTCTGTTTAATAAAAAAGTGCGTACATTTGTTTAATTGATCGAAGGCATTGATGTAGGTCGCTGCATCTAGTAACCTGCCTAAGCAAATTACCGGGTCGATATTTACCTTTAACTAATCTGAATTGTGCTTCTGAAATCGATTTTTATACTTTGATCTCAACATGGTGAAATGGTTTCAATTACAATTGTGCACATAATGCATTTTGAGGAATTACTAAGATCACTTACAACAATGTATTATCAAATAGTTTACGTCATCATTGTAAAAAGAATATTGATGAAATGTGTCTACACGTAATTTCGTAAGCCACATTACTTGTTAAAGGGTTTATGAAATATAGACTCAATCACAAATATGTAATCCTTTTTAGATGTATGTTAAAATTTTGTGACAGCGAGAAAGCATATCGGGGAATGGGTAAATGTATTAAAAGTACAACGTATGTTGTTTATATTTGCTGAATGCACACACGCACGTACACGCACGTGCACACACATGCATACATATACACATTCACACACATGCACACACACACACGCACGCACACGTACACACACACACACACACACACACACACACACACACACACACACACACACATAATGTATCGCCAAGATATTGGATATCCCTTCAGAGACATCTAACGTTGTAAATCAAATGCATGTAATTTGCAGAGCTACCGTCTGGCAAGTTGACTATACCGCTAAGTTGAAGGGAGAGAGTATTGACCCTAGCGTTCTCCCAACCCTGGACCCAGTCAAACTCACGGCTAACTTCCCCATCATAACTGGTGGAGAAGTGTACATCGTATTGGACGCAAGTTCGTTGGTGGTAGTTAATTATGACTCGCTCTTCAGTATCCCCATTGGGCAATATGTGAAAACATCCGTTTTCAGTGACCTAGAGGAAGTACTAGCTATAGAGACCAAGAAACAACTAGGTATGTCCTAACTATGTCAATATTAAACCATGTTTTTCATGTAATAATAAAAATAATAGAATAACAATATAAACAAAGAAATTATGTGTTACTAAGGCGTTGTTATGTGCTGACATTAGTAAGCATAATACGTTCTTTCATAACTACGCTGTGCCATTTACGTTTGCTGCATTAATAATAATAATAACGTTGTTCAGTTTTACACGACATTGTCATACTTATCAGGCCATAGCTATATGTTCATCATAGTTGATATGCCATTAATGATAATGCTTGTTTTTGAATAAAACATTGTTTGTAGGTTTGGCTGCGTTCAATGATTTTCAAGTTAAGATTTTGAAGCAAGAGAAAGTTACTGTAAACAGATGAGCAAGTAAAGTGGGCTTATATTGAACAGACGTACATAATCATTACTAACATTTACGAGTTTCGCCTCAGCAGATTTGTATATTCATATCATTTTACTTTGAGCACGGCATCACACTTTCTGTAATATATTGGTGACACTGCTGTGTGGCTAGTATTGTCATAATGTATGTGCGTGCGCACGTACGCACGCGCGCATGCGTTACAGTTGTGCTACGTGTTAACACAGACACACACACAACCGCACGCACGCACGTAGATGTCATTTATTTATATAGATACTTGTTTAATTTTATTCATATGAATAGTAAGCGGTAAAAGTATTATACATGTTTTTCTCATACATAAACGTATTTATATTGAATAATACAAATTATTTATATAATTGAGATAGTTATTATTCTACGATAGCGATCAATTGTGATCGTAGTACAAGTCACCCGTCCAACAGTATTTGTTTTCTTTATATTTTTTGTAAAATATTTTGTTAACTTTATATTTTTGCACTGTATATTTTACATTTCAATATTTGTATGCATATCTGAATAACATGTTGTCTTTCATTGCTGTTGTGATTAATAAAGGTATCCTTATTACTATATTAAAGTAATACTTTTCAGTTATACAGGTATGTAAGCGCAAATAATTTACACTGGTGCACACATTGTGAACAGTTAAACCCCAGCGAAAGGAACTCTCATCATGTTCCTATATATGTCACGAATACATATTTCAATTAAATTTAAATACACATACATCCTTTGTAAAATATCTTATATGTATATATAAGTTTTTATATAGAATACTATTTATTACTGATATTGTTGTGAGTATTATTACTCCATTAAAGTAATACTTTACAGTTATATGTATGGGAAAATAATTTGCGTTGGTACACAAATTGCGACCAGGTAAAGCGAGAGAACGTGGAACCTGATCGTGTATGATTGATCGTATGATCGTGTCATGAGTGTGTTTTGCTGTTATTGGCAGCGTGGACTTCGTACATTTGCACTTCTCCATCGAAGTGACCGGCAAGACACGAAACAGCCGAGTGACCAGTCTTAACGTGGTCAAACTTATCGGTGCTATTGCGACATCAGCCAGTGTGAGAGACAGAGTCCAGCTGCTTGTCCATCGCCCCAATGGCGCAGTGCGACGTTTTGAACTCAGTCAGAAGTTATGCTTCCTGAACCGGTTGTCCAAGAGTGACATCACCTTCATCACGACTCTCATCAAGAAGACATACCGACATGGGATCCTGTAGGTGTCTTGCTGCCAGACGTTTTACGACTTCGTGGCGTGATTACATATAAATTATCTTAATATACAAGTTTTGTACATTTGTGTGGTAATAGTAATCACCATCATTACGCTGTCGCATGTACGCAAATATATTAAGAACATTATATTTCAACGGATTGCTTGCACGATTGGTAAACGCTTACCTCTTCTGTTATACGAGCGTTGTTGAATTACGGTATTATTACATATAAATATATTTCTCATACACCGGTTTCTATACATTCGTGATGTACTGTTCATCACAGTCATTACGCCGTTATATGTACATAAGTTTGGTAAGCATATACTTGTCCACGGGTTGCTTCCATAACTCACAAACACTTACCTTATATGTGAGTTGGTGAATTACTATGATGCTATTATTATGTCTAATAATGTTGGAAAAGAAAGAAACATACAGTTCTCCTGGTGTGTATGGATTGAGAGTCCTGGCACAGTTATGGCTTTGTTGCAGCGGCTGCGATAAACTATGCCCGGAATCGGCGGATGGAAAAAATGATTACATCTAACCTGTGAGTACTACTTGAAAACCCTAGAACGGCACACACACACACTTATCTATCTATCCATCTATCTATCTATCTATCCAATCCATATATGTGTGTGCGTGTGTGTGTGTGTGTGCGTGTGTGCGTCTGTGCATGTGTATATTATATATGAAGTGGTGCTTAATTGTAGTGAGGAAATGTGTTCGTTCACCTTACGTCCATTTCATTTCTATTGACACAGACAACCTGTGGATTGCATCTGCTATGACGTCCTAGTTGATGGGCTCCAAGAACCAATAGGAATTGACGTTGCCAAGGCGGCCACCTACATGGCGGGGAAGACGAGTGCGGACGGGGACCCGCTACATGTGTTCGAGGAGACGAGCGAAGTCAAATTGATGTCATTGTCCAGCGCATTCAATGTCTTCCTGACCAGGACGGTTCGTCGTTCCGATATAGCGACAATAGTAACTAATCTGGAAGCTAAGTGGAATGCAAACAGCAGAGGTAAGCAAACTGTGGCCGGACATACTCTCGCACATCGACAACAATGGAGTGTATATTCATCATCATTATCATCACTGTGCAGCCGTAGTATCCCGTGGTTGGGCGAAGGCCTCAGCATGTCGTTTCCAAATATGCCTGTCTTGCGCTATCCTCTGCCAGATGGTGCCCTTCCAGTATTCGTCTAGTTCGTCTCTCCACCGTCTCGCCGGTCTTCCTCAAGATCGTTTCCCTTCGTAAAGTCTCCAGGTTGTGTTACGCGATGTCCATCGGTTATATTGTAGTCTGCTGATGTGCCCTGCCCAGGTCTACTTCTGTCTTCTGATTTGTTCTATCACGTCTATGACCTTTGTCTTCTGCCTTATCCAGATGTTTATTTTTCTCTCCCGATACGTGATGTTTAACATACTTCTTTCCATCTTTGTTTGTGCGGCTGCTAGCTTGTTCTTTGCCTGGATGGTGAGTACCCATGTTTCTGCGCCGTATGTCATCGCTGGAAGTACGCATGAATTGAAGACTTGTCTCTTCAAGCAGGTTCCAAAGTTACCTTTGAAGATGTCGCGGTGTTTGGCGAATGCTCTCCAGCCGGCAGTGATCCTTCTTTGAATCTCCTTGTCTTGGTTTTTGTCTCTGATACTGTATCGCTGTCCCAGATAGACGTAGCTTTCAACGTTAGAATTTTTTAGAATAAATTTATTATTATTTGCAACTTTTCAGTTGGATTGTACATACATTCACCATAAAAGCCCCAAATCACACAAGTTTCATACTGTTACAAGTTGCAATACGACACAACATTATGTTACAATACGACACAACATTATGTTACAATACGACACAACATTATGTTGTTACAATACTCATAAATCATGTTGTACTCAATAAAATAACGCAAAACCTAGGATACTGTTAAGTAAATTACGCAAAATCGCCCCGTGACACAACAAACTCAGTATGAGGCGCTTTATATTAAAACGTGTACATTGCATTACTATCTTTCATTAAAAAATAAGATACTTTAAATACGTTAAAATTACATCATATAGTTTAAATATTAACATTGACTGTTGAGACATACACTAAAATCATTAAGTGTTATGGCAGTGTACTAAGCACCATGGAATTAATGAGTTTTTGTAGCGATTTGTGTTCGCCATTGGGACGGGTAACTCATTGAATGATCTTAGTGTATACGGCACATTTCGAATATTTGGTAGTAGCGTATTCAGTTTGTGGTCATTACGCTTCATTCCAGCGAAATACGTTTTACACGTTCACTATCTGCGTCGTGTTGATATATATATTGGTGTGTCATTTTCTAGCATCACTTTTGTCTTCAAAATGTTCATCTTGAGACCTTGTTTTTTACTTTCATCAGCTGGCTCCTGCAGCATGTTTTGTAGTTCTTACGGTGTAGTAGCGCATATGAGTATGTCGTCGGCGAAGCGAAGATGGCTGATATATTATCCGTCTATCATCAAGTCTCTGGTTTCCCAGATCAGTCTTCGGAATTTGCTTTCGAGTGTTGCTGTGAACAGCTTTGGCGATATGGTGTCACCCTGTCGTACTCCTCTCTTGATGTTGATCTTGTTGCTCTTTTATCTTTTATCCCCTGTTCTTGAAGGGAGTTCAGTATTGCTTGGGTTTGTATCGAGTCGAAAGCCTTTTCGTAGTCGACGAAAGCGATGCAGAGCCGGATATTACATTCTCGGCACTCCTCTTTCAGTTGGTTTACGATGTGTATGTGGTCCGTCGTTGAGTACCTGCTTCTGAATCCTGCTTGCTCTCATGGTTGGTTTTCGTCCAGTGTCTTCTCTATTCATATCGTTAGTATCTTTGTGAGTAATTTGTAAATGTTTCATAACAGACATATCGGTCTGCAATTCTTTATGTCTTTCTTATTTCCCTTCTTGAAGATTATCACCATCTTTGCGTTCTTACAAACGGTGGGTATTCATCTTTCTGATAAGCATTTAGTATACAGCTTAGGCTGTGTCTCCGAGATGATATATTCTCCTGCTTTTAATGTTTCAATGGTCGTTGCCTGATGTCTTCCCATTCTTCATATCTCTTAATGCAGCTTCCATTTCCCATGGTGTTATCTCTGGTACCTGGTACTGGTGTGAATTATGGTACTCTGTTCACTGTCATATAGCTCGGTGTAGAATTCCTCTATTCGTTCCATGATCATATCTTGGTCTTGTATTTCTCTACCCTCCTTGTCTAGAAGTGTAATCAGTCTGTCTCAGCCTAGTGCCTGCGTTCTTCTTGCTTTCTTCAGGCTCTTTGATGACATAATCGTTTCTCGTATGATCTCTTGTTTGTACTTTCTGATGTCCTCCATCGCTTTATTTTTGATGGTCTTGCATATTTCTGCGTACTCTATTTGTTTTTTTTATGGTCGCCGTTATCCACCATTTCTCGTTGTTTGCTTTGGCTACACTAGTTGCACTTAGTTGGATCATCTCAATGATGTTTTCGCTCACGGTGTCGATGTCGTCTAGTTCCTGTACAGTCTCGAATCGATTTCGCAGTTCGAGTTGGAATTCAATATGTTTTCTTCCGATTTAACAAGATTGCCACCCAGAGAATTAACTCTAGGTGGCAGGTGGACAAGGAAGCCCTTTGGCTTATCGAGAGTTCGACCCTTTTATCTATGTGTATCCCACCTGTCTGAGGTATGTGTCGATTTTATTTTTAAACATATTCACGCTACTAGCACCCACACAATCAACAGATAATCTGTTCCATTCATTTACAGTCCTTTGTGAAAATGAAAACTTTCTTATATCTAATCTACTCTGCTCCTTTGCTAATGTAACTTCATGTCCTCTAGTCCTTCTATCTTTCTTAATTGAAAAAAATATATTTCTATCAATATTTTCATAACCATTCAATATTTTAAACACTTCTATCTGATCTCCTCTCAATCTCCTGGTCTCTAGTGTTGTTAAACCGCATTTTTTTAGGCGTATTTCGTAACTAAGATCCCTCAGTTTTGGTATCATTTTAGTTGCTCTCCTCTGCACTCTTTCTAGCATATCTATGTCCTTCCTGCGATATGGCCTCCACGCTTGAATACAATATTCTAAATGAGGCCTAACTATTGTTTTGTACAGCGGTATTATTAGCTCTTTTTCCTTATACGTTATGTTTCGCCTAATTAATCCAAGGATTTGATTTCCCTTTGAAGCTGCAATTCCGCACTGCTCTGAAACCTTCATATCAGCACTAATGGTTAACCCTAAGTCCTTTTCTTTTACAGTAGTACTTAGTACAGTACCCCCCATTGTATATTCTACCTCTTCGTTCCCATGTCCTGTGTGGAGGCATTTACATTTCCCAAAATTGAACAGTATTTGCCACTTTTCAGACCATTTGATCAACCTGTCAAGATCATCTTGTAAATGCAGTCTATCTCCATCACTTTTAATCCTTCTAAACACTTTTGTATCATCCGTAAATTTCAACACCTTGCTTGTTATTTCATCATCCAAATCGTTGATATATATTAAGAATAATATAGGTCCTAATACTGATCCCTGTGGTACCCCACTCAATACCGATTTCCAGTTTGAAGCCTCCCCATCAATTACTACACGTTGTCTTCTGTCAATCAGCCATTGTTTTTCCAGTTTATTATACCGTTTCCTATGCCATGGGCCTTTAGTTTCAGCAGTAATCTTTGATGTGGTACTTTGTCGAAAGCTTTTTGAAAATCTAAGTAGACGATATCTACTGGTGATCCCTCATCTACCCACTTAGTGATGTCTTCCAAAAAACATAACATATTTGTTAAGCATGACCTTGCTTTAAAAAAACCATGTTGAGATGGGTTGATCAAGTTTTGTTTAACAAGAAAATCCACCATGTGATCTTTAATTAATCTTTCTAATAATTTGCAAATCACTGATGTTAAACTCACTGGTCTATAGTTCTCTGACTTGTTTCGCGAACCTTTTTTAAATAACGGTGTAATGTTTGCCTCTTTCCATTCTAAAGGAACCACTCCCTCTTCTAATGACAAATTTAAAACTGTTGCAAGCGGTACGCTAATTTGTTCTACAATTTCCAATAGTAGTTTGGGCGGAATCCCATCCACTCCAGGTGATTTATTATCCTTCATAGCCCTTATTTTCTTAGCTACCATTTCTGGGGTTACAATTAATTGTCCTAAATAGTCTGAATCTGCCCCCTTGAACTTAGCCTCTGGTACTGGCAGTGAACTAATATCTTCTCTGGTAAACACTGAACTAAAGTACTCATTCATGTCTTCTGCCATTAAGAATCCCTCTGATATTATATTTCCAGCACTATCTTCTAGAGGACCGACCTTATCTTGAACTTTCTGTTTGCTTCGAACATACGCATAAAAACTCTTGCTGTCATGTTTTATATTACTAGCTCATTGTTGTTCATAGCTTCTCTTTGAATTTATAATTTCAGCTGTAGCTTGGTTAAGTGCTTTTTTATAACTGTTGTAGTCTTCATCATTTCCAGTACATCTATATGACTTCCACATCATTTGTTTATACTTAATTTTTCTAATGGCTTCTTTTGATAAGTGTTTCTTTTTGGACCGTTTCCCTTGTTTTGAAGGGTACAAATTTGTCGACTATGCACTTAATTTCACTCTTTAATATATTCCAGCATTCTGTTGCTGTCTTATTTTGCAGTGTGTTATTCCAGTCTATCTTTGCTAAATATTTCCTCATGTCCTTATACCTTCCTTTGTGGAAATTTCCCTGTACTGCTTTTTACTATTCCTTTCTGATTTTACTTTGATGGTAAAATGTATCTGGTTGTGATCGCTACTCCCCAGTGGCTCACGTATATTGACATTGTCAACTAATTCATTCTGTGAGGACAAAACTATGTCTAACACATTCTCACCCCTTGTTGGTTCTAGCACATGTTGAGAAAGGAATGTATCTTGAACTAAAACTAAAAACTTGTGGTCCTCACTCCCCATACTCTGTAGAGATTTCCATTGTATATGCCCGTGGTTAAAATCCCCCATAATAATACAGTCCCGTTTGCTTACTTCCCTTATAGCGTTTTGTATTTTTTCATTCTCTTCTATGCTTATGTTTGGACTTCGATAAACTAACCCAACTGTTAACGTTGAGTTTCCTGTAACTATGTTACACCAAACAGCTTCTTCGCAATCTGCTTCTCTTTCTAATTTTATTTCATAAGCCTGAATAGATTCTTTAATATATAAAATAACTCCACCTCCCTTTCTTCCTATTCTATCTTTTCTAAACATTACATATCCTGTCAGTCCCAATTCAGCATCTGATATATCGGTGGTGGTCCAGGATTCGGTTATACCTATTATATGAGGGTCAATATCTTCTACCATAATGTTTAGTTCATTTCTTTTGTTTACTATACTCCTTGCATTTAAACAAACACATTTATATCCAGCTTCAGAAGAGTTTTCCACACTGTTATTTGCTGATTTATTTGTGCTGTCTTTATCTATGCCTCCATTTTCAGGCTTTTCTGTGAGTCCCCCTGCGAATCTAGTGTAAATAGATACAACCTGTCCCACTGTCAACAGATCGCAGCAGGTTCTCTGAGAAAACTGCTGCCCCTTTTCCACTAAGATGGAGGCCATCTCTCATGTACATATCTTCCCTCCCAACAAAGTATCCCCATAAATCTGTGAATCCCACCCCCTCTTCGTCACACATCTGCTCAACTAGTGCGTTGATCGCCATCCTTTTACAGTTTCTATACGTTGCCCCCCTTCCTCCCATTACTGGCAAAATTCCTGACAGAATAACCTGTTCAACTCTCGTCTTCTGTAGCTTCCTCACTAACTGTCTATACTTCTGTACTATCGCAGTTGTTCCCTCCCTGTCTGCATTATTTGTTCCTACATGTACCAGTATAGACCCCCCCTTGCCATGTCCCAATACCTTCTCTACCCTGTCAGTGACATGTTCAATTCTAGCCCCCGGTAGACAAACAACGACGTCTTTCCCCTCGCTCAGTGTCTTGTCCGTCTTTCTCATAATGGAGTCGCCCATAAACACCCTCTCTTTCCTCATTGCCCCCTCAATCACTGCCTTAGAATAGCTCCTTCTTCGGTTTGCATCTGTCTGGTTGTTGTCTTTCCCCCCTGTCGTCTTCTCTCCTGTCCCATTCTCTTTCGATCCATTCTTTCCTGTCGCTTTTTCTCTTGTCACCTTTCCTCCTGTCAGCGTCCCTTTTATCGACTTCTCTTCTATCACATTTGCTCTCACTTCCTTTCGTCTCATCTCATTTTCTTCTTTCCTCTCTCGTCCCATCTTCCCTCCCCCCTTCTCTACGGTCACTTTCTTCCCTGTCACCTTCACGCTTGTCACGTTTTCTGTTGTCGATTTTCCAATGTCTTCCCCTCCAATCACCTTCCCTCCTCTCAATCTCCTTTCCTCAGTTTTCTTGCCACTGCTATTCTCCTTCAGTCTTGCAGTATTCTCACCTCTCTCCCTGTCGTCTCTCTCCATTCGACCTGCCTCCTTGCTAATTCCCATCTCCATTCCCTTCACAATATCTGTCAACCTATCTATCTCCTTCTGCAGACACTCCACCTTCCAACACCCAATGCACTGAAAGGTGAATCCTTCCTCCATGGTTTCTGCCCATGACTTCCCACAGCCGGACAATGCAAAATCTACCCAGCTGTGGCAGTGATCACACACCAAGTGTCGCTTTGCCTTCACTTGCCGTTTGCAAGGCGCCATATCCCGATCAGAATTTATTTAATAACTTAACTAACTTAGTCTTTATAAAGACTGTTTCCTGTGTACTACAGCACACTTTAGGTTACAAATTTCAGTTACACAGCCGACTATTTATCCTGTCACGAACGCTAACATTACCGGTAGTGACCTAATTTAAATACAATCAATTACGTTACGTTACGCCGCCCGACTATCGCCCTTGCTTAGTTTTAACAACAATGCTACCTAATCAAAATATCTAGCGAGTGCTGGCTTACACAGATATTATCTTAGGTAAGAAGTTTGATGGTTGTTACTTTATCTCCTATATATTCTACCACATAATCAGGTTTGTTAAAGCTTGTTTACAACTTACCGAAGGCTAAGTGAGTTACCCTATTATCACTCACTATACTAAGGTGTTCTAAAATACTTTAACTAACTAACTTTAAGCACAGCTGCAACTCAATATGTGTTTATTGCAACTTTATGAATTATATTAAGGCAAGAATTATACTTATTAATCTGTAATTCCACTTGTTTATCAACTTTTCTGCACTACCAATTTCTACGATCTATCTCCGCCAAATATAGCCTCGAACCCAGATTTGTGTGGTATCTATCTCTTGTTTACCAACTTCTTCCTTTTAGTCTTGGCGTCTAGTTTGATGTTGCTCATTACCATTATGTGGTCAATTCCAATGTTGACTTGGTTGATGACAGTTCGTCAGTGACCATGTCTGGCTTGTTTGTCAGGATGTAGTCAATTTCGTTCTTCGTTTCTCCATTTGGGCTTTTTCAACGTGTAGTGGGTTGGCTTTTCTAAAGTTTCATCCATGTCGTTGTAGAAGTTGTCTGTGTCTTCTTCTGAGTATGATGTTGTTGGTGTATATAGTTGTACTATCTTCAGCTTGTAGAGCTTTGTTATGCATAGAACAAGTTCTGTTACTCTGGGACTGATGCTGTTAACTCTCACTATATTGTCTTTCCATTTCTTGTTTATGAGAAAGCCTACTCCAGCTTGGCCGTTGTTCACTGTGGAATGGTATAGTAGCCGCTTTGTAAGGTAGTGAAGCATTCCTCTCTTCTTCTGACTTCTCCGATCCCGATCAGATCCTACACCAATTTGGTTTCACTAAGTTCTTCCTCCAGTTCTTGTATCTGTTCATCTCTTAGTAGTGTTCTTATGTTATGTGTCGTTATCTTCAGTCTACTTACATTCTCTCGGCGGCTCTTCTTGACCCAGATATTCTTAGCACCCCCTGCACGTAGCCCTACTTGACCCAAACCGCTTCCTTGGTCATAGACTCTTTCGATGCTGCTGGGGACTGAGGGCCTTGGCTTCATTGTAATTTGCATGCTGGTGTTGTTGGCCTACCCTTCCACGCTGGCCGGTGCGGGTTGGAAGGGGGTAGACGTAGGGTGAACGAAATTGCCCATGTTTCGAAACGGCAGCCAAACCAGTACCGAACCACTGCTCAGCCGGCGCCGGAATTTGAACCCCGATCCCTCCAGTCGAGAGTCCGGTTTCTAATCACTCGGCCACTGTGCCCCAGTACCCGCAGTATATTTGACTGACACAGCAATTTGCTTGGAGTATTGAAGGAAAAATAATTATTAGGGAAAGTGTTTTTGTACAACACATCAATAGGATTATAAATAGATAAATGTAATGTGGCTAACTGTATCTTGGTTGGAGTATCCCGTCCCATGTGAATGAATTTACTTTAATTCTTATATTTATACCTCTAAACGTATTGTTTAAACATTATTTGTTAAGTTATTGTTTCTGGTTTACCATATGATATTTTTATAAACAACCTTGATTCTCACCGAAGTGTTTGATTTGTTATTTGGGACAAAGTTTTCGGATTCCCGAGTCATGATATAATATGGTAGTTTGAATTTTGTAGTAAATCACCCTGTTTGTTGGCTCACATTCACCTGCTGTTTTATAACACAACCACCCCTTTCTACCCTTGTTCTTCAGTTCAGCACAACACCCACACACCTATATTTAAAAGGACGTTGTCTGTTGCTAGTTTTTCATGTATTAATTAATATAATGTTCTTAAAACTGTACTAACTATGTTGAAAATATACGGCCCGCCAAATTGTGTTTAGTAAGCCTGTAACAACAGTTGCAATTTGAAGGCAAAATAGTAAATATAACATCCAGTTTCAAAACAAGTTTTATTGGCAATACGGCCGAGTCGGGCTGAGTTAATTGCTATACCCTTTGATGTTCAACGATACTCACTTTCCCACGGTCAACACAGCAGACTTCCAGTTAGAAATTACTGCGCCCGCTTATTCCGGGTAGACGGTCAGATTACGTATCTCTAATCTAGGGACATCAGTCCATCCTTACAAATACAAATCCTATTCCATTTGTTGTAGCAACTATTAGCTCACTCAAAGTGAGTTTTGCCAAACAAGAAGAATACATTGATCAGAAATGGTACGTATATAAATTGTAAATTCACCATTCAAATCTAATGATAACCATGCATTGAATCATATAACTGTTTCATCGGTTTAAGATTGCCCGTCACAAGAATGTCAATGTTAGCCCAGTCTGGGATATGATTTTTCGAATGTCGTTAAGTACACACTATATATCGATAAATATATAAGCAATACATTTGAAGAAAAAAAACCCACAGCCTGGGATATACTACTCATAGTTATGTATAATATATATATATATATATATATATATATATATTATACATATATATATATAATATATATATATATATATATACACACATAACTAATCCGTACAACTTATTGATTGTTATATTTGTTTTATTCATTCAGTCGAAAGTGTTGCCAGTTTGAATGTATTATTAAGCACAATACTATAATGACGTATACGCCCGTTAGTGTTATTATACATTAAAGTTGACCTATAACTCCTGCACTACCGGTAAGCGTACACTCATAATTTCTTCTTGTCTCGAGTCTCGAGTATGATCATCTAACACATTTTAATATAATTTTTGCACGAATGCGGCTTACAGATTTGCATACTTCGTGTTTTTGGGTGGCGTCGTTCTCGAGTCTTCGTTAGAGGATGGTATTGACGCCACTCAAAGTGAAGCTACATTTCGTGTGCCCATCACGGGAGAGACGGGTCTGTACAGCCAATTTATATATACCGACGACCCAGCTGACTTAGTCAGATTCACGGACCTGATCGGCATTGATGTAAAGCAGAACGTTGCTTTGTCTCAGTATTCAACGATAGAAAAGATTGTGAAGAACGCGTGGGCTGCATTCTTTCCAAGTATGTTCAGTTCGTTCCTAGTGTTTTGCTATTTGTAATGTGTATTGTTAATACTTTGTATCTGCCAGTTAGTTTCCTGTTGTGTTTGTAAATATTATTATTGATACAAGTGTGGTGTGTGTGTGTGCGTGCGTGTGTGCGTGCGTGTGTGCGTGCGTGTGTGTGTCTGTTCACGAGTGTTTGTGCCAGCACGTATGCATGTACGTGCATGTGTGTACTTGTTTGTGCATGCGTATGCATGTGCAGGCTGACGTACAAAAGCGCGTGCACATGTATGCAAGTGTGTGTATATTATATATAAATATATATATATATATACAGTGTGTATGTGTGTGTGTGTGTGTGTGTGTGTGTGTGTGTGTGTGTGTGTGTGTGTGTGTGTGTGTGTGTGTGTGTGTGTGTGTGTGTGTGTGTAAACAAACACACACACATATATATATATATATATATATATGTGTGTGTGCATGTACGTATGTATGTATGTATATATATATATAAATATATATCCAACAGTTCATTCAGCATCACAGTTATGACACGATTTTTGCCACAGAGAGTTCTCCTCAAGGCTTCTCTACTCGGCCGCCTTCAACACTGTACCACTGTCACCCACGTCGCCGTCAGCCCTGGCCGCGATGGAGAACATGAACGACCCCACTGGTGTCAAATACGATCTTCTCTCTGTGACACAGCGCGCCAGTCTTCACAGATATAAGTTGGCCATGTCTATCTTCGTCAACAAATGGGTGAAAAGGGCAGATGTAGACAAGATCACGTTAGCGCTGTTTGCGGTCTTGCAGGCGTCCAAAACAGGTACTCGTTTGACATAGTATTAAGTACTTAGTTTAATTAATATTAATTCAATAGTCTAAAATAGACGTTTATTCTATAGTGAGGCAATTAGCTTGCACTGGTGTGTTCATACTTTTTTGTAGTCCACAGAGACAATAAGTTTGACAATTGTGCCTTCTAAATTACGATTTTGTGGTTGCCATTTTAAAGAATTATAATCAATAGAGATCGCCATCTACCGATGACTCTTGTTATCAAAATTTATCCCACATTGGATATAGAGAAATATTAGAGAATAATAGTAATCTGTATGTATGTATTAGAGAATAATAGTAATCTGTATGTATGTATTAGAGAATAATAGTAATTTGTATGTATGTATTAGAGAATAATAGTAATCTGTATGTATGTATTAGAGAATAATAGTAATCTGTATGTATGTATTAGAGAATAATAGTAATCTGTATGTATGTGCTAGAGAATAATAGTAATCTGTATGTATGTATTAGAGAATAATAGTAATATGTATGTATGTATTAGAGAATAATAGTAATGTATGTGATACTAAGTTATAACTTTAATTAGAGTAAAGGATCAAACCTATTTCACATTTGAAATGTAAACTTCTCAAATGACATAATATATATGTACATACATGTATGTTTTGCTTTTCCCAACATAATACCTTCATTGTTTCTGATTCAGGATTAACTTCTTTGAAGGTGACATATGGAATCCAAGAAAACTATATTGACGGCAGGTTTGTAAGTCATTTGTCTAAAATGCGTATGTTATGTACGTGCATATGATCAATATTCTGTATTACGTTTAACACATTTACTTAACTTGAAATTATAATATAATTAAATGTATTAAGTTTATCGTGATCCACCATGATCACAGCGCTTATTTGTGCTGCATAGTTTACAAACTACGTACAAACGTCACTTCAATTAATGTTTTTATTCAAACCATAGCAATATTTTTTGCATCTTGAATGGCCAAAGCCGAGTTTGCGAAAATGCCGATATGATTTCATAGTTGTTGACGTGTATCAACTATCAAATACTAATTATGTTCGTTGATGACCTACGTTTGAAAATTAAAAAATTTCGTTGGCTGTGCGTGGATGTCAGCGTAATTATTTTTAAAAGTGGATATCAAAATACCTCATAGAGTCTTATTTCTACAGTGACATCCTGGTGAAATTTGTTTTCTTCGTGAAGAATGGATATCATACAATTGATGGAAGCCAGGAAGAACCATTGAGTAAAATCGCACTAGAGATTGCCTTCAAGGAACGTTATTTGGATCAATACAAGTTACAGAGCACAGTGCAGTTGAGCACAGCCAGAAACCTACGCAAGAGCTTCAAGCTGTACGTGAAGGGGCTGGTCTCACGAAGAAGAATGGCTGCTTTTCAGACCACTTTGTCAACAGACTGGAGACTCGCGAGGACATTCGCTGGTAAGTACTTATCTAGTCGCCATAAGCAAAACTACACCTCATATCACCTATTTTTGTATGTATGTTCTACACTTGTTTCCACAAATTATTTCCAGTAGATATGTTACTTAAACTTATTTTTGTTGTGCTTGTGGCACATGTCTGTTTACGCACTGCGTCAAATGCTACCTACCTACTTAAAGATACCCTAATATGGTTATATTTTTAACTTTGAAGAAGTTGTATTTGCAAGCAAACTGTGATAACAACGGTAGCCTCCGAATACTTGTTCGCCAAATGTTATTGCTGTGCGATATTCAATTTGTTTCACCGCTTGTTTACAGGATTGTTTACAGGATTGTTTACAGGATTGTCTGTTGAAGTAGTGGCAAAAAGAAGAATGCATTGGTGAACACGGGTTAGTAGCCAGAATATGTCGTCTTTATATACGTGTTGTAAGCTGATATTAGTAATTTGCATTCTAAACTACTATGCTATAACACACGGCAATGATCATATGCATAGTTACAACCTTATAGCCATAGAAAATGCACGAAATACGTTCACAAGGCAACAAACACGTGTAAATGCGACTCTTACGGGGCTTTTATAATATGCCTGTTCTGTTCAAAGCGAGAAATCGTACACATCGTGCAGTGTTTAAAGATGTTAGCTGGTTATCAGTTGTGTTGTAACTAAATAATTATTAATGTGTAGAAGTTACGTAATAAACATACACACGCTCCCAAATATCTCCTTGCTAGTTTTATATCGGAATATAATTTTTTTACAATATATACAAATTTTAGAACAACAATTACATTGTATAGAAAATCTTAGAAAGAGCAATTGCAAGAAATGACCGTTATGTCTGCAGAATAACGCTCACAAGTACTTTGTGTCTGACGTCAGCGATATGGTGATTGACCCAGCCACGGTGAGGGAACTGACGCGTGACGAACTTGTTCAAAGTACGCGCGTAACATCGGTGAATGGTAGGAACTATGAACTCTGCGAAGGAACCAAGATGCCAATAGAGACCAGCAATCTGTACACTCTGACGTTGACAGGAGACATGATGGTGGATCTCGCCACGGAAACGTTGCAAGCAGTGAAATCACGCTGGTCGAAGCACACGGGTATAGTTGTTTTAATATACTACACGATAAGCAATAGTGTTATATGTAATTAGAATATCAGCTGGCTATGCATCGCTATCGGATTAGTTATTTCAAGTATTATATGCACCAGTGGTTGAAAAAAATGAAGTTGTTGTTGTTGTTGTGTGCGTGTGTTTGCGCGTGCATGTGTGTGTGCGTGTATGTGTGTGTGTGTGTGTGTGTGTGTGTGTGTGTGTGTGTGTGTGTGTGTGTGTTTATTTGTTTGTTTGTGAGCGTGCGTGTGCGTATACATGCATTCCAAATGTGCATTGCCCAATTACATAACAATTACGCCATTCATAACGATTAAGCTAGTAAACAGTCAGTTGGTGTATCGCTCGAAATACAACAATAGTAGTTAGAATGCAACGTTATAATATGAATGACGATATGAGTTTTCGTTTCGTGTGATTTCGGTTTCCATCTACAGATTTCGACAACGGTTACGTGGTGCTCTCACTCACCACGCTGGAACGCGCTTTTGGAAAACTTGGGTAAAGTGCATTCGTATTTCCACTAGCAGATAGTGATAGATTGCATGGTTAGCCAAATAACATGTATAATTGAGTATATATATATATATAATGTCCCTGTAATAAATATGCTATTGCGATTCAAGTGGTAATGAAGTCTTATCGAACGATCAGTGGCATACATAGCATGAGCTCCTCCTCCTCCTCCTCCTCCACCTCCTCCACCTCCTCCTCTTCTTCTTCCTCCTCCTCCACCTCCTCTTCCTCTTCATCCTCCTCCTCCTCCACCTCCTCCACCTCCTCCTCATCATAAACCTCTTCCTCCTCCTCCTCCACCTCCTCCCCTCCTCCTTCTTTTCCTTGCTCCCTTGCGGGGTGTGGTCCACATCACTCAGTAGCTTCTTCTGCTTTTCTCGCTATTTCCCTCCATTTCTGTCTGTTGTCCGCAATGACCTTCCATTCAGATTTAACAAGATTTAACAAGATTGCCACCCAGAGAATTAACTCTAGGTGGCAGGTGGACAAGGAAGCCCTTTGGCTTATCGAGAGTCCGATCCTTTTATCCATGTGTATCCCGCCCTTCTGAGGTATGTGTCGATTTTATTTTAAAACGTATTCACGCTACTAGCACATTCTTGGCTGTTCACATACCTCCCCCAAAAGGTCCCTTTTCATGCTGTTGTTCCATCTCATGGACTCCTAGTACAGCGTGATTCAATATTATAAATATGTTTGTATTATAAGCCTATGGAACGTTGCAGCGCTGCAGTAACCCGCGTGCTCTACTCCGTCACTCTACATGGGGCGGTCACCTTTCCGGCCCAGGACCCGGCACCTCCGGTCAGTCTGCTATCTGGTGACATCACATTGGAAGGTGCATCTGTCTACGATGCAGACACGCCAGTCTACAGCGTCAGCCGCGTGTTTGGGCTACTGTACGAGGGCACTGCCACCAAGTCACTCGTCGGAGACATAGAATTAGCACTGGCTACAGCCTGGTCGGGTGAGATAACTCGTAGTCAATGTTAATTAATTACTTAAAGTGTGTCTGTGATCGTGCGTGATGTGTGCATTCGAGTGTGTGTGTGTGCGTGTGTGCGCGCGTGCGTGTGTGTGGTGTGTGCGTGAGTGTGTGTGTGTGTGTGTGTGTGCGGGTTTGTGTGTAGGGGGTGGGGGGTGCACGTGTAGATTATAACCCCTCTCTCCCTTTTTCTCTGTTATTTACAACAACTGTAAATTGTATTCATTTACTACGTAGGGGCATATGAATCAATGAAACCTTCCTGTCGGGTGATCGGCCAAGAGAGACGAATGTATCGTTCAATGTGAGTCAATCAACATGAAAAAAATTGTAAACATTGTAGTATTTTATAGTAGCTTCAATCAAATCAATTCGTTCATGTTTTACCAGTTTTTTTTGGAACTGGTAAAACAGCTGCTGTTTGTGAAATTACTAACCAGTTATGCTTATCCTGTTGAAAAATAAGCATATGCTATTAAATAATAAGTTGCAAAAGTAATTAATATCAAAGTGTTACTGTCTTATCTGTCAATTAAAAATACTCTAACAACATCGTTAAAAACCCACCGTGAGGTGTCACACCCTATACATAATAAGGTTTGGGAACAACTGCATGTAACTGTACGATACCTGCAATACGCAACTCTTAATTTTGTTATACAAGCGATCATATTCCGGTGAAAATATTGCAACACTAATCAAGATAACACTGTAGCTACTGGAAGCATCACAGCCGCTCGACACAATACTGTTATAACTGGTTTGTATTGCAGTGGTGTCGTCGGCCAACTGTTTTACACAGTGGCGTTCAACAGATCACGTGTTGACAAGGCAGAGGTGGTGCCACCTACTGACTTCTCTCTGTCAATGGCCGTCTTCAAACTGCCCTAGGTGCGCGTTCGCCTCAACTGTTGTCCTCAACTGTCAAAGGCAGCGTTGGCATTGCAAGCTTTGAGGCAGCTGTCAAGAAAGCGTGGGAACTACAAAACCGAGGTATGGTTTTGTTCGAATAAACGAAGACAATGTGTTTGTGAAGAAGAATATGGTTTCTCCGTACAGAAAAATAGGCACATCTCAAAATGGGCAGGTTTTAATGACGTTACGGGCATAGTTTTTTTAAACCTAATAAATCATAGGGGTTTATGTTGTGTTTACCTTCAACACGCCGTGTAATGCTTCACATAATTCATGCATAGGCCTAATGCAACCACTTAGATAACAAATAACACTGCAATTTTATATTTTAAACACGCCACACAGTGATTATGCATTATATTTAAAACGTCAAGGATGACTTTTAAAATCTATTTAATGGAAATGTTTGGCAATGTAATCTGTTATTTACATTCTCATTAACAAAACACGTGTGACCGGTATGATTATTGATCACTAAACGTAATGGGTACATAGACCAGTATGTGTAACGTGTGTTTGACATTTCGATGTGTTTTAGATTCAACCATTCTCGTAACATTTGATTCACAAGAGACATATTCTACGACAACTTGGTAAGTTTCTCGTTTTATTATGATACAGGATGTATATATATATATATATATAATATTATATATATTTATATATATATATGCTGTTTTCGCTATCATAATAATTGCATAACTATTTAAGAAAAAACAAATATTAGTTTGTTTATGAACACATAATCTGGGCCACAACGTATTGAAAGCGGTACTTCATTCATGTATACACCCGTTTGTTTTTTTATTACCGAATGGCCCACACCCCTGGACAGACAACAAAAGGTAAAGGTGTGTTCTTATATAGTGCTGTATCCAGTATCCTCGATGCGCTTTACCTTTTACTCCTTGGCAGACATGTTCAATAGAACACTATTTCGACTTCTCTGGAAAGCATTCAGCCATGCTACAATTAATGCGCAAAGACTTCGTACACATATATCCACCGCTGTCTATAGCCAAGTACTCATTTATACAGCTGAGTGAACTGAAGCAACTTTGGCT
Organism: Paraescarpia echinospica; assembly: GCA_020002185.1. Lineage (NCBI taxonomy): Eukaryota > Metazoa > Annelida > Polychaeta > Sabellida > Siboglinidae > Paraescarpia > Paraescarpia echinospica. Next base: position 7,460,985 of record CM034543.1, read on the forward strand.
GAATGAACTTACCCAAAATTCGACAAGTCTGCACAGAGTTCGAACCCGGGTTCTCTCGATTGAGAGTCCTGGTGGTGTTGCTAAATTACTTCTACTAACGTACGCACTTTTGTAGGAAATATGTCAGCAAGGTGTTTTATTACATCACGGTGAATGGTAACGACCCAGATAACGAATCTGTGTCACAGCCTACACTGACTGTCTTCGTCTCCGCCTTCAAGTCGGTGACGGGGAACGTGGGTGTTCCGTGTCGATGTTTCGCAAGAAGGAATCATCGACTCTTCCTGAACGCCGACATGTCGGTAGTTTCTGAGAAGCGTAATAGTATCCGTGCGGGAATCAAGAATGCGTGGGCAGAAACAAACACAGGTATTGCATATAATGGTTTACCTCGTAATCATTATTTAATAATTCTGAGTAATTTCATTCTAAATAACAAGTTTTAAGAATACACCGTAATAATAACATAACATGTCATTAATTCTGATTAAATTCAGCAGTGTAACGGTAATAGGTACAAGTGGACAAATTTGGGAAACTGATTCGTATTGCTAGGTAGATTGATTGATTGACTGGTTGGTTGATTGATTCGTTCATTCATTCATTCATTCATCCATTCGTTCATTTCAGCCTTGAAATATATTCGCAATAATTCGAGTCAGCGACATGACATCTGTCTGACTCGATTAACTCTTGTATGGGTATTTCTGCCCGACCCGAGCCTTTTATTTTTTATCTCTAAAACTGCACAACATGATTCGACCATCTTAATAGTTTACTCGAGTCAAATGCCACATGACTTGACAACGACAACGAATAATATAATTTATGTCAAACGGAACAGCTGTATTGATAAAATATGTACACATTTGTATATTTGTAGATATTCCGCTGAGAGATTTTGAAATCAAACTGAATACAGCTGTCAGCGACACGTTTTATTACACAGACAACAACGGGTACGTGGTCTAAGAAACATGTTAAATTATTTTCTGATTAGGTTTTATAAGGCATAATAACCAATAATAATAATAATTGTTCTACGTATTTAACCAGATAGTATATCATAGGCGCGGTCACGTGGTGAATATTGGGGCAAAAAGTCACAAAAAGCCTCAAACTGCACGCCCTGAGGCTCACCAAAATTCTCCAACTGCCAAATGTCCTTGCCAAAATATTAGGGGCTAAGTGTATATCCAGCCCCATTACCCAAAATATTGGGGAAGCCCCCAACCATTCCGTCGGTTCCGAAGACTGCTTACGTATACGAAATATTATTATTATTAAAATTTTTATTATTACAAAGTACTTGTACTTCTGTTTTTGAAATGGACATTATTGATTACCACAATTTCACCTTTCTTTCAATTGTCAATTTATATTAGCTACTTCCTCGATTTGGAGTGCATATGCACTGAGCCTGTCGTCTTTGCAGTAATCGCGTATTCCCCGTTGACTTCCACGTGTCAATGTCCGGTCAGGATCCGCATCCGCTTTTTGTCGAGAAACCAAATGCTGCAACTGTGAGCGAGAAGGTTGACTCTAAGACCGGCCTCAGGCCATGTAACTGCCAACCGTACAGGTGCAGTCAACTAGCGCTAGAAGGCACCTCGAAGCAGAGCGAGGTAGCTGTCATCGGCAGTGCAATCAAGTCGGCCTACCTCAAGGCTAATGCAAACTTGATGAAAGACGCAATCAATGTCGAGAAAGTCCAAATAAACAACAAGTACAAATATTATTTTTAGTTAGCTTACCTTGCATATATTTCTTATGTAAGCACATTGTAAACATTTGAATACAATTTTACGAGGCGTATTGGGTGGATTTTGATCACCCGATTTTCGCCAATTATCTTAGCGCTAAAGCGTTAAGCAAAATGGAAAAATATTCAAAATTAGTCTACAAAACTATCTCTTTCATTGGCACTTTATCAGAATCATGATTTGCCTGGAAATGGTATTGTCTAAAAGTAAGTGGTAGGCAAGAGACAGCTGCGTGTAAGTTTGAAACGAATCTTTCAGAGGTAGAATAGGAATTAATGTTCCAGAAATGGCATATAGTCAAATTAGCCTAAGTGTGTCGGTGTGAGTTTGGGTAAAATACACTCTTCATGAGCAGATTATGAGATTGCAATGGTTATATGATGTAAATCTGAGTTTAGCTGCTGCTTGTAAATAAATGTGTTTTGACGTAGGGACGGCGCGATAGAGGTGACTTACTGTACCAAGTATAAGGCAACAGACGGAGGTTCGGTGGACGACATAGACGAGCCAACGGCTGAAGAGATGGAAGAGGCGATGGCCAAGATCGGCAAGAAGTACCTACATGATGTTACACAAAAAGAGCCACAACGTGTAAATATTTCTGCATAAACCAGAATATAAGAGTGATGGGTGTCTTGAAAACGACGTGTCTCTTTTATGTACATCTTCAAAGAGTAGTTATGTTTTGCCTGTCATGCCCCACAACGTATTCCACCACTACATTTGTCACACAACGTAACAACATCAAACCACCTATGAATATCAAATAGCACCATAACTATTTATGTCATGACTGGTTCAACAAAGTGTATGTAAGTTTTCTTTTGATATCCTTAATCTTGCGTGGGGTGAGGGCCAGATCACGAATTCTACTCCATTCTCTCGACGATATTTTTCCTATTAGTTGTTGTTCAGTGTACTGCGTATGTCTATAGTTGGATTGATTTATGAAGAAACATAGCGTAGCTCCTGATGTTTGGTAAGACGTCCACGTTATTCACAAATAGCCACGTGACAATCACACCATTAACGGTGGCTTTGCCAACAAGAGAGTGACGATTGACTACACACAATCATGTTACTGATAAATATACTCAACTGACTTTGTATAGTTATTCCAAATTGTATTTGACTGATGCAAAGTGGACACGTCTGAACTAGTCACTTCTTACGCATTTTTTACGCCTTATGTATCCTTGCTTTAACAAAACTGTGTTGCTATTCTTTGCAGAATCCTTTCAATATTACTCTCATCATTGGCTGTGTTGCCGGGTTCGTCGTGGCCCTGATAGCTGTAGTCATAATGGCTATCAGACTACGTCGGTAAGTGGTCAACAACACGTGTGTGTGCGTGTGTGTGTATGTCTGCGTACGTGCTTGCGTGCGTGCGTGCATCCGTAACTGTGTGTGTCTGTGCGTGTGTGCTGGAGAGTATGCGGTTGATGCGTTTGAGTGGGTAGGTACGTACGTTCGTGACTGCGTGCGTTTATACGATAAATAATCAAATCAATACATATTACATGTAAGCACAGTATGGTTCCTTACCAAATCAACAAAACCAATTTGACGTTATTTAGCAACATTAGAACAAATAAGTTGTAGCCCCTACATTTGTAACACTACAGTTGACCAATTATGTCCAGTATCACACACACACACACACACACACACACACACACACACACACACACACACACACACACACACACACACACACACACACACACACACACACACACACACACACACACACACACACACACACACACACACACCACCACCACCACCACCACCATACCAAACACACACGCACACACACACACCCACCCCCCACACACACACACTGTAGTATCCCGTCTTGCACCTTATATTGCAACATACCAAACGGTGACGAGTTGGATATTTTAACAGAGCGCAGCGTCTTGTTGCCGCAAGAAAAGCATCGGCTGGACAAGAAATGCAGGCCACTGGCGCACACGAACAACGGCAGTTCAGTAACGCAGAGGCCGGTTATACAGACGTCATCGCTGAAGAGTACGATGACGTCGGTGACCACACGTGCGTGATCATAATGCAGACATATTATATTCCTGTGAAAGAGAATATGAGATTACGGTGATACTGTGGGTCGGTTCCCCCGCCTAACTGAAGTTATATGCCAACACAGCCAACAACTCGGATGGTGTGAAGATTCAGTTATTGCTGATGTATATTAAACCGAGGTTATCCTTAATTAATGCTATTTAAAATATATCTGTTAGCGATATTGCTGAGTCAGGCTTGGATAACCGCAAGACCCTTTGATGTGTAACGCCTTCGCGTTGTTCTCATATTTAAAACAACTGATTCGGCGAACATCCTGCTAACAACCACCACCCCCTGATTATGGGTAGAGGAACTGACAACGTAGCTTTAAAGACCGATGAAATGTTTACTTTGCCAGGGTGGACCGCGTTGATGCTGCACCCCAACAGACGGCGCCTTTGAGAGCAAGTGGATAAACACATCTGCGGGTCAACCACGACGGGTCCGTCGAGAGAGAAACGAGCGACGGCCTGTACGAGGAGATCGTTGACAGGACGGCCCAGAGCGAGGCTGCGCAACCGGAAGTGGCTAGAGCGGCAGGTAGCAGGGGCTACAGCCAGTTACACGTCAGCACCAACCCGAGCAACGTCATAGACGGAGAGTACGCAGAGATCAGTGACGTCACCGCGTCACAATAATATTGTGAAAGAACATGACTACAACCACATGACTGAAAATCAGAAACATTAGCGAAGAATGGTGAATTAATGTATATAAGACTATTATATTGGACGATTTTAATACTAATTGGGTAGTGGCATGTAATTCTAATGTGTTATGTAAAACTCGCACACGCAATATGCTGCAGTTTACGCAACATGTATTTTAACGCAACGTACATACTTCTCCGGTCTAAATATATTTTAGTAAGATTAAACCAGATGTCCACCAAACTCGTGAATGTTGGACCAGTGTATTAGTTGGAATTATGTATGCTGTTAACATTTGTCTTAAGTCTATATATTATTTCAGTATACTATTAACTGATTGTGTCATAATGTATCTGCGCTAACATTATTTGTTTATGCAGAGAGTGCTCGCCATATTGAACACGTATATAGGGGCTTTTTCACTGTTCATGTTATCATATTTGCGCTAACATTATTTGTTTATGCAGAGAGTACTCGCCATATTGAACATGTATATAGGGGCTTTTTCACTGTTCATGTTATCGTATTTGCGCTAACATTATTTGTTTATGCAGAGAGTGCTCGCCATATTGAACACGTATATAGGGGCTTTTTCACTGTTCATGTTATCCGATGTTACTTATTATCCATGTGAAGACATTTATAACAGTGTAAACTGGAATGGAGATGTCAAAATTGTTTTAAGCGGATGTTACCTCTATCACGAGTCCTTATAACAAGTACCCACTGTATGCGCTGACTTAGTGAAATGTTTTATTCTATCAGCCCAGCGCAATTACTACGTTGATGGTATTGTGTCGACATTCGAGATACTTCAGTGCCGGTGCAATACGTTGAAAACATACCCCTTGAAAACACTACAGTAGTGTTTTGACAGTAATTAAAAACATCTCCCTGATGAACAGTTCCTGATGAAAGCCGCCGAAGGAGGTCGAAACGTCGACTTGAGTCGAATTTCCTAGTTGTGCAATAAGAAAATTCGCTATTTAATTATGTTCACCACTATGGTATTGTTTTGACAATTTACAATTGGCTAAGTATATGACAAAGGGTAATAATGAGCTCGTCGATTTGGCATGAAATGTATTGCTAGATTTGATATACAGCCTGCGTCAGTGATGGTGACGTCCTCTTGCCGGGTAATCAGGGTCTCACACAAACCCGTAACTCTTTATAGCTTATCTCTTATGTAGTACTGGTACCAATGATTTTAGACCAAGTGTCTTTTTTATTTGTCAACATCGACATAATTATATATGTTTAAATCATGTGACACTGACTTGTCAACGTTGAAACTAATGACCATGGTTCTGGATGAAATATAATTTTGACTTCTTTACACTTAAAATGTTGCCTTTGTTTTAGACGTGAAGAGAGTTTTACTTACCAAAGTTAAAAGCGGTAACTAGGGCCACTATAGAAACAGCTATATTATAAAAGTTATTGTTTCTATATAGGCCGAACTGCGGAGTTTGTGATGTCATTACATTGGTCTTGCAGTTTATTATTGCTCCAACTTAACAAAATAACTAGTAACGATTCGCAGACAAACTAACATGACACAGGTGTAGAAAAGAAAGCTAACGACGACTAACAACTCTATCGACATCAATACACCGATATGCATCAGTGATAAACCACTGGAGCATTGGGTGTGGCGTGTACTATATGTGTGAGTATGTATGTGTGTGTGCGCGCGCGCGTGATTATGTGTTTAGTATTGTATGTGTATATGAGGTTGTAATTTATGTATATGTGATTATGTGCGTGCATGCGCGTTTGTTTACGAAGGGGAACATAATATGGCATATGAGTCTATTTCTATACAACATGTAATTTACATCGTAACGTACGAAAAAGCCTGATGGATTAACTAAGTTTTATTATCAATGCATCTGCATTTTCAACAAAATGCGACATTAACTTGAACACTGTTCGTGGATATCTGCTCACACAACGACGTCACAAGTTAATTAAAATGGCGGCTTCCGGTCGAATGGGCGGCCACATTGTTGTTATTTCCTCACACCAAACAGGCAGTTACCCGGCTAACTCGTCCAAATGCAATCCATCACAACGTGGCTTGAGCATAAACTATTGTTTTGCAAATTACGGTAGCAAGTCACCCTGCGAGATTCGTCAGAGGCGAACTTAGTTGCTTGGCTTGTTGGGGTTGATCTTCAGCGACTTTAAGTCCGGTCGCCAGTGAAGATAGATGGTTTCAGTTTGAATCATCTGGAAAGAAAGAAAAACGATTTTGTTTAAATAAGAACACATTTCATTGTTTCCATAATATTGTTGTTCATTGTGCAGTTTCACAGAAACTATATTTTCCTCTATTGTGCAATGAATGTTCATATAGACCTGTAAATAACTATCTGCCACCTTTACGTACATCCCTTACACTCTTGTGTATGTATCAACGCAACTATGACGTCATGATTCTGAACGATTTCGGAAATAAAGTATAAATTGTGCATGCTAATACCCGGTAGGGATGTTATACCGGAAAAAATTACTTCTGCACATTACATAGATATTATGACAATTACGATGATTATATTGTCTATTAGTGTATCTAAACGCCGGTAGATAGCAGCACTCCACCCATGTATAATGGTCATGCTATCCATTGTATGATCAAGGCAATTTAAGACTAAAATGTTACCTTATACTATTGTACTGGGTGCTAATATTCTGGAATTCAAACTGCAAAATTGAAAGAATGGCCATAACATGCATCAAAACATGTGTCGCTACGTGTTTGATCATCGATTCGTTTGAATTCGAAGAGCGTGTTTATTGCCCTGCGATCGCTGGCATGCGGAAGATCTAGAGACAGCCCAACACTGGTGGTTAACACAGTTTACTGCATCTTCACGATCAGTGACACTCTAGGTGTGTAGTACGTTTAGGTCTAAACATACTACTTAGGTGGATGAACATCAGAGGACCGTTTCACTAACATCCTTACGAGCTCATAAGCCCGCCTTTATTCTTTAAACTCGCTCCGTAACAGTGATTTATGTACTGAACTACCAACACCGATGAGGAGTCACCAACGGGACACTTACGCCGGTGTGCCACGGAAATAGTGTCCGCACTGATAAGATGGCGGCTTTTTATATTTGAAAACGCTCCTTAAATTTTACAACGGATTATCTGCAATAATGGCTTTTCCTCATGAGCGCATCGTCTTGGTGTATGGGTGCCCTGATTGCTAAAAAAGGTTTTGCAACACACCGCAATGGTGGTGAAAATGGCGAAGACGACGCTAGCCGCAAGCTGCCGGTTGTATTTGGCGTTCCTCTCTGCGTACGTCTTGGCCCACGGCCCGGACGGCACGGGCAGCTCGTTCAGACTGCGACGGTAGATCTTGGCCAGCTCTACCTGCGTCTTGTACTCTGTCGGGGCAACCGTAGTCATACGCCGTCCTGCAACAGCAAATATGTTTTGCTAACTGTGGCATCGATCACAAGATCATCTACAATGTACAGCGGTTCTTATGTCTGGGTCGCAACCGAAAATTGGGTCGCCAATCCATTTTGAGTGGGTCGCCAAGACTTTCCTATGTCAAATGACTGTCCGAATTTCCCTTTATTGTTCTGCGTGCCAGTACCAAATGATACGAAACGAATAATTTATGCCAAATGTTGCATGAATTTTATTTTCATTTTATATTTAAATTCAAGCGTCATATTTGTCGTATTGTGGTCGTATTGCCAGTTTATGGTATGGGCAAGTCATACACTGCTTGATGCCGCCGAAATTGCATAATGCTTGTATTTGGCAAAATAGGTGCCATTTTCGATTGACTCTATATCGGAGCCGTCAAATTACAGTTTCAGACAAATATCGTCCAGGCACATTATATCGAATTATTCGTCTCCTTATGCTATCGCCAGTATGAAGTAAATTAGCGTAATTTCATTGACTTAAACATTTTTCCGATCCCGTGCGCAGTCTCGCTTTTTAATTGCAAGGGGTTTAGACTTTTTATGTTGACAAATTAACGGTTTTGGTGATTCCAAGCTCCAATTTCAGCAAGCATGTTTAATGAAATTGTTCTAATATTTTTCATTTATTTATCCTAAGCCTATTTATTTTGTCATCATTTGTTTGACAATTTATTTTGTCCACAATTTGATGGGTCGCCATGCAAGTCCCGGGACCGGAATTAGGATCTCGGCCAAAAAGGTTAAGAACCGCCGAAGAAACTACAAATTACGTACGCATACAATCGTACAGAAATGAACAACATCCCCTGTGCGCACACCGTACGCGAACGTCTGATCTTCACCCCTCGTGTGCAGTGCATATTAGGTCAGAGATGCCAATCAACAGCGCACAACGGCGGTAGATCTACCACTTTTCATGATGTGATGGCGGTAGACGAGGATCTGGCGCCACGAGCCTCGCGCTGCAGTTAAGAGGGGTGTGCACACTGAAAAGGGAATCGATCCAGGGTGGGTATTTTTTATTTTAGGATATGTTTACTTATTTTGATGCATTTTCTACGTGAAATGCGAAATTTCGGGATTTAAGTGCAATTCGTGAGTAATAGAAATACCTATCACCGAATAATAGTTTATTTTCTATCAAAACTGATAAAAGTAGAACTTTGTCGCTTTCCGTTCCGGGATCTGTGCTTGCAGGGGCGGATCCAGAAAGCGAGTCTAGGGGGAGGAGGCATAAAACCTCTACTGGCGGCCGAACAGAAGTTTATAATTTTTCGCTGCAGCGCCGCGCTGTAACTTCACCATCACGCTGTATCGGCTCGACTGGTGACATCGGAAGACTGGGGGGAGGGGGTGATGTTCAAAATTGTACGCTGCCGCGCCGCCGTATTTTCAGCTCTTCTTCAGTTTCTCCGCTAGCTCGCGGCTGGCTAGACTATGATATCGAAGACGGGGTGTGTGTGTGTGTGGGGGGGGGGGTGCTGTCGAAATATCTTCACCGCCGCGTCGGCGTAACCTCTCCTTATTGTAACCTCAACGCGGGCCCATTCAAAACGGTCTACTCGCACGCTAAACTACAATGCCCCCCTGGATCCGCCAATGGCGTTTTTTTTACCGAAAACTGGGACATTCCGGGTCTCGACCATGGGAAGGCCAATTCGGGACAGTCCCGCTTTTGTGCACTGGGTCCCGAGTCCCGGCCTTCCCATGGTCGGGACCCGGAAAACCGGCGAAACTCGATGAATTGCGCGAAAAACACTGAAAATAAGCGAACACAGTATGACTGTGGCTGTTTGCGCTATGCTAATGTCTTGTTGTTCATGCTGGCTGCACCGACCTACTGCATCATTGTCAATTGCTGTACATAAATTTTGTAGCTAATGGCATAACAACTTCGGTCATACAACACCGTGTTGTGTGACCGTCTTGCTCGACCAATTCGGGACGGTTGGACATTCTGCACCAGTATAATTATAATCCACAACAGCAGATGCATACAAATAGCACGTCACTAAGTCCAGATCGAGGCCGTCTGCCGTGTTATACAACCAATATTTATGATTGTCTGCCGCGTGCTCTTTCGCACGTAGCGCAAGTCTGGCGGGAGATTCTGGGTTAGGGGCCGTCTCCGGTTGAGCATGTTTCGCCTACCGCACTAAGACGGCGTAACTGGTGTTGGTACGGGGGTGGAGGATATGGGGAGGGTGTTGTCGCTGTAATGATTCTGGGTTAGGGGCCGTCTCCGGTTGAACAGGTTTCGCATAACGCACTAACTAACACGGCGCTGTTGGTGCGGTGGTAGGGTGGGGAATGGGGGAGGGGGGGGGGGAGAGGGTTGTTGTTGTAATGTCTAATGACTCGCCCCTATTTTAGTCTTTGCAGAAATATAATTTAAAGTCAGAATGCCTTAATGTGTGTACATACATTATTTAAAAAAATTAACTAAATATAATGGCTTTTCTCAGTTTTTATTAAACTGACCTATCCATCATGTGACCTGTTGCCTAGAAAAATGTCCCGCAAGCCATCGAAAAATGGATGCCGAACACGTGGGGCGTTCGCACACGTCATGTGTTCTTTAAATTCTGGCCCAAAAAGTAGTTTCTTTCTAACAAAAACATATGCTGGGGTAGAACTTCAGCATTTATTTTACTGGACAGCAGGACTAGTAAAGACAAAAGTTTATTAGTCCGCCAAAAGGTTTACTAGTCCTGAAAATATCAAAACAACACAAATTTAAATTGCAACAAATGCGTCAGACGGTCCATGGTGGCCGTTTTCAGCACTTGAATGGCTCGGTGGGCAGTTGCAGTGTTTTTCCAGGTTGCGTTTTTCTGCTGGTTTTGCAACCCCAGTCAAGTAATGATACATCGTGCATAAACGTAGACTAATAAAGCAATGTAGATGTAAACCGTATTCGAAAACCGTGCATTTGAAAATGACCACCAATTGCACTCATTAGCCCTACCCCTCTACCAGATACGCTAAACCAAACAAAACTGTCATTTCAGAATTCGATGTCACACAACAGCCAATCAAAAGCACTGTTTCACTGTCGCCTCATTACGTAAAGAATTAGTTTGTCAATGGTACGGATGGTGGCATCATGCAACATGCTGATTTTTACTAGACAGCCGGATTAGTTGGTAGGCGGATTTACTAGTCCGCCGTAATCTTTACTAGTGTACGGACTAGCGGACTAGTGGGTAGTTCTACCCCTGAATTATGGCACAGTTTTTTGATGTGACATCGTCATCGGTATGCGGGAATGTTTGATTTATGAGATGATGCAAGAAGACCGCGACGCAGAGGATCCATCAATATTTCACGTTAATCACAAAGTCAACGACATTATTTGTTTTTAAAAATATTTTAAAAACGTAAATTATTCATGTTTTAAAACTATCACGACAAAATTAATTAACCTCGGCTAGGAGCATTCACATGCTACATGATACGTATAAATATCATGTAGCAAGACATTCATAATGTGTTCATCCTATTCGGCTTTCCACCTAGTCCTAGAACAATACAGTAAAATAACGACGTCCAGCGATCAAGTTCTAATTTCATCACTTCTAGACCTACTACAGATAATTTAGGGAGGCTGGATAAAGTCCACTAATATGTCAGCGTGAATATTTAGAATAAACTCAAACCACATCTTATCAAATTACATTTTGAAACGCACCCTCGTAGTCGCTGAACATGTGCCAGTGAATAGACAACAACGCACCGCATACACAAATTACATCGCAGCATATTCAGTAAAGTATTAACGCTAGCTGTGCGCAGTTTCGATGTAATTTTATACAGCATTCCGGTTAAAATGATGCTGATAATGTCAACTGATTCCACCATTATTTTAATAAAATAATACCGAGCATAAATGGCACCCTGGACGTTGCTATTAATACTGTAGTATTATTTATGTCCTGCCTCAGCTCAGGCTCATGGTAGCTAGCAAGTCACCGCCACGACACCGGTTACCGTGACCCGGAAAAACGCTGCAGCATCTCATCCCTAAAAATCATAACTTGGTAACCTTTTACCACATATCTTTCGTGTTGCTAACAAAGCATGTTCCACAACATCACGCGACTCGTGTGCTTGATCCTTGACAAACTAGGTGTTGAAAAGTACACAGCTCTGTTTCAGTGTTTGTGTTTCCTCAATACCCTTCACGCCATCACGGTCCCTTGACATCGACATTGTGTAATGTCGCTTCAGCAGTTCCGATGTAAATTGTAATAAATCATAGTTTGCATAACATCTCGTAAGCAGCGTCCAGTACCGATGACTTACCAACATTTTGTATCGCAGCTTTGAGGCTCATGGCGACCTTGGAAGCACGATTCATTTTGCTGGTTGTGCGTTGACAGCAAACAGAGAACTGGTGTGGTAGGTCGAGGTGCCCTCGAACCAGGAGTATGTGCGCTGTATCAGGTGATTGTAACCTTACGGGATAGCGTCAGCTCGGGGGTCACTGTCTCCTTGCGCTGTCCGGATTATGTGATACAGATAATCCACTACGGCGTGGTAAATGATGAATGATTTTGAAGAGTGTGTAACATGTCTGAGAAAAATTAATAAGAATTTACGCTGGGAACTCCTCATTATGTCTTAATTATTATATATACTTATGCTCAAATTTATATTAAATTATACATTTGTGAAGACATTTGATAATGAACCATTCGACTCTTTCAATTAATATTTTGTTACGCCATAGATCAGACTTTCGAAAAATTATTACGCGGGACCTAGACCATCCTCCTCTTTTGCGAGCATAACCCCAACATGTAATTGTTTTGTCAGCGTTGCCGTTCGTAAGAAATATTATTGAATATTATTTTGGTTGCATGGCGTTAGTAATACTTAAATAGTGATGATATAGGCACAACAATAAATAATTGCAACATTTACCTAGGCTAAGAAACTTTGCAGGTCATGGTGACCTAACAAATTAATTCTTCACTGGATACCTAAGTTGTCTAGTATAATAGTTAGAAATAAACGTCGTTGCAAAAACATCGTCACTTCAAGTACCATGCAACACCACACCACTCAAAAATCAAGAATACAATTAAACCTACCGTAATAAAGAGGTCATACATAACCTTGTTCAAAAGTAGTAGTTAACATGTTATGTTTTGTTTGCATATTTTGCTACATGCAACAAATATGAAGTTATATGTCTACATGGGTGATCTCACATACATAATTTGATTGGGGCCTACAATGCAATACAAAATTAATAGCCCTATTTGACGAAAAATCACATAAATTTAAGTGCATCTTGTCTAGAATGTGTCTTAATATTAATGCGTGCATCTGACGGGTCGAATTTTAACAACTGTGGTCGGATCAGTTATATAGGTCCTATGCATAAACAGCTGTCATCTTTAAAAAACTGTATTAGAGTGACCCCCTGATGTTCTCGTACTTACGTCGCCATCTGTCGGCTAGCCGGGATTACTGCAAACTGAGGCAACCAATCGAAACGACTCGCTTAATCACACAAAAAACGAATTGCTCAGCCATAACGCACATGTTTACCACACGATCTCACCTCAGCCGTCCATCTTAGGACGTTTGTGGAAACTATAGCATCCGCCGTCCCAATAGACGAGTAAATCTGACGCACACGTAATTATCAAATCAATCTTTTATTTTGCCTTCTCCTTTGATGGAAAGGGCAAAACGTTGGCTATCAAATGAAATGTCCAACGCATCCTACAATTGGCAGTCTTGAATTGTAAACACGGCAGAAACATTCGCCAGATGGTATTTCACGAAAGCAAATCAAGTCTCCAGCGTCGTCAACGGTAGTGATCACATATTCCCTGCATTTAACGTGCATTTCGTCGCAGCGCCGACGACGAACTTAGGCTCCTGTACCCGGAGTTAAATGGTCCGTAAAGGCGTCGTTAACTAAATTCGATTCGGGTTGATGGAACTGAGGTCTTTCTTGCTCGGATATGAATGCCAGTACAGACAGCCCGTCTGCTTCATCTACAACACACACACACAGCGTAGGCAATGTAGCCTTTATGTAGTGCCTACATGTATATACTAGATGACGTGATCAAGGGTCTAGCCTTACCTACCATGGGATTATAATTCTAAAAATCCACATCCAATGATAGGCTTAAAGCTGGGTACAGAACTAAGCATCGCCTCACCTAGATTAAATTGCAGAGGAAACACCATGCTCCTTCCGAATAAAATATAAATAATAGAATTGATAGTATATGGGAGAAAGTGACGTATTTTCCATATTGATGTGTATCATGGGGGGTACTTGTAAGAGAACAACGTGAACCGGGCCTAATTTTTTAACCGTTCATTATACATCAAAGTGTAATGTCTCTATGGATTCAAAATAAGTAGCAAATTTTATGTTTGACGTAGTTTGTGCGTTGAGGCAGCCATATTGATGTTATTTACGAAAACCTGTTAAATCATGTCATTTTAATTTTGCTTCTCATTCAAAAGCATACACATTATGCAAGCAATACGGCTTGATTTTGCCCTGCATATACTATTGTGTGAAAACACGTTTTGCATCTTAAAATAAATACGCAATCCAAATAAAACAAAGCCGCAACTATTCTCAAGTATAGTAGTGACAGATCACGAAGCATCTTACACATTCCGAGGGTCATTCCCTCGCGGTTGTGAAGAGTCAATCGTACCACCAGTGATGGGTTACTTCTTCCACCTGCTCCTAGCAGGACCTAATTCGTCGACTGCAGGAGCTAATTCGCCGACTGCAGTAGCCATTGACGAGCTGCGCTCATTGCTTACTGTTTTATGTACACAGTAACTTATATACATTGATTTAGTCGAATTGTACAATTTTTTAGTACGAATAAATGTATTATTATTGTACAAAGATCCTCTCCGTGAGTCAAGTTGCAATGCTGAATATGCATGTCTCCCCTTTCTATGAACATGAAGTGTGAGCCTCCTCTTGCAAAAATATTTTCATAGCGCTCAAGAACCGCTTAATTGGTTCACAATTTGGACGATTAGGTACATGTAGGTCCATCCTTCCCCACTCGTACAAGTCCATTCCAACAGAGGATCGGAAGCTCTCCACTCAACAACTCGAGAAAGGGGTAATTGACAACGAGTTTGTTCGATGAAGTGAAGAAGGATGAAGTAAAATTTATCAATACAGTACACTAGGAGATCCGTGGAGGGCCAGAAACGGATGCAGTTGCTCTGGTCATATGGTCTTCGTACCATGATTTTCGATTATATGTTTTTGGTAGATCAGTAAAAGACACTGAAGCCCACTCGCCCATTTTTCACAATAGGCAGCTGTTCTTGACATGATTCTAACAAGACAGTACCAAGCACCTCAACCCGCAACACGTCCCGCTGCTGGTGGTGGATCAACCAGTTTAATACATTGCCAAGGAAAATCAATTGACATTCTCAGAAACTCTCTCTTAGTGAAGACAAGTTTGTCGTGATGCTAGGAAGCATGCGTAATGAACTGGCTTTGTGGGCCACCATGGCAAATCTGCTCTAGATGGCCTGGTGTTCTGACCGCAGCCAGGATCACTAAGAATGTGTCAACAGCCATACTATAACTTCACAAAGTGATAGTTGTTTACTGGATAATCTTATAACGCGGATGCACAAGGATACTAGAATTGAGTTGCCTCTTGAAGATAGGATCGCCGTGGTTGCACGAGAGAGTGATGTAGTCATACCACGCTGACTACTGGTGCACGAGTTCCAGCAGCAGATCAACTGCATGTTCGTCCGAGCACACCGAGAGAGGACATTCTAGCTATGGTTGACACATTGAAGCTGCTCGCGCCTCTGTTATTACTCTCGATCACCAGAATTATGTCCGGTGGATTCCCTCTTCATTCGAGACCACGGTGTGTTTCTTCCGAGCACGCAAAATGGATGAGATGAGAGTTAGTAGACGAAAACGAGGAGGAGCAGTCGATGGTTCTCAAACATATTGATTGACCAACACAAGGGCAAAGGTAGTTGGTGATATGATCGGCCTTACCCAGCACCTGTTAGAATGCTGGACAGTTGGGGAATCTACCAGTGATAATAACGACGACGATGACAATGAAGTGCTACGAAGAAGACCATGCATACCAGGAACGTTTCGACGCCACCATAGGAATGTATTAGAAGCTTTGATGAACAGAGAATGTTATTTTGAAAAAGAGCTTTAGGACTCAATTGCGTTGAACAAGAATATGTGCGTCACGTATGTTGATGAGCTTGAATCGAAGGGATAGGAGCTTCATGGAAAATGTGCTGAATCTGAATGCCTTGTATCTGATCACACTAATCAAGCGAAACAACTTATCCAGTGACACAGATAGCAGAGAGTTAGAGCGACCAAGAGGATAATCCAGCACTTCACAGATCGCGTTAACCACAGTACGGACAAACTTTACTTTCATTGTGCATGAGAGCCGAGGAGAAGACGTGGA
This sequence comes from Paraescarpia echinospica, assembly GCA_020002185.1. Lineage (NCBI taxonomy): Eukaryota > Metazoa > Annelida > Polychaeta > Sabellida > Siboglinidae > Paraescarpia > Paraescarpia echinospica. The sequence goes on from CM034543.1 coordinate 7,477,418, forward strand.
GGAGTTTGTTCTATTCTGACATGAATCTTCCCCTTCCTCCTGCATTGTCCTGTCAAGAGAACCTCAACTGAAGCCCCAAGACTTTTTGGTTTTTGGAATGCATTCTTGAAACAAATAAAAGTCTCACTTGTATCTGACCGGATTCTTACAACGTTTTGTCATCGATGGTGGAGCACTGATCCACCATTCGCCAACTAGACGAGTAGCTCTCTTTCCGAGGCAGGTTGTTCAAATTTTTATTTGGATTGCATGTTTAATACGCAAAACATACTAAGACACAATATATAAGCAGGACAAACTCAAGCAGCACACCGTTCGAAAGTACATGTTCTTTATGCTTTTCAAAGACAAACAAGCATTAGCATTACAAGATGTAACAGTTTTTTTGCAAATAACATCAACATGGTTGAATTTACAAACAAAATACGTAACCTAAAGATTGCTACTCCTCACTTCGAATCTTTAGATAAACAATACGTTGATATAGGATGAACGGTCCATAAATTAGGGCCGTTTTAATGAATATTCCGCCAGGTGGCATCATGTTAATATTGCTCTGACATGATAGCAATAAACATGCACAATTAGCTACTTACTCCCATATAGTATCAATTCGTTTTTGCTTGGCAGGATTGATTGGTTTCCTTTGCAACTTAGTCTATGTTAGGCGATGTTTAGAGTGAAATTGGTTGGCTAAGGGTGGAAATAATTAGGAAAATTATCATGATAATTACATGATTTTACGGTTTTTTTATATAAAAGTTGCTACTCCAAATTTCGAATCTGTAGAGACATATTATGTTGATATAGCGTGAACGGTTAAGAAATTTGGGCCGTTTCAAGATTGTTGTTTAAAGATACCCCCACGGCCCCCCAGGGGGTGATCGTTGTACACTAGGACCAACAATTTTATTTACGCACAAACCTATCAGGCGGTACCAAAAAGTAAAATTTTACAACAACTTGAAATGAAAATAAAATTTAACACAGGGCTGATTCTCCACTAGATTAATTTTGTTATCAAGAAACCCTCAACGCTAATCCGAGAGAGATGCTGACCCGAACTTCGAAATGCAGCGTAATTTAAGCCTCTAAGGTGCGCTAAAACACACTTTTTATTATATGTATCCTTTTGTACCCCAAGCCACGCAGTATGATGTAATGAACATTTTGGGATAGATAAAACGATGTAAGAATGACATTTAACGCACTAGTAATAAGTATCCGATAAATGAAAAATTATCATCTGATGCAGGTAAGACCACAAAAGACTTTCAGCACATGAAACATTAACTGACCTCGTGTGAATAATTCGTGAACACGACATAACTCGTTTTCTCAGAAAAATATAACCAAACCTGATACCCCTCAATTTCGTCCCAATCTGATTACGGATTTTGATATACTGATGCGTTCTGCAAAAGAGCTACTGTGCGAATACGTACGTCTATTATACTATTTATTGCTAACTCGTGAAAGATCTAATGCAGTAGTAGGGCCCTACATTTTACATTCACTGCACCAAATAGTCCCAAAAGTATTGGAAACAAATTCACACATCACACCCAATTGGCATTTAACTAGGGACTCTTTCTAGTCAGGTAACGGCGGACGGACACTAAATGTGGTCCGAGGCGTGATCGGGCCCCGCTGGTGGTGACTCACCGCGGCGACAGTGAAGAGGAAGAAGGCGGCATTGACGGCGAGGTTGCGGTTCCAGCGCGCCTGCTGTCGCTCGTAGTTAGCCCTCCACGCGCCGGCGGGTATCGGCAGGTCGTTGATCGTTGTCCGACAGAGACGAGCGAGCTCGGCTTGCGTCTTAAAGACGACCGGCGCCTTGCTCGCCATCGACCGACAGGCCACATGGCGGCCTGTAACAGAATCATATTTTGAAGTTCACCTGGCGACCAGAGACATAATTATAGTTATTTTGACAGGCACTGCATTCAAAAGTACAAAAGAGGAGAAGACGATTGTTTGCTGCACCTTTTTATAGTTGTTAGCAACACGACCAGTTACATTTTATAACGCGGACATCTACAAACGATTTGAAGAGAATGATAACCAGGCTGCAGGGCAGTTGTTTTAACAATGGCCGACAGGTTCACAACGAAGTTTTATTACGTCACTGAAAGTTGTAGCAAGTTGTTACTTTGCGCCGCGTATCTAAAATAAATCAATAAATCAATCTTGCTGAGTTGTCAACATTTTACTACACGCATATCTCGAAAAGAGATTATACCCTCGAAAAGAGATTATACCTGGACCCGCCTATAGGCGGATACAGGGGCCTGCGAGCATGTGACCTTTGGAATTTGGCCGCGCTATGTCTGCGCTAGAGTGGCGTGCCACGTAGACATTTTGAATGTGCCTCCGTTACGTTCTGAAATTATGAACGTCGCCGCAAAAAAATTCCAGCAGCACCCCCCGTCTTTTTTTATCCAGCAGCGCGACGGCGGTGTGTCGACAGCGGAGTGCTGGAGAAGCTCCGGCGGAAAATCTTCCACACCACCACATCCCCTTCCCCCATCTTCAGACGTCAGGATTCAACAGCGGGGTCGTGCTGAAACTCGGGCTCAGCCCACCCAATATGAAATTGGTTCGGCCGCCAGAGTTTTTGCGAGTCTCAAGGTGTGTGTGGGGGGGTACAACTGGAGGTTTTGGGCCCCCCTAGACTACTCTCACTGGATCCGCTCCAGCCTTGTGGCTGATAGGTAAACATTAATATGAGTAAAATAAACATATAAATGGAACACACATTATTGACAAGTCTGCTTATTTACTGTCATTCTTGATATATAAATGTAACCGAGCTAGCGCCTGCGTGCGTGTGTGTGGCGTACGTGCGGGTGTGTTACCATTTCAATAATTCCTATATATAGACGGCTTGCATATCTGGCGCCAAGCAATTAGATGTTTCTCTACAACCCCTCGGAAGAAAACTAAACTGTCACAACTTCCCATTGTTTTTTTGGTTTTTCCGGTTTTATGGTTCATGCCGGGCGTTAGATGGACGTTAACCAATCGTTCATAACGTTACGCGTGTTTTCTATGATTGTCACTCGAGGACGTTTTACATAACCAACGTTGTAAAAAAGTGTTCACATTTACGTCACAACAAACATCAGGCGCCAGATACATGAAGGTATTTATACACCGGGGAACCGTCTTCTGCACATGTGTGCTTTTTGCTAGTCTAAGTAAACTGTCATTTCTATGGTTGGTTTTAACTTCTAATGGATATCTGAGTGGTTACTGAATATGTAGGCCTTACGATTCCGATGGTAGCAAATAAGTAACAAAAACATAGGCCACTACCGGGTGGTATGGATAGGCCACAATATACACTGTTAAAAGTTCATCAGTAGCTGGAAATCTTTTAAACGAGATGAAGTATCTTCGGTTGTTTGTAGTTCGTAAACAATATCTGGGTATGCATAGTACCCGGTGTGTCGTAAACTATGACACGCCGCCCTTAAAATGCACACATTTTGCTGTTTTTATCCGAAATACTATCACACTTTGATTCAATCGTGAAACAGCTTCCCGTGGATACCAATCACAATACGAAATGAATGCCAGAGTCGCTAAATGTGCTCGCCTCTTTGAAATGCAGTCGAATAGTTATAGTATGTGCATACTTTCTGTGGGCAGGGCCTACGCCAGGAGGCTTGGATGTAGTTACAATTCCGCAGCCAAACCAAAATACAACTCCCAGTGAAAGGGACAATTTGCGAAGAGAGTGGTCGGTCGTAGATGGGTCTTTTTGGATATACCTTATATATAGATATTAACCAAACGTCGGGAGGGGCGACGACATTAGGCCTCCCACGGCTAATAGTCTGAACTGCTTCAGTCGAACCATCATTTATGTTTCGTGAATAAATCAAGCACTCGTGACCCACTGCCTCGCTTAGTACACAAGTCGCCGGCGACATCGGCGGCGACTCCTTCATGCGTGGCTGCAGCGTCAGTCCTATAAATCACCTTCGTCAAAGAGATCTCGCAGCAGCACACAATATCCCCTCAATGCAGCCGCGAGCGCTGATATATTGGTGACTTGAAAGTGCCTTAGATCATGACGCACGCGTGTGCAAGTTCCACTCGGCCGGTGCACGAATGCTCTCTAGTGTCGGTACAAAACTAGGTTCATTGTCATCCTGAACGTCCCAAAGTTAGACATGCGGGTCTACTGTGAAACCTCGGGACTGGACAAAAGTGACCGTATTAGCGATACTAATTTTTTTCTATGCTTTACTGTAACATATCTATAAGTTGGGACTATCCTATGGTGACCTTAATTGCAAGGTGGTTGTATTACACAGGTGACCGTAAAGCGAGGGTCGGCGGTACCTGAATCTAAATGTTACGGATACGCTGCGTGCTCCGTGTGTATGTGTGTATGTATGTGTGTGCGTGTGTGTGTGTGTGTGTGTGTGTGTGTGTGTGTGTGTGTGTGTGTGTGTGTGTGTGTGTGTGTGTGTGTGTGTGTGTGTGTGTGTGTGTGTGTGTGTGTGTGTGTGTGTGTGTGTGTGTGTGTGTGTTTATAGGAGCGTGCGTGTGTGCGTGCATGTGGGTTAATATTTTCCTTCAAGACGGTTTGCATCTCAGATGCCACACTTTCAGTGTTTCGTTTGCTCCGACCCATCGGAAAAAAATAACTTCTTTATGTTTTCGAAATTAGGTTAAGGGTTGTTGCGGGTTTTAGGGTTCCGACCGAACGTTAGACGTTATGCGTGGTCTCTGCTATTGTTCCGAGCTTCGTAAACGATCCGCTAATCAGTTGGAGACGTTTTACGTAACTTGCGTTAACGCGAAAACTTCAAATATACGTTATAACAAACGTCGTTTTCAAATACTTTGGGAAATCGGCTTCTATGTCTACGTGTTTGTTGCGCCATCCGGAGGATGGATGTGTTTGCTAAAAACAACAGTGTCGTTGTTTAAAATTTCGTAAATCAAGTTTGTGCAGTTTTGAAGTCGATCTACGTTGTTGTAGTTCTCTATCTTACGACTGCCAATGGCTGGTCACTGTGCCTAGATATACTAGTCTTGTTTAATTGGTGATAGGTTTTTGCTACCATTCAACGTACAAATGCATGTAAACATCTGATGTCAAGGGCATTTGTACGACAGGTAACACAAATTTCCCTCCTATTCCCTTCAGTTATAGCCTTCAAAACACTCCTTTTCCTTCTCCTTTGCTCTCCCCCCTCTTATTCACCTTCCCCCCCCTACAGTACACGAAAGGTATCACACGATGCACTTGTACGTGTTGTAAATAAGAGTCATGCATGACCCAGTCTTTCACGCCGAGACTTCTGCATTGTATTGCTTGTGCGACGCCGTAGGGACACTGTGATTGACGGCGTTTATTTTTAACCCGCATAGTTGGTATGAAATGAAAAATAAAACACTTCTTGTAGTTTACAACAATAATTTTAAACTGTGTTCTATTATTAAATTTTAACGATGCTGTTTTGCAGTTGTTTTCGGAATGTTAACGGCGCATAATTATTATAATGTAAGGGCGACAACATAAGTTTGTGATCTCAGATTTAGTTTTGCTACGGATATAGGCGTGATATCCTTCGCGTCCTCCTGTTCCCGGTCCGCGAAACTAACTAAACGCTCTTTACACTGCATCCCAAGAGGGTATTTTGTGGCACTAATCCGAGTTGTAGCGAAAGTATTCTGTGGACGTTATGTTTCGACACCTATTTGACTGATCTAAAAAATTTAAATCAGTGCACATATATATCATTATTAATGTGTTTAATTATGTTGTATGCTATCACGTAGGTCTACTTATTTATAATAGCAACGTGAACTGGTTAACACTGGAGCTGACGACATTAATTAGGCTTCGATACTATGACATGTGGGTTGAAAGGTCGACGCTATGCTAGTTTGTATTTGATAAACTATCTTAAAGTGGTCATTAAAACCTAAATTAGCATAACATCCTTTGAACACAACGGTGTAAATGACTTCAGAAGGATTACCGTTTGTATTATTTAAAAAATCTACTGACCTTCAAATGGACACCATAGTGACTTTGACATTGTCCTGGTGTTATTTGGCGTTCATAAACGCCACCAAGTTAAGTTTTATAGTTAAATCGAAATGTCATGCATTTCAGATGCACGCCATTGTTATGCAATCAAATTTCCTTATTTTTGTAACGAACTTAAAATGAACATGAATTTAAATTCCTTACTGTTACTGTGTCAATGACATTCAAGACTTCACAGGGCATACACAAGACCCTATTCTCGCAACGTTCTCGGACGCCCACTAAAACGACACCGTTCTACTTGGCGTCGACATTTCCCGCCAGAAAGGCTGGAAGCAGACGACACACACGCGACACCCACCTGATGCAGTGGCGGCGGCCTGCAGGGTCCTGGAGGAGAACAGTGCGCGGGAACACATCTTGTCACACCTGTGATGCCGTCGCTATGACTTCTGCGAGCGACGTCGGATGTGGGTGACGGTCTACGTGAAGGTAGGTGATAGATCACAATGATGGTCGTGTTTAATGGCGTTCGTGCCAAGCCGCATGTTTGCCAAGACTTCGCCGCTGGACTGCTCCGTTATGAAGGTCAGTGCACTTGCGCCGTGTACGTATCCGGTCCGGATTGCACTCAGGACGCATGTGCAGTGACCTGAAATTAAAATTATTCCGCAACCGTGGCCGATACACCATGTCTTGGTAGTAGATTGTACGGGTGCACGTTCAGGTGAAAATTTGCATACCATTCGCTGTGATGCGTTGAGGTCTAAACTTCCTGTTAGTTGTTGCGCGTCTACGTTGGCCTATAGCTACTACGTGTGCCAAGAGGCACATGTATGTTATGACTTGTTTAAATACAAGGCCAAAACGCCGAGCCGATTAGACCCCATTATTCCAGTACAACAATAATAGGTCTACGTACACCTGTGTGTGTGTGTGTGCGCGCGCGCGCGCGTGCGTGCATTCATACGTGTGTGCGTGCTTGCGTCCGTGTTAGTGCATGAGTGTGTGTGCGTGTGGGTGGGTGGGTGTTTGTGCGTGTGTGTGTGTGTGTGTGTGTGTGTGTGTGTGTGTGTGTGTGTGTGTGTGTGTGTGTGTGTGTGTGTGTGTGTGTGTGTGTGTGTGTGTTTGTGTGTGTGTGTGTTGCTTCGGACCATTGAAAGTGTTTTATTCAGAACATCATTGCTTTATGTCTGTGAAAACCAAGTATTGGAGACAGTAACTATATGACAAACACAACAATAACTGAAGTTTCGCGTAGTTTATTCCTCAAGAAACATTACAGAAAGTCGAGTAAACAGGAAAGAATTTCAAATTTGAACAGCAGCCTAGAATATAAAAACTCCGATTAATACTTCTCTTTCATGTATCGAATGCTGCGATCTTGACGAATATATTTTTTTACGATTCGTATTAAAAAACCAGTTGTTGTGAAGCGGCTGCAACTGACGTCATCTCGGTGTTCATTTTTTTGGGTTGATGTTTTGCAATCTCTTGAAACCCGGGTGATAATGGAAGTAGAAGAATTGTTTCGCCTGAAAGAAGCGCATGCACATTGATCATGCCTAAAATTAGGCTTCTATATTTGTGTGTGTGTATGTGTGTGTGTGTGTGTGTGTGTGTGTGTGTGTGTGTGTGTGTGTGTGTGTGTGTGTGTGTGTGTGTGTGTGTGTGTGTGTGTGTGTACGTGTGGCCGTCCGTGTGCCTGAATGCTTGCGCATGTGAGTGCGTACATGCCTGTATGTACGTGCATGTACACAAACAGAGGGTCTATTTTCCTAAATACACGCACGACTCGTTTTCAATTATTACTGTGAACCAGCTAGAAAATACGGGCCACGCAGGACGAAAATGTCAGAATTCTAGGGAGACGAAAATATACAAGGGAGCTCTCGTACCACGACAATGGTGAAGAAGAGGAAGCCGGCTGCGCAGCCGAGGTTTCGGTTCCAGCGTCGCTGCTGTTTGTCAAAGTGCTCTTGCCATGACCCGGCCGGTATGGAGTAGTTGTTGTAGGAGGTGCACGTGTTCTTCGCCAGCTGATGCATAGGAATATGATCAGGCTTTTGGCTGTATTGTCGCGCCACCTGTCGGATGCCTGAAAAATCCGTGTCGTATTACGTTTGTGCGTTATTTGTTAATCTTGTTCGTTGTGATGACGACGTTCGTGTAACGATGGAAACGTTTCGACGAGCATAATTAAAATTAATAATAAAGAACTAGATGTGTTACCCTGCTGCTGCTGCTGCCGCTGCCAAAGTAACACCGTTGTAACACGCACAATAATTGCCAAATTGTCATTGCAGGCCCTAGGACTACTAGGCATTTGGTTCTTGTGTATATTCGGGGCCATCTTATTGTTAATATTGTAACGACATTCCTGCCTCATTTTTATAAATTATATCACAATGCGTTGATCGTGTCACATCGTTTCAGGTACACAAAGGGTATGTGTAATTATGAATTACTTATTAATAAGCACGTTTTAGCGATGTAAACACCGGTGTGTGTGTGTGTGTGTGTGTGTGTGTGTGTGTGTGTGTGTGTGTGTGTGTGTCAATCCGCGCTGCTGCGGTTGTGGTTGCTTAACGCGTTTGAAATGAGCAATGACAACACAGTTTAATGCAAACCGCAAACCGCTGTTTGTACCCGAAAACAGTTAAATGTCCTAAAACACAATATTGTATATAACTCTGTGCGTGTGTGCGTGTAGGCGTGTGCTCGCGTGCGCGCGTGTGCGCATGTGTATGGAAATGTGTCTGAAATGAATGAATGTATCTGGATATACAAATTATGCAACATTGCAGGTATAGTAGTTGTAATGTTGTTGTATTTGGGTTGTTTTGAGTGAGTTTGATAACCACAGAACACACCGTGTATGAAAGGGATACAAGTGGAAGTTCCCAATGTATTCATAAGTAAAATACAAATCGCGCGTAGTAAACGGCTACATTACATTCCTCCCTGTCTCGGAAGAATACTTGTGACTGTAATAAACCGAAACAAAAACTAAGTGTTCTTGTGATATACGCATAATACGCAGTAAAACACCTTAAATACAAGGATACGAGTTGCTACTCTAAACGTCCATCACGAAATCTCTAAACCTCGTAGGTGCCTTCACCCGTCTCACAGGTCTCTGTGGAACATTCGCGTGCGCAGCTTCGTCGTTTTGCTGATCGCGAACTTCTCGAGTCAGGTAGTCGTCTAGTTGGTCGAGTTGGTCGTCTTCACTCATGTCGTCGAACTTCACGCGCGGCACAGCCTTGAAGTGCGAGACGTTGCGTGTTATGGAGTAGTTTCCACGACTCGCAGTGACCATGTTGCCTTTCGTGGCCGACACTTTCAGTGGACGAGGGTCGAACGCAGCTGACAGTTTATTTTTACGCGTCTGTCGGACGAGTACAATGTCGCCCATGCGCAGATGGCTGTCGCTCGCATGACGTCGCTCGTCTGCGTTTCTCTTCATCTTGGCTTTCTCTTGGGCATCTCTCTTCTCTATCTCTCTTCTCTGTGGATTCTTCTCGTACATTTGGGGCAGCAAGACTTTCATCTGTCGCCCGTTCAGTAGTTGGCTCGGTGACACGCCTGTCGAAGAATGTGGCGTTGCACGATACTGACGCAAGAACGTGTAGAGATCTTGTTTCCAATTTCGTTTCTCGATGAAAGCTGATCTGATCGCTTTACCCAGAGTTTTCATGAAACGTTCCACTTCGCCATTGGCGCCTGGCCACAGCGGAGTGACGCGTCTGTGATTGAAACCAAGATATGATGCAAATTTCGTGAATTCATGTCCATTGAATGGAAGTCCTCATCGTGTTCAAAATCATCACTGTGCAACAAATCGCAACGCATTCACTGAATAAACTCCACGGGCTGTTCGTTAACTTTCCTGTGGTGATTTGGGTGAATAGTTGCTTACAATTTCGCCCGATAAATTTTAATATTACGGTTGTCTACATCACCATCACCGACATGGTGCACTGTAGTCAAATATCTGTCAAAAACCTGTTTGCCTCGTTTTAATTTGAGACAAATAACTTTGTTGCAAGTTTGTAGACGTCCTTTGCTCATTGTGTCCGATATATCTGACTAAAGATGCATTTAATATGAAATCCAGCTATATAATCGTAATCAGGCAGAAACTCAGATAGGGCAGAAACCGAGTAAGTGACTATAACCAGCACCGAAAAAGGCGTGGGTACAAAAAGTGTGTTTTAATCATTCAAACTAACCTGTAAACCTTCCAATTCGCAGAAGAGCCTTTATTGACGCCATCTTTGCTGGCGGGCGATATAATGTATACGAACGCTGTATCGGCTTACGATACTCGACCGTTAATGCTATATTTGATGACGTCACAGTTTTACGTCAGTCTTACGTCACAATTCGATATCTGGTTGGAAACGGGAAGGCGTCTTACGAATCGTCTCGCGTAAAAACCCGGCATACACGTACTGATCGACTCAACCAGTGTTTAGGTCATTATACATTTTAAGTTAGTCGGATTAAGGTGGGTGCATATATGTAGGTTTACACGTTTATGCAACCTGACGACGGACAATATAGAGTGGTATGATAATGAAGTGTCATGGAAACAGGTCCTGGAGGATTTGCGTGCTAAAATGTACTTTTTTCTTTGTCGGGTTGATTTGGGGTTAAACTATCGAAAAATTATGGGGTTCAAATTTTCTAGCCCCTCAACCCCCCTCTGGGGTTCTCTTCGTTCCGGGCCCCGGGACTGACCCTGTGGGCTGTGCTTATCTCAGCTAATAATGAACCGATTTTTACGATTCTAAGGTCGTTTTAGTTTTAGACAAAGGCTAAAGCTGGCTCCATTTATGACACTTTCGAAGCAACCAGAAGTGGTTATGACCGACTTCCGATTACGATCGACCTTGAAGTAAAGGTGGTTATCATTGTAGCAATAAACCTAGTCATATAATACTTCTTTCTAGGGTTTTTTGGCACGGGAAGATGATTAGTGTAGTTAATTTTTGCGACCAGACTGTCCTGTCAGGAAATAGGGGTATTTTAACGAATACTGGTAAAATGTTCAATAATTTACAACAATCTCTCTTTCGAAGCGACCGGTAAATTTGACATTTGTTTAAGGATTCTGTGTTTGCTGAAACCGTGGGTAATCAAGACGAGATTGCAACGAAGTGTCAGTGTAATCTCTTGTAGACTATCGCATCTTGTCATCCCAGAGAAACTCTCATCGGCACCACTCGCGTTTGAAGTCAAGTAATTGCAAGAGCATATCATCAAAACCATGCCAATGCGATTTGAGGTCTACCAGCTAGGAAAGCGGAATAGTCTGATTTTAAAAGACTTCAGTCATACTTGGGGGCTTGCTAACTACTTCACTTCTGATGACAGCGGTGGTGAAAACCCAAATGACCGACATGTAGAGATGACGATCAGCAGGAGACTGAAACGCCCGAAATACCGACGACTCTATTGTTTCAACAAAAGAACGAATCCATAAGGGTCAGAATTTAGCAAAGGAAGAAGTGATGCCTACTTTGGCTGCTACAAAATCTTTGCTGTTATCACGCTCCTCTCAGAGTCACGACTGGGCGAACACAGAGGTTCAAGACCTCGCACACGGATTACGCGACAATGCATACTGTTCTGATGTTGATCCAGGAAATATCTGCTTCTGTGGTCGGTCCTGGGAAGAGAACTGTCATAATGCTCGATCAGGATCTTTCCAACCACGCCCTCCAGAATCAGCAGTCAGTGGGTAACACCAACTGGATCCTTCGAGCAGGCGTTCTAGATATTGCGTTTGCTGCCCTGCACAATCTTGGCAAAACAATTGTGGCATCGACACGTGTGGAGCGCATTAGCACAGCGGTAAGAGCTACGGACTCTCGACTGAGAGAACCCGTGTTCCTGTGCGGCGGTGTCGAACCTTGAGCAACTTCGTTTACTCTACATTGCTTCAGTTCACTCAGCTGTATGAACGAATACCTGGTTATAGACAGTGATGGATATTTGTGTAAAATAGTCTTCGCGCATTAATTGCAGCGTTGCTGAATGCTTCTCACAGAAGTGGAGATAGTGTTCGATTGAACAGGTTTGCCAGGGAGTAAAGTGTAAAGATCTTTGAGCAGTCCTGAAGACTGGATACTGCGCAATACAAGAACTTACTTTTTAACCTTTTAATGTATGCTATTGAAAGCGGCATGTACACCTCTGCAGCTATTCGCGAGATCTATAATGGTGGCAAGGCATACTAGCGAGGCGTTGAGTATCACATCACGACCAGCATGGCGATCATGGTGATGAGGTTCGATGCTATTTTTGTGGCCTTCCGCCGGGACCTCTCCGTGTGCAGTGAGCTGCTTTCAAGAAGTCTCTCTACGAACGCAGTCCAGGCACGGTTGAGATTTACGACGACATCCAGTCCTGGTACTTAAGAAATCTCAAGCCGCATGAAGAAGACAACTGAGAACTCGCTCAGTTTCTCACGCAGTACGTCAAAAAGGTGGAAAGCCATCTGCATCTCATCGGTGCCTGCCGCTCAGGTGACTGCTAAGGTTACTTGGCTGCGTTAGGCCTCATCAAGTATTTCTTCGCGCACGATCTCCTGAACTATACTCGCCTGATGAAAGTCCATCTCGCACAAATGAACGCGATGGATGATCCAGCTACACAGGAAGCATTGAAGTCGGGAGACTTTTGTTGTGGCGAAATCAGAGGTACCCTCATTCACCTGTTCGACGATCAGACCCCGAGCAGGAGATCGAGGGGTTGAAGCGTCACGGTGGGATGGTTGGATTGAGGCAAGATGAAGCCGCTCTGGACCGACATTTATCATCACACCTCATCTCACTCGTATAGTGAAGCAATATGTCAACAGCTTCCGTCAAACCAAGTCTTCTGAGCGAAGTGAACACTACCAGCTCTCCAGAGATGTTGCTGTGATGTCAAGGTCTCGAGTTGCATCGAAGCAGTAAAAAATACTAAATGAACGTACGTCTTCCGTTACGTATCGGTGCGTTTTGATGGCGGGAATCACGGAGACACACCATGAAAATAGCGACCTCATTAATTAAAGCGAACGGAATGAAGCTCGCATTCTGCGTTTTCCCTCACTCAATCGCCTCATCCATAATACTTGTATTAGCAACACAATGCAACTCGATGGAGTGACGTAACTTCAGGGCGTTTGTTCTGGACCTCACAGCAACAACTCTGGAGAGCTGGTAGTGTTCACTTCGCTCAGAAGACTTAAGGGAAGTTGTTGGAGTACTGCTTCACTGTACGAGCGAGACGAGGTGCGGTGGTCGTTTCTAAAATTGACTCGTTTTAAAAATTGACTTTCCATGCATTAAGAGTAAACCAAATACAAAACAATTAGCCATGTTTCACATCAACCATCCAACGTACGCACTTGATACAAGTCACTAATGGCGTGTTGTGAAGAATTTATAAACGTCGATTTTTATAAACTGTCCGGCGACTGTTCTTAGTTCACACAACAGCAGCTGTTGTTGTGCTGCTTCACAGCAACAACTGCAAAGGGGCACAACTTCTTATACCACAAGCACTTGAGGATGCATGATGTAGGTGCGCAAATAATGTGTCTAAATCAAAAACATTATCGTACGTCAATGTATTTAATGCTCCTTCAAAACGAAAGGTTCGCAAATCACGCAGCAGCACTGTATCGCTACTCTTTACAACAAAGGTAAAGGTAAGTTCTTATATAGCGCAGTATCCAGTCCTCAGGACTGTTCAAAGCGCTTTACTCCCTGGCAGACCTGTTCAATCGAACATCATCTCGACTTCTCTGGGAAGCATTCAGCCACGCTGCAATTAACGCTCGAAGATTATTCGTACACAAATAACCACCACTGTCTATAGCCAGGTACTGTTTCATACAGCTGCGCCATATTGGATAAGTATCACATTTCCGCTTCCTGTATTATTGCGTTGGTTAATTCCATACCTTGTTCCTGTTGTACGCTCTCTTGCCTCGACTTCCGTTTTGAGATAAGTCTGTTCAATAAATGTTCTCGTCGTTATCGAGTCTTTCCCTTTTATACTGGCGTGGTGGCAGCGTTTTCACTACTGAAGTGGATAGATACTCGTATAGCCAAACAAACGGCATGACGAATGCTTACTTTCTGTACGCAGTAATTAACATTGAACATTGAACATTGCCGGCATTTGCATACATGATTGAGCTACACGTCAAACGCGACAATGGCTCAGTCACAGAGAGCTCCAAAACAGTGGTCTCTTTCAAAACACGAAACACTGACGTCATATGAGAGCTGGCGCCAAAACCTCCAGTATACTCTATCATTGGACGCGAATTTCGCACCATTCCTACTCGACCAGGTAACATGGGGAAAGAAAACTAACACTTCTCCACTCAGAGGCTTACTTGACGATACCGAAGACACACCAGGCTTGGTTAGGCGAACGGCACAACAAAAAGTCGCGCACTTAGAATTAATGCTTGGGCAGATTGCCAACTTCTGTCCGATCATATCGCGAAATACCATCGTCAAAAACTCGACATCCGTCAACTCCATATGGCAGGCAATCAGACTTCACTTCGGATTTCAGACAAGCGGCGCTCACTTCATAGATTTCGCCGACATAAAACTTGAATCAGACGAAAACCACGAGGACCTATTCCAACGCCTCCTGGCGTTCGTTGATGATAGTCTGCTGACAGTGGGTGGCGGTATATCACACCACGACGAGTTCCCGACCGTAGATGAGGACTTATCACCGTCACTAGAGAACATGGTTATATTGAGCTGGCTTAGACTTATCCATCAGGAGCTACCTAGACTCGTAAAACAGCGCTACGGAACCGAATTGCGGAGCCGCATGCTAGCCAGTCTTAAACCAGAGATCTCTCAGGCCCTGGGGTCCCTACTGGACGAGATCCATTCTATGTCAGAGACAAAAATCCTGAGACAGTCAACCTACTACCAACCACGCGCACGCTCTGGGCCCGCTCGCCCACAAAGCTACCAACGAACCCAACGAGCAAAACAATGCCCACTCTGTAAGCAGGCTGGTAGACCGATAGTAGACCACTATCTAAGCGCTTGCAAGTACTTGCCCGAGCAAGACAGACTGTTCATGACTAAGGCACGCAACGTGACAGGACTAAACTACGAAGACAGCGGAGACGAGGAACCACCGGTGAATGACGGCTACGTCAACGACGTACAAAAAGTGTCGGCGACTTGTCGCGTAAATACGAAACAGTCTCCATTCTTCAAGGCGTTCCATCGTCACCACCCAATACGTCTTACCCTCGACACTGGGGCCGAAACCAACATGATTAGAGAAACGTGGCCAGGTCAATTGGTGCAAAAATCACCAAAAGCTCCCAGCTCGCAAGACAAGCTGATGGTGTAACCCCACTCAATGTAGTCGGAGAAACAAGGCTCGTGTTATCGCGGGATAATCTTGACCTACACCTCGATGCCCTTGTCGTTAAAGACTTGGATGTCGATGTACTTGCGGGAACACCATTCATGACAACCAATGACATATCCGTTCGTCCCGCCAAAAATCAGATCAGCATTGACGAAACTGTGATACACTACGGGATGGAGAACGTCAACCGTTCCCAATATCACACGATTCGCAGAGCGCAGGCCTACGTGTTGCGTGCGTCACCCGCGTCCACTACTGTTTGGCCAGGCGACTACATAGAACTGTCTATTCCATCAGCACTCGACGATCTTGTAGTGGCGATCGAACCTCGTTACGATCATAAGACAACATTGCACTACCAAGATTGGCCCCAACCTGCCATTGTCGAGGCAGTCGAGGACAAAATCCGTTTACTAAACACGTGTTCACATCCCTTGAAAATAGGACGCAACGAGCACTTTTGCCAAGTGCGTGGTACCACAGCATGTGACACCAACTACGTGGAATACATCGTAATAAAAAACACAAGCACACACGCAGCAGACGTGCAATTTCCAGACACTATCGAACTAGACAGTGGCAACCTCTTGTCTGACGACTTGCGCAACCAGTTCCGCAATCTGCATCAACAATTTGACACCGTGTTCAACTCGAAAATCGTAGGATACAACGGGCATGCGGGCCCATTCACAGCAACTGTAAACATGGGACCAGTCCAACCCCCGCAGCGAAAGGGGAGATGTCCGCAATACGCTCGCGACAAACTCGTCGAACTTCAGGAAAAGTTTGATGATTTGGAGGCGGCCGGTGTATTCCGTCGTCCAGAAGATATCGGGGTGGTGGTCGAATACCTTAACCCATCATTTCTTGTACGCAAAGCTAATGGAGGATCACGACTCGTCACTGCCTTCACGGAAGTAGGACGTTACAGCAAGCCGCAGCCTTCTCTCATGCCAGACGTGGATTCGACACTAAGATCCATAGCTTGCTGGAAGTACATCGTTGTATCAGACTTGACGAATGCATTCTATCAGATCCCTCTATCGAAGGACTCACTCAAATACTGCGGAGTTGCGACACCCTTTCGTGGAGTTCTCGTGTACACACGATGTGCAATGGGCATGCCCGGCTCTGAGACGGCATTGGAAGAACTCATGTGCCGAGTCTTCGGTGATCTGTTACAAGAGGGCGTCGTCGCCAAGTTGGCTGACGATTTGTACTGCGGGGGCAACTCGCCACAAGAACTACTAAACAACTGGAGTCGTGTCCTTGATGCCCTTGCTCGATGCTACTTACGACTTTCAGCAAAGAAGACCAGGGTTTGCCCCAAATCAACGACCATCCTAGGCTGGATGTGGTCAAAAGGTACACTACATGCGAGTCCTCATCGCATCGCTACTCTGGCATCGTGCACACCGCCACAAACCGTTCTGGGACTTCGTTCCTTCGTTGGAGCATATAAAGTGTTGGGACGCGTCATCTCTCAGTGTTCCAAAGTACTTGCACCCCTCGAGTCGTACATTGCGGGCATGAAATCACAGGAGACATTGACATGGACTGATGACATCCGCGAGGCGTTCCGTGTAGCCCAAAACACACTCTCCACCAACAGATCGATCACATTACCGCGGCCCAGTGACCAACTATGGATCGTTACCGACGGTTCGGTTACCAAACGTGGCATCGGATCCACACTATACGTTTCGCGAAATGGACAGACCCGTCTTGCCGGGTTTTTCAGCGCCAAACTAAAGAAACACCAAGTTACATGGCTACCCTGCGAAATCGAAGCGTTAGGCATTGCTGCAGCAGTCAAACACTTCAGCCCGTACATCATACAATCAAAGTCGAAGCCGTGTCTACTCATCGACAGCAAACCGTGTGTGCAGGCCATTGACAAACTATGCCGTGGCGAATTTTCATCTAGTCCTCGCGTGACATCGTTTCTGTCAGTTGTCGCCCGATACCAAGTCACAGTGCGCCACCTGGCGGGTTCATCAAACATACCATCCGACTTCGCAAGCAGAAACGCACCTGAATGCCATGAACCACATTGCCAGATATGTTCTTTCATATCGCAAATCGAACAATCTGTCGTTATGAGTGTTGCTGTGGAAGATTTCATATCCGGCTCCACTCGCCTTCCGTTCACGAGCAGGTCCGCATGGCTCTCTACACAATCAGAGTGCTCTGACCTACGGCGCGTCAGAGCTCACCTAAAACAAGGCACGCGTCCATCCAAAAAAGTAACCAACGCCAAGGACGTAAAACGTTACTTATCTACTACAACGTTGGCTCGCGACGGCGTCATCGTTGTCAAGTGCGACATACCATTCGCGCCAACCAAAGAACTTATCGTAGTTCCACAGGTGTTAGATGGCTTATTAACACCGATCCACCTAAAGATAAGCCACCCATCAAAACACCAACTCAAACTCGTAGTTCGTCGCAACTTCTTCGCATTGGACATCGACAACGCGATTGAGCGAGTGACCGACGCATGCCATACATGCATGTCACTAAAAAATATCCCGACTACACTCATCGAACAAACAACGACCGACGCTCCCGAAGCGATTGGTGTTTCATTCGCAGCAGATGTTATCAAGCGTAACCGACAACTCATATTTGTCGTCCGCGAAACCGTTAGCTCATACACTTCTACGTGCATCATCGAGAGCGAACGCCATGACGCGTTACGTGACTGCCTCGCTCGACTCTGCACAGAGTTTCGACCCCTCGACGGGCCCCTGCGATCATCCGCGTGGATCCAGCCCCAGGGTTCATCGCTCTCGTGAACGACCCAACTCTGCTACGTTTGGGTATTCGTTTGGAGATAGGGAGAATCAAAAACTCTAACAAAAACCCCATAGCCGAGAAAGCTGTGTCAGAGGTTGAAGATGAGCTGCTACGACAGGAGCCTGGCGGGGGACTGGTGTCACCTCTTATACTGGCAATTGCTACCTCTCAACTCAACTCCAGAATCCGCGGTCGCGGCCTATCGGCACGCGAAATATGGTTCCAACGAGACCAGTTTTCCAACGCGCATTTGCCTATTTTAGATCGTGCCATCATCGCTGAACAACATCAGTCTCGCCTACAAAATCACGCACACAGCCAGACGTCGAAGGCTCCTCGCGGCAAAGAGGCGCCTGTACCGATAATTCATGTCGGTGACTTGGTTTACGTACTATCCGACCGCAATAAGTCGCAAGCTCGAGACCGCTATCTAGTCACCTCTATCGAAGACAGCTGGTGCTACATTCGCAAATTTAGCGGATCTCAACTACGCGCTTCATCATACAAGGTGCGACTATTCGAGTGCTATTTAGTACCCGGTCATGTGTCGACCACAATACCCACGCGCCATCGTGAGGATGGAGATGACACGGAAGACGTCCCGCCATACGAAGACGACACCCCGCCTGATGTCCAAGCGAATGCAACTCCACCCGAAATCCCATTAGTGATCGCAGCACCGCCCGAGGCTCCACTGACGATCACAGCGCCACCTGAGGCCCCTACAACCGCGCTACCGAAACCACCAACCACACCCAGTGACAACGTGAGGCCCACTCGGCCCATCCGCAGACGTAATAAACCTGCATATCTACAAGATTATGAGTTATAATACATGTGCCATGGACCTACTGACTCTACTGCATATTTTGTGTGACATATGCCCATATTGACTCTACTGCATATTTATATGTCATATGGACTATCACGTTATAACCTTACAAGCTTATGTGCTATTATTAGATTAGTGAAGGAGAAAAGAAAGTGGTCACGCCATATTGGATAAGTATCACATTTCCGCTTCCTGTATTATTGCGTTGGTTAATTCCATACCTTGTTCCTGTTGTACGCTCTCTTGCCTCGAATTCCGTTTTGAGATAAGTCTGTTTAATAAATGTTCTCGTCGTTATCGAGTCTTTCCCTTCTATACTGGCGCTGAGTGGACTTAAGCAATGTAGAGTAAACGAACTTGCCCAAGTTTCGACACCGCCGCACAGGATTCGAATCCGCGTTCTCCCAGTCAAGAGTCCGCAGCTCTTACCGCTGCGCTACTGTGCTCCACAAAACCACAGCAGTGGTTACTCTCTCTCTCTCTCTCTCTCTCTCTCTCTCTCTCTCTCTCTCTCTCTCTCTCTCTCTCTCTCTCTCTCTCTCTCTCTCTCTCTCTCTCTCTCTCTCTAACTCACACGCGCGCGCGCGCACACACACACACACCCACACACACACACACACACACACACACACACACACCTACTGTGGCCACTATCAAGTCGAATGTTTGCGTTACTTAAAGACTTTTTTATTCCCAATCTGAATGCAATATACTTCAAAATAGTGACCTAGCGGTCGTTGTGACGTCACTGCAGGTAGCACCGGTAGGATAAGCGCGTTCTTGTTTCAGGCTGTACATAAAATGCAATCACGGAATTTAATATTCTTTATCACCGTAAACACAATAATTTTACCTACAAATGTGTCGTTAGATGCACTCAGAAATTATGTTTACTTTTTTAGTTATTATCACAAAAGTGGTTGATTACGGTCATTGGTGGTGACACACACACACGCATGGACGCGCGCGCACATAATCGCACACACATAATCACAACCACATATACACACATAATAGTAAACACATTTATATAATCACACACAGACACAGTCACACACACATCCACAACCACACGCGCGCATTCACACATACGTAACAGTGGCGGATCCAACAAGTAGTAGGGGGGTCCACTGCATGGTCATCACCGTCGACGCTCCATTCCTCCTATCCCACCCGTACACAAACCGTAGACATAGCCTAGGCAGAATGTGGATAGATGTGAGTAGGTCTATGATAAAAGCCAAGTTCATGCACGGTTCATGTAGAATAAAAGCATTGCAACATAATCCATGTCAGGTTTTGCGTCTTTAATTATGTCATACATCTGATAGTAGTCTATGCTACGTAAAATATTAAGTAGCACCTTTCTTTTCGATCTAGCTTCACATTGTAACTAGGCATATACGTAACGTTGTACAGTAACACTACACTGAGACCTGATACAAATGATCAATCACTTGGCGGCTTATCATTAATCTGCTAAAATATTGCAATGTTCCATTCGCCGTGGTTGCTTTTGAGCAAACCGTTCAATTATGGAGTCTTCGTCTATTTTACTTCCGTAGTGTATGTGAAGCATGGCCAAGCCATTCATACGGTCGTCAAGCATCGTGCTCCGCAAGTACGTTTTCGGTCTCCCCAGGGCACTGATGCTGCGTTCACATTCACAGCTGGTCACGCCAAGGGTGCACAACAGCTTCAATGCGATATGCACATTGGAGAAGAAAGCTGTGTCAGCAGCTTTCAGCATAGATGCTGCATTGTTGGGCAGCTCCGTGACATCATCCTGCCGCCATTGTCTTTGCCAGCAGTTTAACTCGGAATCCTTGTTGCATGGACTTGGCAGATATCCCTTGTAAACAGCTAAAAACTCGCGCATATTTTCAGAAACGACTTCTTCGGCCGTGTGTCGGATCAGTGATGATACTAGGTAGAATGCGCGAGTGACGGCATGCTGTTCTTCCCCAGATCTACTGTGCAACGTCATTAGCAACTGGTCAAGCGTAGGTATTGTTATATTATATCACAGTCTTAATCTGGTCAGTTGCTTTAACAATGTCGATTATTTTTTATTGCAAACATACACTGATTGGTTGAAAATATGCCATAATATCACGTGCTGCTGTTACGTATTTCCTCCAGGGAGTTCACAATGCGCTCGTGTAAACCGATGAAGATGTTGAACGCATCATGGCGTGCAACCCACCGGGTACGACCGAGTTCCCTTAGTTTCACCTTATCTGCCTCACCCTGGATTTCCTCAATCCATTACTCCAGATTGCACTGCCTCTTTGTCGAAACATTGTAGAATCTGATCAGCTTGTTTGCAGTGTCCATCAGGTTCCCAGCGGCGGTAATACTCATTGCTTCATCTAAAGCAAGGTTCAGTTTGTGGCTAGAACAATGTGTGTTTATGACCTTTGGACTCTTCTCCCGTATTCTTGCTGCTGTTACCCTTTGCAAGCCGGCCATACTTCCCGCGTCATCGTATATTTTTGACCCCTGCATTGGCCCAGCGGTATATTCCAGTCATTTTCGTTTCAGCTAAGGTTTCACTCGTCGTAGACGGACAGGCCACAAACTCTACAAACTCTTCCCTTATCGCATCACTTGCATCGCAGAAACGCAGTACTAATGTCATTTGCCCGTGATTCGCTCTATCAACAGCTTCGTCAGCTGATATAGAGTAAAATCCTGCCTGACGCACTTCCTCCAGGATACCATCACGTTCGTTGTGAGTAGTTTTTGATCGACAAGTAGCGCGTGAATTAGCAGTATCAAAAGGTTGTCTAAGTGTTTCGTCACCTGCTTCTACTCTGAACTGGAGTAAAGCCTGAAAGTTTCCTTGATTATGACCCGGTGCGGTCACATGTTTGCCATCATCACGATGTCCCCGTAGAGGTATATTATGTATCCCACAAAATATGATGGTTTTGTCGATAGGCATCAATTTTGTTATGTTTGCTAGCACTCTTTCTTGAAGAGCGCTGTCTATCTGTCGATTTACTGGGGCCTGCTTTCCATCCATAACTTTTTTTTATTCCAGTGTGGCTACAAAAGCTTGTGTATGGAAAAAAAATTTCTTTCCGTCCTTTCATTCGAAGTGACTCCCCAAGACGGCTGATGCTTTGTGAAAGTTTTCACTGTAAGGTCGTTTCACTAGAACGCCTGTTGATTAGTAATTACCGAATAGTGCACAATTTACACACATGCCACCTTGCGTCACACGTGAATATACTAAACCTTTATATCTGGTTAGCCACGGTATATTGAATGTACGACATCTGCCATACTTGTTTTCAACAAGGAACTCTGACTGGATAGTGATTCGTGATTTGTCAGAAGTTCATATTTCAGATGATCACTAATGGATGTAGAGAGGTCGCATGAAGACCCGATATAGTGTCTTATATCAGTTGACTTAATTTGCTCTGTTGCAGTAGCACTGGTTATAGTTGCCATGCATATCTTTTTTGATGGCGTTTTTTGAAGACGTATGCTAATTTTGACTGGGCTGACCTCGAAGGTGTTACGCGATCACATTTTAGTGACTTTGCAAGGCGATTAATATACGGCACCACACTATCGAGAGCAGTACAGCAGTGCTATCTGAAATGCACCCCCCTTTGCAGTTGCGATTATGCGAGTCAAAGCACAAATATGTACCATCAATATGCGCTAGCATCGCAATTATACAGCCTGGACTATCCCCGATGGTGAGAAAAATGTCGAATTCTCTTTTCAGAGCATCCGCCAAATTAAATGTCAGCGCTAATTCGTTGGACGTTTCTATTGCGAGTGCGCCAGGGAAGGGCACGTTGTGCGGTGTTACGGAAAACTCATTCTCCCAAACGTGGACAACTTCGGGAATATCCGTGATGAGAAGATTGTCCCCTGCGGTTTTATTAATCGCACTGTAGACATGGCTGCCTTATTTTAATATGCAGTCAACAGCCGAGCTACACATAACCGTTGTTGCATGAACGTGCCGAAACGGGAAGAAATCCAACGCAATGCAGGTGCACTGCTTCCCACCATTGCTCAAGACACCTTGGTGAATCGTTCCCCTGCCATGGCTACTGTCTTGCAGTCACTCTCTTGTTTCCTGGGATAACGAATAATTAATAATGACCAAGTTGCAGTACTGATATCATGATTTATTTCATGAACAAACATGGACGGGGAGAGGGTATCAAAAAGATAGTAGTGTTTTTATTATTTTGTTCGATGAATTAATCTTCCAAATTTTTTTAGCGACCTCCGAAAGATGATTCCCGTGCTTGCGATCCGAGGAACAGGGCCTACTGACTACCGGTAAGTGGTAACTTGTCCAGTTTATTTTTGTTTGTCCTTTGGTTTGTTTTGTTGTACTCGATAAATGACATTACAGGAATCGAACGTCCCCTTTTTGAAAGCAGATTGATTGATTAATATAAGCAGGAACGTCAATTACTAGTATCTCATTTCATCACGAACAACTTAGTGGACATAACAACGACACCGCCGCTTCAACTCGTACCAGAGGCAACGCATATCTCTACTTCCAAACATTCACCCCCATCGTCGCATACAAGCACTCTTTCCAAGCACCATCAAATCATGGAACAAATGCACACAACTGCTAGTTAGCAAACAATCACTGGACTCATTTAGAAAGCATCTCCTCTCCTCGCGCACACACGCACGCACACACACACGTACACACACTATAAATGTCACTGCTCATTACTACATTACTAGCATTTGTATACCTTCCCATTGTCCCAGACCCAGAGAAATCGAGGTGGTGCCTGGGAGTAAGGCTTAATGCGCTTTAATGCGCTTTGACACAAGGCTGACAAGCCAAGACAGTAATCGATCCGGATCATCGTCAGACATGACTCTGTCGCCGACTGTCTAGACTCTAGAGTCTAGTCACCGCGTCCCAGACCCAGTCGTGATTCGACCTCTTTCTCCCAGCTGTACGCCGCTTTATATAGTTCCTTGCCGTGTACACTCGTTAAAGAGTTAAAAGGATGTCTTAATTTGTGATCCAGGCAGTTCGTACTTGGGTTCCTAGAATAGTATATCTTCTACGATCTTTTTTCACTCTGGCCCTGGGGGACTTTGCGCGAACGTGATGGCGTCTATTGCCACCGGAGACAATCGAAGCATATGCTACCCTCTGTCGGATTCTTTATGCAATCGACTGTAGCGCCATTCAACGGGATATGTCTTTACTAAATAATTCACTTAAAACTGAGTGCGGATTTTGTACGTCTCTTTTTATGTAATTTGTATTGTACAGTGCGTTGGAACTTCATACATGGATAGGTTTTCGTGGACTGATGGCTTGCTGAATGACGAAGAATGTCTAGTGACCTACCAGTCTGGTGTGCGGTTGTACGATGGCGAAGATAAAGTACGGAAGTTAGACTACCGCCGCGGCGCCGGCATCGGTGACGGTGGCAGCAACGTTAAATAAATATAATTTAACTGAATACGCAAGGCCGTAATAGTAACATACTTTGTTTCACACTCAACGTCTCAAGACACATTCCACACATTCAGCGCCGGAATTGGGGCAGGACCAAAGGGGACGGTTGCCCTAGGGCCCCCACAATATGATTTTATGGGGCCTCAACAAGACGCTTTTTGGGTACCTGGGGCTGTGCTGGTAGTGGCAGTGATCATTGTTTTAACTTTTGGGCAATCTTTTACTTAACTGGCCTAAATTATTAGCAGCATCCGCCGGGTAGGCACTCCCCTAGGTCGAAGCATAGGTTTGGGACATTACGGTCAGTAGGATGAACCTAGTTTGGGCCATGTAAATAAATTGTTTTGTGTCGAAACATTTTTAGATTAAGTTTAACAAGATTGCCATCCAGAGAATTAACTCTAGATGGCAGATGGACAAGGAAGCCCTTTGGCTTATCGAGAGTCCAACCCTTTTATCTACATATATCCAGCCCTTCTGAGGTATGTGTCAATTTTATTTTTAAACATATTCACCCTACTAGCACCCACACAATCATCAGATAATCTTCCATTCATTCACAGTCCTTTGTGAAAATGAGAACTTTCTCACGTCTAATCTACACTGCTCCTTTACTAATGTAACTTCATGTCCTCTAGTCTTTCTATCTTTCTTAACTGAAAAAACATATATCTATCAACATTTTCATAACCATTCAATATTTTAAACACTTCTATCTGATCTCCTCTCAATCTCCTGGTCTCTAGTGTTGTAAAACCACATTCTTTTAGGCGTTTTTCATAACTAAGATCCCTCAGTTTTGGTATCATTTTAGTCGCTCTCCTCTGTACTCTTTCTAGCATATGTATGTCCTTCTTGTGGTATGGCCTCCACGCTTGTATACAATATTCAAAATGAGGCCTAACTATTGTTTTGTACAACGGTATTATTAGTTCTTTTCTTTGTAATGCTGCTCTTCCTTCAATCAATCCAAAAGGTTGATTTCCCTTGAAGCTTCTGAATTCCACTGCTCTGAAACCTTCATGTCAGCGCGAATTGTCAATATTCGTCTTTTCTTTTACAGTAGTACTTAGTACAGTTCCCCCCATTGAGTATTCTACATATTCGTTCCCATGTCCTGTGTGAAGGCATTTACATTTCCCAAAATTGAACAACATTTGCCACTTTTCAGACCATTTGATCAACCTGTCTAGATCATCTTGTAAATGCTGTCTATCCCATCACTTTTAATCCTTCTAAACATTTTTGTATCATCTGCAAATGTCAACACCTTGCTAGCTATATCATCGTCCAAATCGTTTATATATATATATATATTAAGAATAATATAGGTCCCAGTACTGATCCCTGTGGAACCCCACTCAAAACTGATTTCCAGTTTGAAGCCTCCCCATCAACAACTACCCGCTGTCTTCTGTCAATCAGCCATTTTTCTATCCAGTTAGTTATACCATTTCCTATGCCATGGGCCTTTAGTTTAAGCAGTAATCTCTGATGTGGCACTTTGTCGAAAGCTTTTTGAAAATCTAAGTAGATGATATCTACTGG
Organism: Paraescarpia echinospica; assembly: GCA_020002185.1. Lineage (NCBI taxonomy): Eukaryota > Metazoa > Annelida > Polychaeta > Sabellida > Siboglinidae > Paraescarpia > Paraescarpia echinospica. The sequence continues at coordinate 7,503,509 of CM034543.1, forward strand.
TGATCCATCATCTACCCACTTAGTGATATCTTCCAAAAAACATAACATATTTGTTAAGCATGACCACGCTTTTAGAAACCCATGTTGAGATGGGTTTATCAAGTTATGTTTAACAAGAAAATCCACCATGTGATCTTTAATGAGTCTTTCTAATAATTTACAAATCACTGATGTTAAACTCACTGGTCTATGGTTCTCTGACTTGTTTCTCAGACCTTTTTTAAATAACGGTATAATGTTTGCTTCTTTCCATTCCTAAAGGAACCGCTCCCTCTTCTAATGACAAGTTGAAAACTGTTGCAAGCGGTATGCTAATTTGTTCTACAATTTCCACTTCTAGTAGTTTGGGTGGAATACCATCCACTCAGGTGATTTTATTTTTCCTTCATAGCCCTAATTTTTCTTAGCTACCATTTCTGGGGTTACAATTAACTGTCTTAAATAGTCTGATTCTGCCCCCTTGAACTTAGCCTCTGTTACTGGCAGTGAACTAGTGTCTTCTCTGGTAAACACTGAACTAAAATACTCATTCAGGTCTTCTGCCATTAAGAATCCTTCTGATGTTATATTTCCAGCACTATCTTCTAGAGGACCGACCTTATCCTGAACTTTCTGTTTGCTTCGAACATACGCATAAAACTCTTGCTGTCATGTTTTATATTACAAGCTAATTTATGTTCATAGCTTCTCTTTGAATTTCTAATTTCAGCTGTAGTTTGGTTTAGTGCTTCTTTATAAATGTTGTAGTCTTCGTCATTGCCGGGTACGTCTATGTGGCTTCCACATCATTTGTTTATACTTAATTTTTCTAATGGCTTCTTCGATAAATTATTTCTTTCTGGTCCGTTTCCCTTGTTTTTGGAGAACAAATTTATCTACGATGCACTCTATTTCATTCTTTTAAGATATTCCAGCATTCTGTTGTTGTCTTATTTTCAGTCAATATTATTCCAGTCTATCTTTGCTAAATATTTCCTCATTTCCTTATATCTTCGCTTTGTGGAATTTCTCCTGAACTACTTTTATTATTTCTTTCTGATTTTGCTTTTGTTAAAATGTATCTGTGTGATCCGCACTACTTCCCAGAGCTCACATAATTTAACATTGTCAACTAATTCATTCTGTGAGGGACAAAACTAAAGTCTGCCATTCTCTCCCTAGTTGGTTCCTTTTACATGTTGAGAAAGGCTTATCTTGTACTAAAACTAAAAACGTGGTCTCACTACCAGCACTCTGTAGAGATTTCCATTTTATATGCCCATGGTTAAAATCCCCATAATAACACAGTCCCGTTTGCTCACTTCCCTTATAGCGTTTTGTATTTTTTCATTCTCTTCTATGCTTATGTTTGGACTTCGATAAACTAATCCAACCGTTAGCGTTGAGTTTCCTGTAACTATGTTACACCAAACAGCTTCTTCGCAATCTGCTTCTCTGTCTAATTTTATTTCATAAGCCTGGATAGATTCTTTAATATATAAAATAACTCCACCTCCCCTTCTTTCTATTCTATCTTTCCTAAACATTACATATCCTGTCAGTCCCAATTCGGCATCTGATATATCGGTGGTTGTCCATGATTCGGTTATACCTATTATGTGAGGGTCAATATCTTCTACCATAATGTTTAGTTCATTTCTTTTGTTTACTATACTCCTTGCATTTAAACAAACACATTTATATCCAGCTTCAGAACAGTTTTTCCAGACTGTTCTTTGCTGAATTATTTTTGCTGTCTTTATCTATGCCTCCAGTTTCAGGCTTCTCTGCGAGTCCCCCTGCGAATTTAGTTTAAATAGATGCAACCTGTCCCACTGTCAACAGATCGCAGCAGATTCTCTGAGAATTCCACTTAGATGGAGGCCATCTCTCATGTACATATCTTCTCTCCCAACAAAGTACCCCCATAAATCTATGAATCCCACGCCCTCTTCCTCACACATCTGCTCAACTAGTGCGTTGATCGCCATCCTCTTACAGTTTCTGTATCTTGCCCCCCTTCCTCCCATTACTGGCAAAATTCCTGAGAGAATAACCTGTTCCACTCTTGTCTTCTTTAGCTTCCTCAAACCACCACCAGTACCTGGTGTTGGGGCTTTAGGTTTTGAGTGATCCGAAATCTTTGTGAACTTATACGGCCATCTTTGTGAACTTATGCGACCATCTTTGTAAACTTATGCGACCATCTTTGCAAACTGATGCGACCATCTGTGTGAACTTATGTGACTATATTTGTGAACTTATGCGACCATCTTTGTGAACTTGTGCGACCATCATTGTGAACTTGTGCAACCATCTTTGTGAATTTGTGTGATCATCTTTGTGAACTGATGTGACCATCTTTGTGAACTTATGCGATCATCTTTGTGAATGTTGCGACCATATTTGTGAACTTATGCGACCATCTTTGTGACAAAACAGTTACCACCTCCTGTGAGGTGAATTAGAACACCTTTGGGCGGCCAGTATGTTACAAAAGATATAGTCTACACTGCATATTATGATTTTACAATAACAACAAACAGACAATATCCCTTTATATGTCTGGAGTGTGCGAGACGCGCCAGTAACATCTTCGATGGCTTCGTTGTTCTCAGTCAGTACAAGATGAATGACCTAAAGAGTGTCTATGACAACTTTCCCCTCAGTACTGCTGCCACAACGACTGGTACTGTCGTTACGACGACTGGTACCGCCCCCACGACAACTTGTACTGTCACCACGACTGGCACTGCGGTGAGGATTTCTCCTTGTTCTTGAGCTTGTGTTGAAGTCTCCCTCCTCTGTGGCCTATTCTCTATCAGCTGACTCTGTCATCACCCCCTCTCTCTTTCGCTCTCTCTCTCTCGCTCGCTCTCTCTCTCCCTCCCTTCCTCCCTCTCTTTCCCTCCCTCCATCCCTTCCTCACTCTTTCTCCCCCTCCCTCCCTCCATCTCTGCCTTCCTGCCTCCTTCCGTCACTCCCTCTCTCTCCCCTCCTCTCTCCTCCCTATCTCTCCCCCCTCTCACTCAAGTTAGATAGAATAACATACATACATATATTAGCTCAATTTATATATACATATGGCCATACATGAATACATACCAGACCCATTGTGTGGTTGATTTTTGGGGAACGCCGTCTCACATAGCAGCTTACATACATCCTTATTTAATAATTATACACAACTAATATTTACAAAAGAATACATAATTATAATCACTGTTTTCTGTTTTCAGACTCCAACACCACAGCCAGACACACAGGGTAGTTAGCTCAGTGTCAAGACAGTCTTCATGCTGCAGCTACAGACATACTTCAGACACCAGCACCACAGCCAGACACACAGGGTAGTTAGCTCAGTGTCAAGACAGTCTTCATGCTATAGCTATAGACATACTTCAACAGGCAAGAAATGGTTTCAAATCATGACATCATCAGGCATCACTTACACGAAATCAAGATTATTGTAATTTATTTATTTTTAAAATGAACAGTTTTCTAACTTGTGAATGTGTTGGTGTGTGTCAGTGATAGTCAGACTGAAACTGTCTGACGATGGACTTTCGTTCAGTCGTGCTGAGTCTATCTTATGGTGGAATTAATTTCAGTCTCATTAGTGTGGGTTAGACTTGTGTTGTACTTTACAGGATTGTGACACAAGACTGAACATTTCCAAAAGACAAGAAATGTCTTTATCCCCTGTATGACCAGTGTCTATAGTAGTGCCAGTGCCCTTTGCCAAACACATCGAAACGTGTTTGTCATTTGCTTCAGTGGTCACATTTCTCATGAAATGTTGTTTTTAATTAACTGTTATAAGTAAAAAATGGTAGTCTCAACTTCACCAAAATGTCAGAGTAAAGTGTTTGTATTAAAAGAAAGTGAATTTGTTAATTAGTTGGTATCAGTAAAATGGTCCATGGACACACATGAACATAGGTATCGGGAGTGGACCGTGGCACCTGAGAGGAAAAGCACTTATCCTGCCTCCAAGTTAACATATTAATTCTTCATAATGTGTCATCAGAGTCGGTCACAATGTCAACATGTTAGTCCAATAATACCCAGTCTAGAAGTGCGACATGGTGGAATGGTTTCTAAGCTACACTGCAGAATGTGTGTATAAATTTATAACAAACGCTGTTTTATTTTGACAAAATAAAACGTTATGACTGATTGAAGTTTAGACGCATGTAGTGCTGTACCGTTGGTGGAAGTATTCAGAAAATCACCGAACTAACATTTTATTTATTGTTATTTCCAGTCAACCTCTCGACCTGTTGTTGAAAGGTGTGCTTTGTGTATGTAAGTACCAGTGAGTGTTGTTAAAATTATAAGCATGCTGGTAAGCATATTTATTTTCGTTAAATGATCTCATTGTATGTCTCCATTAATGTGAAATTGCATCCATCATAGAATTTCTTTAATATCACAGAGATTGCGGAGATGAGAGCTAGATTTGAGTGAATAAAGTGTTTTCTACGAATTGAAATACCTGGTAGTCATGTTTTGTTTTCCTTGTGCACCTAAGGAACAACAAGCCAGTGTCAACTGTTGGCGCCATTATAGTATCTTGATCTTAAACTGCTAACAGGGGAATGTCATTCCTTTCAAGTTTCCACTGCAAGAGTGATTAAGTCCCTTTGTGCTTTTAGTCCATTGGGCCAAAGTTTCAATGGACTTATGTTATCACTCTGCTGTCCGCCATGTGCTGTTAGCTGCCATATCTCGGAAACCGTTCAGCAACTGTTTCTCTAATTTTGCACAGACAAATCCTTGGGTACTGCCACTATGCACGAGAAATCTGTATTTGATTGAATCATTCTAACCCCCCAGGATCCCCGAAACTGGTAAATTTTCAAATTTTGCCTGTTTTTTTCAAAAACTCTTCAGTAACTTTTTCTCTGATTTTGAATAGATATGTCATGTGGTAGTGCCACTATACACAAGAAATCTGTATTTGATTGAATCATTCTAACCCCCCACTGGTAAATTTAAAATTCTAAATTATCACATTTTCCCTATTTCTCTACTGCACTGGCAGAACCTGGGCAGCTGTAAGCCTCTTTATTTCACTAGCCTAAGGCCACTGCCTGCCATTGTCCAAGTGACAAACAGAATGCCTCCGTGTGGTCTGTGATTAATGTGTAATGGGAATCCCTACTGCACTGGCAGAACCTGGGCAGGCAAGTTTATGATACTGACTTGCTTGTGTGCACCAGGCCAGGTAAATTAGCATGCATCCCTCTTCCCCATTTATTTTGATGTTCATTTAATTATTTTTTAAATGGATTGATTGTGGTATCTATTGGTTAAAGATATATTGTCAGCTGTAGGTGACAAACATAGACAATTAATATTCTGGACACGTTTATTGAAATCAAATAAAAAAATGCATTACACTTTCTTTTCTCTTTACATGCCATGCCTCGTGTAGACATGGTACTATGTAAATCAGTTCATTTTGTATCAATATAGACGGGAAACCCAGCTTTGTAAGACTTTTATCTTGGTTGTTGTCATCCTACACGTGACTTCTGCGTCACGTCGATGTATGTGTTGACATTGTGATCACTGACATTTTGACACCTGAAACAACCAAATGTCAACCATTAGAAGAGTTGACATAGTGTTAGAATACTTACCAAACAATTTGTTATAATAAAAGTCCCAATTTTCATATAACAACACATAATCAACAGTCTCGTGCTCGAATATTTCACTTCCAGATGTATCTTCACTGGCATGTAAACAGTCTCCACTAAACATGTAAACATTTTACTTCCATCATAACCCTTAATGAACTGTAACTAACTATGATTCACCAAAAAACATTTTATTAATAATTACAAACTCACAATATAGTCCAAAGGACTTCAGGGCATCTTGGCCCATTTTTAGTTTTGTAGAGTTAGATGAACCATGTGTGGTTTAATGATATATATATGTTCAGAATACAGCATTGTTGCCTTATATTTTAAATGCCAGTATGTTACAATGAAAATCTAATAAACACATGGTAAAAAAACGTTAGGTTTTCGTAGTAAATTATTTAATGATTTATCGACATGCTTGTCTAGCTGTGGATATCTGACCTGGTTAAAACTGGGATGCTCATTGGTTCCAAGATGAACACAGTTTATGGTGTGTAGATCTACATTTAGCTGGGTAATGTTGGTTTTTTTTCAAGAAGAACATTATTTTGTTATTCCCTAACTTGAACTTGTTTGAAACATTTGATATTCAGTAACACTGTCTCTTGAAACTTGTATTTAAAAACTCAACTGGCAACATATTGTTGAATATAATGCACCTTTATGGTAAACACATCAAGAACTAAGCAAAGGGCTAGTCGATTCGTACTTAAATCTAGAGAAATGAACACAAAAAGACTAGTTAGTTGCTCATTACCTCTGATCATGAGGTAAAGTAAAAGATAATTGCCTGTTTTAATACACATGTTTGTCTGAAGATATTATTGTCATACCAGTTTGTTAATTTGTTACACAAATTTCATCTTGCTATATCAAGAGTTCATATGATACAGTGAAACCCTGATAATCTAGAAACAATAACATCAGGACATAATATACCTTGCAATATATACATGATTCATTTCTTTAAAAATGCAGACAAGTACAGTAGTGATTAATGTCCATACTGTATGAAAAATGTCAGTTCAAATTGCACAACCAACAAAAGTACCTGGTAAAACAGTTCGGTATTATCCAAAGTTTTGCAAACAACTACATTTAAAACTTGAAAAATTGACTATTGCATTACAGCAGTGCACATCCAAGTACTGCACCCATCCTTGGCAAACACCCCAGAAGATGTATGTATTAGCAGTATAGCCTCTCATACTAGAGTACAGTTTTAGTTGTCGAACATTAGCATGTGGTCGCCTACTGACGTCTTTCTGTAGAAAGCATGCAAGTTTGCTCCTTTCCTCCTAATGCTAATTTGCTGAGCTATTTCCAATATTTGTTTAAGTGGAATTAACTTAGTTTAGGTGGAGTTATTGTAAATGGCTGAAGTTATTGAGTGGAATAAGTGTGTGTGCACAACCAGCAGTGTTTGGATATTAAACACCAGCAGAGATCGAACCTGCCACACACAACACTGAAACACTATTGTCATAAACAACACAGTTCAACAGTTTTTAAACAAACAAATGACATAGTATGTCTGCATTTACAACGCAATACTTTAACAGCATTCGGTCACAAATGTATTGTTTACATTGTTAGGAAAAGTCATATGGTACATACACATATGTGAAATTTTATAAATGAGTTAATGTTTCACAAAAGAGATAATATCGTATGTTTGTATCAATTGACAGAAAAATAATACAATATATACTTGTTACGAAACTATCTGAACAAACCTATAAACCCACTTTTTCAGTGTTAGGCTCCCAACTGTTTATATTCTCGGTTGTCATATTAAGCCGCCGGCCCGCTCCTGTAACAGAAAACCAATTTTGCATTACATATTGGAATAATTAAATTTTACAGTTCAAATAATAACTAATTCAAACATATTCCATACAAAGAACTTGTGAAAGTAAATTACATTTGCATGCTCTTCCAAAAATCACATTTAGTTACATGTACATTATGTAAGGGGCCGTCTAACAAAGCACAGAGGGAGTTCTGTGGGCAAGCGTGACGAAGCGCTACATGAGTGTGGGGGTCTCTGAACCAGTATTACGTAACAAAACATAATATTTCAAAAGTTTATTTCAACAACATTTCAGTGGAAAACCAGCTACATACACTAAAAATGTTAAAACCCCAGATAAATTTCAAGAGCATTCCAGCAGAAAACCACTTCTACTATTATATCAACATTTAGAATCACACAAAAAATGACGCAAACTCATATGTGCAATCCAGTACATGGATTATGTTGAATTGAAATGGCTTGACGAGCATGATGTGGACGTTCACAGCAATCCC